>CAXAMN010021807.1:986070-1081322 GCA_963970005.1 Durusdinium trenchii | reverse complement strand
GTGGCTCCATCTAGCTGCCAAAAACAAACGCATGTATATATATATATGTAGATTGAGTTATATGTATGTGTTCTATTCAAAGACAAACTTCAATCAGAGTCTAAGAACATGATCAGGAAATGAGTTCTATCAATTGTGGACCTCGTCAAGTACAGGACGCACGTTCCTAGGGGCAAGTTTCCTGCAATGAAACACGACCACATTGACATTGACTGACATGATACTCAGCATTATCTGGAGTAATGAAGCTTTTCTCGGCTGTTCTTGACCAACGAATTAAAGTCTATAGGTGGCCCCTGCCGTATCCACCCTTTTATAGTTCCTAACATGGTGAGAATGACGAGAACTGATGGTGGGTTGCTATGTTTTGAACATCAAAACTCAAGCCAAAAAGCTGCCGCCAGATTCAAGAGTCCAGTGTGACCCGTTCCCAGCAACCAGCCCTAAGTCCAGCAGCCACTAAGTCCCTTTCCCTCCGCGCTTTTCGTGAGTTGGGAGCCTGAATCCTGGGAGGCATGATGAGGCGTGTCTTTTTCCCTATACTTCAATATACTTCCTCTTCACCCTCAGTGGAGGGCATCCCACGCCAAGCATGGGGGACCTGTTGGTCCTATTATGTACAGCTTGGGATAGATTGGGTACATTCCCTGGGCTCAGTGAATGATCGTTCAATTGTAGGCCAACATCTCCAACTGATGTTCTGCCCGGCTCTACAGGCATTCTAGGACACCCCCAAGGTATATATATATATATATACCCTAGGGCTCCTGGCCTACCTCCGTTTCGAAGTTGGTGATGGTGGGTGTCAGGGGGGGTCAGTCCCCACCGAACCTGAGGATATGGGCGTTCGAAGCGCCAGGGATATATAGAGGGCCTGTATTGGACCCATCCCTGTCCAAGCCTCCCTGCAGACCATCGAGACCTCGAGGTCTCCAGACCGGGGCTCCACACCGTAGGCCTCACTGGCGCGGCAATGGGCGGACCACCTGGCGCCGTCGCGACGCCGCGACGTCAAGCGACGGGCCGTGTGTGTGAGCTGTTCTCGAGGCCGATGGGTTGTTTGAAGGTGTTCGAAGGCGTAGAAGCCAAACGGTTCTCCCTACGTTTGTTTAATTTGTTGCGAACAGGTCAATCTTTATCAGACTTTGAAGATCTTTGGAGAAACTTTGGGAGGACTTTAGAGACTTTGGAGGACGGATGTCTGCGTCTTTAGCTGAAATGTTCCACTTTTAATAAGTCGGACCTCTGCGGCACTGCGCTGCTGAGGGAGACATCCCTTGATGGACCTTGAGAGGACTGAAATCAATCACTTCTTCATTCTCAGGACCTACTCCATATTGGGGCCCGTTCCCACACACTCAACAAAAGGCGCGCATGGATCCATCTATGTGGGAATACCGAATACCGAGACTTTTAGCTGGTAATTTTTGAGTATCCCAAGGCGAAACATAAGGACTTCTTTTTCGTTGAATCCAAAGATATCCAAAGCAGTCCATCTGCTAGGACAAACAATGCTACAAGGGATTCCTGCAAGAAATCTGTGCAAGAGTGCAAAGAGTGTCTGTGGCAATGGCTCAAAAAGGAACCTAGAGACCCGCAGGTTCTCCCGCGTAGTTGTGTGGAGGGCTCGATGGCGCAGTACCAGGGCCTGGCTTGGAGCGCCGCATTTGAGTATTTTCCGGCCAAAGTGCGGGTAGGACCACATGAAAAGTCCCGGAACCCAACAAGTGCAGAACTGAGCGATATCTGATTTTGAGAGGACAGAATACATCTGCTTCATTCATTTACACCCCCTGAAAACTAACATGAACCCCGGTCGAATGGGACCTGGAAAAATGGTTTTCCTCTACCAAGTCAAGTGGTTTTTAGGGTCCATGTGAGTTTTCCACGGGGCGACCGTGACTGTATGCAGCGAACGCGAACGGAACTCTCTTCGTGGATCCACCCAGTCACAGTTGACCCTCTGCGTCTACTTCTCGGAGGGATACACAACTGCCTGGTACCCTCCGGAAACCAACAAAAAGGAACACATCCTCCTGGACCGCAACCATCATCCTCCTGGACCCTCCTGGACGGATCCCATGATGATCCGAGATGCCCCAGTTCAGTGCCCCAGTTCCATCCCGTCTGGACCGCTGACGCGGCGGCACCTCCCGCTTTACAGCCGCGGAACTGGGAAGCACCGGACGGCCGGGGGTCGGAGGAGGGAGACTGGAGAACAGGTGGAGGTCAATGGAAGGTCACGGACATGCACGGTGTAGCGCTTTTTGGAAAACGTCTAGTCTGTATCATGTAAACGTATCATGCATTAACATATAGTCGAGTCTAGTCTGCAATGTCTATTCTTGTTCATGCATTAAATGTTGGATTATGTTGCATTCCTTCACTCAATATACACCACGCCGACCGCTCGCGTTCGGATGTTCGAACACTGGGCAAAGGACGCGTTTCGGAATTTTGCTGGACTCGTGACCAGCGTTTTGTATGAGAGGTATGCTTCAAAGATTGGAAGAGTTCAATAAAAGCTGGTTGGCAAGGGATGGAGGATCCATGTTGGTTAGTTATGTTCATCAATGTTGACCTTTCTATCATCCTGAGACCCCGGAAATGTCCTTCCCAGACGCTCGTACCCTCATATGGAGGGGCCCGGACCCTCAAATCTCTATGGTTTTGAGGGACCAAGGGCTGTTTGGAGCGTCTGGGATTGAAGATTAGAATCCTCAAGTATACTATAGATCGAGTCTGGGACAATCCAGCAGAGAGATTGTAAATACACGTCCCTGAAATAACTGACTGGTGCGTCTCGCAGGGAATGAGGGTGGCTGGATCCAATACAATCTCTATTGGGGGATCATTCCCTTGTTCCCTACTAAGCACCAGTCAGATAATCATGGAAGTGGAGTGAAAGACCCACCTCTTTGGTGATCCGTTTGGTCTGTCAACATGGGCATCCGAGTCTTTGCGGCAGGCTGGCAGGCCATCCACGGGCTTTGCAAACATTTGCAAACAAAGACCGCAACACTCCCACATTTGATCACAGCACACCGTATCACTTCCACATGTGAGGGATTGGTTGGGCCGTGTCTTGGAAAACATACCTCCCCACACCTCCTCCACATGGGATACACAGTGTTTGGACAGTTTTTGTGGTTCTTGGGAAGCTCTGCAGCTTGAGAAGCCCTGCAGCTGTAGGATTGGTTTCTTGGGACTTGGCAACCTCATACCAAGCCAAGGTTTCAATGAATGGCCCCCCCTGTATGGGTGACCACAATACCATACCCAGACTCTCTCTCTCTCTCTCTCTGAGTGTCTCTTGCTCCCAAACAAACCTACACCCTATCTCTCCCCGCGTATTTCTACACCGCAAAATCCGACTTGTAACCTCTTGCCACACCTCCCGGGATTGGCACCATCTTCGACTTCGATGCCCCCCCCTTTCCCACCCAGTCGTCTCCCGCCGAGACCGTCGTCTTCCTCCGACTGGGCGTCCCGTGCCAAGGTCACCAAGCTCTTGGCAGCCTCCGGCGCCCAAGGTGCAAAGTGATCCGCCGTGCAGCTGGCCTTGGAGGAACGCGAGAGGAAGGGCGAGAGGAACGCGAGACGAGGTACGAGGTGAAGAGAGGTGGGGGGAGATTTCAACTCACTACTACTCAGTTGACATGAATCATTCAGCGTATATAAATGGTTGAACGGAAACATGTCTGAAACTACCACTCAGGAGAAGGTCACGTCAGATCAACCGCAAACAATGCCAAAGAGGTTGAACGGCACATGTGGTTGTGCGGTATACAACTTGGTCGAAGTTGAGTTGGATGAAGATGAACATGAGCACGCGCGGACCAAAACTCAATCCTCTCAGCCCTCCTTCCTGGCTTGACAAACAGTTAAGTTCTCTTGAACTGCTCATTAGACCTTGTTTTTGCTCGTCAATTAAGCCCTCAACTGGGCGGCATTCAGCTTCCAGCCCTGAATCCTGGCCACTTGTGTCGTAACATGAAGTATCTACTACATATTTCGGTCACAGCTTCTCAGCTTCTCCCCTTCCCCACCCCCTTCTCACCTCATTCTCCCCAATCCGGGCACCTCCACAGCCACGCCACGGCCACCCAGCACCCGCCCGGGCCACAGCCGCGCCCCCCGGGCCCCGTCGTCCCTGGGTGCGCCGGACCAAGGCGGTGAGCGTCCGCGCCAACGCCGCCAGGGCGGCGCCGCCGTCCAGCGCGGTGGTGCGCTGGTCCTCGGCATCGCCTGAGGTTGGGACCCAAAACGGCAATAAGACATCACTCATCACTGAAATCTCAAGCTTGGTCAGATTTGGCGCACGAGCTTGCCAGTTGGAACACTGTAGATCCGCTGGATTCATAAAATTGCTGAAGCTTGGTCATCATTGGAACACTGTAGATCCGCTGGATTCATGGTTGGGCTTCCACTAAGCAAGTGGTACAACTGGAGGCCCCAAGACAGATTTTTGTGCATCCCCAATGCTAGTCGTCTTTCAAAATGTTCAAACGGCATTCCAATGACATGTTCCTGGTTGGTGTTTTCAACCCAATTGAACAATATTAGTCAGAGGGTTCTGTCATCCCCAAGTAAGGGTTGAAAACATATCCGAAACCATCACCTAGTCATCTATATTCTGTTCCATCATGGTCTATCCAATATCTACTCTCAGATGGCCAGAAACCAACTTGTTTCAACTAGCCTGGCTGGTGTTATTGAAATCTGCGGCCGCATGTTTCGCATAGTTTGGCCCACTGGGCTGCCGCACTGCTCGTGGCGGCCCCAGCAAGAGCGTGTGACACTTTGGTCATCGCCTTGAGTCGTCAAGCATCTCGAAGAGTTTGAACATGGCTCTTCATCCATCCGCGGGTTCAAGAACTTCGTTGATATGTACCCCAAGAAGGACTCAAACGATTCCCATTTCCAAGGTGCTCAGGGGGGTTCGAGGTGTCTACGGAGAATCTGGGAGTTTATATGGAGTGTATATATATATATATAACTATATACAATGATATCGTGGAAGACCAGTGACTTCACATAAACTTGCAACAGAACCAAACTAGGATCTGCCTACGGATGCAGTCCTTGTGTCAACTAGACTGACTAGACTCCCTTCTTCCCTGCCGCGTTGGACTCCTTTTGAGGCATATGTGAAGATCAAAGGTGGTTGGTGTCTTGGGCAACGTGTCTTCCACCTCTCCATGCCTTATGAATCCAACCATCGATCCGGCGGTCAATACAATCACATTGTGTCTTGGAAGACTTAGGGCCATGTATGGACTCTCTGTTCTAAACCATAACATTGACATGACATTCACCCAACTTCAACACAAAGTGTCCTTTTAGAACCCATGTCCCAGAAAAACAAAACATATGCGGTGTCTTCCAAAGGCCCAGTTGAATGAAACACCTGCGTCTCAGACCGTCAATGAGACCTGGTCTCCACCTTGCCACCTTCATGGGTCACGCATTTCGATGGGCCGGTACACCCGTCGTCCAGCCCCGCAAGGACTCAATCCGGAGCTTCGAACAGAAGCTCGGTCCCGATGGTTTGGAAGCAACCAACTGCTGGTCACCAGTGACCCAACACTATTTTCTTTGAAGGCAAACGTGACCTCTCTGGTCGCAGTTACCCAACGCACTTACCGCCCTTATATACCCCCCCTGCGCCTCCCTTCGCCCGACCAATCGCCTGAAAAACTGCTGGAGCCGCGGTGGACAGAACCGAGGCCGCCTGGAGAACAATCGCAGACTCTCAGACTGGCCGGCCAAAAGCAAGACTGAAGTTCTGCTCGAGCTGTCTGGCCGAACCCGAGCTGTCGACCGCCGGGTGGGGCGTTGAAGTGCCGATCTTCAGGTTTGGGCCGTGACATTCCCTCATCATCACGCAGCCCCTGCTGCACTGACTCTCACGCTTCCCCGGTCGTATGCAGGCCATTTGTGCCAAGTTCCATGACAATCAGTTGGTTTGGCAATAGTAGCTTCTTGGACATCCTTCTGGAAATTGACACTCCCCTTTTTTCACCTCCCACCCAACCCCCTGTTGATCACTGCCTTTGAAGTTGAGGCTCACCTCAAAAGGTCGGTTAGATGCTTTTGTCACTTCCTCCTTCGGTCTGTGACCCTCCCTGCGATTCGGACGGACCCCCCCAAAAACCACCCACCTCGGGTTGGTCTTCGGACCATGCTTTGAAACCGGTGAATTCACACGGTCCATGTGGTCTGTGCATGGGCTTGCGGCTTGCATCGCCCACACCATCACCACCATGGCATGTCCATGTTTGTTTTAATGTCTTATACTTATACTGTATCCGTTTTAATCCATGCCAGGTCCCAGAAATTCTGAAGTCCAAGCGCCACCCTTTTCTGCAAAACAACCTCAAAAAGACATCCCGCAATCGTTGATCCTGTCATATCCTGCCCATGTCACCTCACCCCACCGATCAAGGATGGGGTTTCTACAATCCTTCATGGCCACTGCGACAGATCTCCACGCCTCGTCCGTGGTGAGCTCTTGTAGAATGGCGCTGGCTGCAGCCGCGGCCTGAAGTTGAGCTATTTTGCTGTGGGATTCTACGGGTGTTTCTTGGGAAAAAATAGGTTTTTGCATTCCATGGTCCAAAACCAAGCTATTGACTGCTGTTGGGGCCCCTTGTTTTGCCTCAAACGAACCTGTTGTTTCATCCCAGTCACTTGGTGGAACCGATTGGCTACCGGTGGAAGGGTGCTTTTTATGTCGAGCATATCCCAATCGAACATGTGTTTTTCAAAATCCGGCGAAAGCGTGGGGTCCCCAGGCAGCCTTTAGAAGGTCTGAATTCACCACTGATGAGTCTCTCTTAGAAAGAAAATGCATGTTGTACCAGGAGTCACAAGATGTGGCGCTGGTCACTTGGAGGAAGTCGGGGTGCCCCGAATTCCATCCACTCACTGGATGGGACATGATGGATCTAAAAACCCACCCAACTCCATGTGACTCCTGGTAGAGGTCCGCATTTCAGGTGGGTTTGGATGCCCTACCTTCTTGGTGTGGCACATCTTCTTAGCTAGCTTGCCGGTCCCTCAGGGCGCATTGGTATGAGGGCAACCCGTCAACCTGACTTACTTTGAACCATTTGGTTTGGCTTCTGCAAATTGAACAACAACAGCACCTACTCTCTGCAGAACTTTAAGACAAGGATGCCCTCAACATAACTAAGCATCTTTTCCAGCTTCCATGATACATGATGTCTCCGCCATCCTTGATTGACTCGTTGATCCACTTGTGATATCTCTGGTGGTTGTAGAACGAAACCGCCCGACTTGCGCGGGGGCGGTTGGCCCAGACCATCCATGTATGGAATAGATAATATGAATAGATACATACCCCGTTTAAGACCTCAACGTTACCCTCCTTTCAATGTGTTCTTCCTGCGCGTCTGTTCAGAAGGCCTTCTCCAAGAGTTCCAGCTGGGGTTCCCGTGGAAGCAGTTCCACTAAACGACCCAGGATCTGCTCAAAGCCTCCACGCGCAGAGTGACGGTGCCATCGTTCCACTAAGGAACGAGCCAAATGACAACACCACTTAGGTCCCCAAGTCTAAAGGGAACACGACTGACACCGTCTTCAGCCCCCGACGACGGGTCGTGGGACACGTGTCTGGTCTTTTCGTGTCGCATAGTCGTCCACTCCCATGCTCGATGAAATCAGGGGACAATCACGCGGCTAGCCGCGACAACAGATCTCTACGGTGCAGAATGCAAAAGAACCTGAAAGAACCATAAGACTGATTATATATAGACGAAGGATAGACGATAGAATACTATATATATAGAGCATAGTTTTCAACCTGACTGACATAGTTCGCCTTGTCTTGGACTCTAGCAAATTCTCTCTACTTGAGGGTGCCAAAAACCGAAGGTGGAGAACACATCCGCTTGCCGCTTGGCCTCTCTTTGGGAGGCCAACCTGCTACCATCAGTCCGCTGGGCCCAGCAAGTGTATGGTCATCCACCATGAACTTGCAACGATGACTAGAAAAGCTCACACCCTTGAACTCAGACTTCCAACCACACACGCCTGATAGATTTCTGTTAACAAAAACACCAAACCCTCCCCCACGAAAGCAACCCTCTAAATCCCTACCTACCTGTCGTCAGTTCTTCGGTCACGGGGGGGGAGCGCACGTGGGCACTGTCTGACTCCACAAACCCCGCCAACTCACTTGGAACCTGAGAAGAATAGACCATACTATAGACCCCTGGTTTTGACCATTCCCGTACCCACATATTTACCAACCACAATAGTGCTTCGCTGGAGAGGGTGAAAAAGGGCATGGCTTCGGGTCCATGTGCTCACCCCCCATGAACCGAAGGGAGGACTCCTGACCGACCTCCCGACCGACGCCGGTGGAGACGTGACTCCGCAGCGCACTGACCGACTCGGCCTCCAGTGACCGACTGAGAGGATTTCAGCTCTTCGGCCAGCAAGACGGCGCCCTCGCAGGCCGCCTGGAGGCGGTCGTGGGTGGCAGGTCGTGGGGGGAAGCGGCAACAACCGGGGCGGTCGGAAGGATGTCACTGGAAGGAAGCGGCCACAACCGGGGTCAGGATGTCGTGCAAATGCTCGACTCCAGGGATTTGGTTGTGGAATGCTCCATGGACTCTGAATGGTTTGTGGAACTGTCTCTTGACTGTTCATGTGTCGTTGATTGAAATTGGATCTCTCTGCAGACCCTCTTGGACTCCAAAGATCCAGATCCAGAACTCTCGCTCGCCTGGCGGACCCAAACGGCAGAGTCCCTCAAGGCATTGGCCTCAGTCTCGTGGCCGGGCCGGAGTTGGGGGGGGTCCCCGAGGTATGGTTCTTTGCTTGCCAAGTGGCTCACCGTGGGGCTCCTGGCCCACATCCCAACGTAAGGTGGTAACAGGGCAGTGCCAGGGGGGTCTAACCACCGAAGCTGAGGATATGGGCCAGGAGCCCTAGAGTCGACTCACGAGAACGTACCGGTCCAGGGACATAGACACAGCATGGCACAGCATGAAATGGTACGAGTATATTGTATATCTGTGGTTCGGTATGTCAGAACATCTTTACAGGTGGAACAGTGCTCTTTTGTGCTCGCATGTCGCTCCAAAACCAATGGAAGCTGAGGCACCACGAAAGCACCAAACATCTGTCATTCTTGCGTTGAGGTGTTTGAACTCCTGCAGCATATGTTGGACACGACAATGCCTTGTGCCATGCATGTCCAACAAGGACTTCAGCACATACAATATACTATATAATATGTATAATATATATATATATGTTACAATATATATATATAATATGTGTTATATATGTATTACTGCTGCAACTGCTCGGTGTGCATGGTCCGCTTCCCGCATCTTCCTGCCTTCCATTCCAGACTTCCTGGGTTGCCCAAAGCACTGTGCAGAGTTGGTCCGTTGCATAAGATCGACTTCCAGCACTCGATGATACTCCCTGAACGTTCTGGTGGAAGTGGATGGCCGAGGCCGCCCCCGAAGACCAAGGACGACCCTGTTCAATCCGAAGAACGTTTTCAGCCAGGTGGTGGTGAATGGAGTGTTTCAGAGTGAGATGCCCATCCTGGCACAGGATTCATCACCTGGGGAAGGCTTCCATCTTTCTCAAGCTCTGTTGACGTCGGGCCACTGGGAGCTGGTTTCTTGGGGCCCAAGCACCCAACTCCGATCCTTTGGCACAATAGGTGCACCAGGTCGCGTGGAGGCACCATCTGGAACCAACCACTTGGCGTATTAGAATAGGGAGACCAAACCAATGGGTAGCCTTGGTCTATCGATTTCTCTTCTTCCAGGGTGTTGCCTGGGAGGTCTCCGTAGAAGTCATACACAGCCACTTGCTTTCAAAAACACAGCGCCACAGACGCGCCCAGACAGAACCGCACAGACGCGGTCCACGGACCCCTGAGATCCCCCGGCCAAAGGCACCGCCCACCCCGCGGGGACCTGCACGATCGATCGTTGGTGGACAGGTTTTGGGTCACCAGAGTTGAGGGATCTCTTTCGAAGCCTTTTGAGATGGGAAAAAACAGGAACAGAAGGAACAGGACTTCCGCAATTGGACGAGACCTGGAACATAAAGGTGAACCGAAGGAACTCCGCCAGTTGCTGAGTTCATGTTACGTGGGGGGAACCCCGATCCCCCCAAAAAACGAAAAAATTGCAGGTATACATCAGTGAACTCACTTGTCCTGGGTAGGTATCTGGGTTTTCTGAGACACCTCCGTCTTTTTTGGCCACTTCTACAAAGGCCTTTTGGTCCTTGTCACCGTAAAAAAAGTCGCCTGCCTATAGGCGTTGGAATTGCTCTGTTCTTGAGTGATCGGCTTACTTGTACGGTCTTACAGCCCTTGCCGCAAGGGTTCGACAAGTCTCAAAACAAGGTGGTTCCAAAGAGAATGCCTCCAACATCCTCCAACGATCCAACCACCAAAGACTGCCCCCTATTTCTGCAGACAAAAGCTACCAATGGGTACCAAGCCCACACTACTGCCCACACTGCACCTCCAAGGCTTCAGTTTTCCTCCACCCTGCGGTGCTCCCCAGCTCCTCAACAAACCCACACCCGCACCTCCCTCAAACCCTCCTCCGTTTCGCTATGGGCCCCCACCTCCCGCGCGCCCGACAAGGCAAAGGCTACCTGAGCGGTTCGCTGCCGTGAGTCGCGCCCTCGGTGGATTGGAAAGGAACCAAGAGAGGAACCAAGTGACCTGAACAAACATCCGTCACCTGGAATACCCGACCGGGATAGTGGAACTAGGGTTCTTCAACGGAATTTCCAGACATCAAGAAATAAACTCCTCTGAGACCCTCCGGTAGCAAAGACCTTGTAATTCCCAACATCTGAACTGGCTGGTCTTGCCAAATAATCCTCATGAAAAACAATTGATCTTGGTGAACACCTCCATCTCCTCGTTTGTACAATTCAAGTCCTCAGTGACAAAAGAGGTTCCACCAGCTGAAAGTGGAACTCACTTGATCAGTTCAATGATCAATCCCTAGGGCTCCAACTCCCTTGGTGGTTGGGGTGGGTTTTGGAGGTCTAACCACCTTCTGAGGATATGGGCCAGGAGCCCTAGGGAATACTCAGCTTTGTCTTGTTGGGATGACATGGCCAGTTGGACAAACAAAACAATGCTCCAATGCTCACCAATATGGTCCTGCAATGGTCTAGAGATGTTTATAGAATCTTCAAAAGCTATGCATACTAATAGCTTAAAAAGACTTCAGGCTGCCATACTAGCTACACCTGAAAAGACTGCTTTTGGTAGTCCCCAGCAAAAATGAAGAAGGCACTTGACCTGACCAATAGACTACATACGTAACATATCTAAGATGCAAGTGACCTGTGTGTTGGCTCCTGGGTCCTTGCAGCAGGGCCATCTTTTGATTCGAGGTGATCTTGCCCCCGGAGGGCGACATCGTTCCTTGCCTGGTAGAGCCTTGCCTGGTGATCTTTGGACACCAGCCAACAGGTCTTGGATGCAGGGGAGAAACATCTGAATAAGGAACCCAGCTGCGGCAGCTTTGGAGAAAGCCTTCGTCTTCTCAGTTTAACACAACAGCTTGCCAAGTAACATCCCGACTGCAAAGGACAACATGATGTGAGTCGAGCTCGGTCACTATGGGTGACCTCGTTTAGCTCTCTTGGCACCATCCTGTAAGACTTCCACCACCTCTGTATGGCCCTTCAGTGCAGCTAAGTGCAAGGCTGTTGAGCGATCCATCTCCTTCTGATCCCTTGAGCCTGCTTCCAGCAGCAAGCGCACCACTTCCAAATGGCCACTCTCCGCAGCAAGCAGCAAGGGACTTTGACCATCCGTTGGGCTTGTGGCTGGATCGGCACCCTTGTCCAGCAGTGATCTCACGACGTCCGTGTGGCCATGACGAGCGGCTAAGATCAGTGGAGTGACGCCATGCGTCGCCTGCGGATCACACGAGGCTCCAGCCTCCAGCAAGGTCCGAAGCACTTCCAGGTGACTATGCTGCGCTGCCAAATGCAAGGGAGTTTGACCAGTATCCGCGGTCTTCGTATCAGGAAGCGCTCTGGCCTCCAGCAGCAACTTCACCACTTCAAGATGGCCGTTCTGAGCGGCCAAATGCAAAGAAGTCCAGCCGTCATCGGTCGCGGCCTTGTCACAAGAGGCCCCAGCCTGCAGCAACAGATTCACTACATCCAGGTGTCCATTCTGGGAGGCCAAATGCAAAGGATAGTGGCAATCCTGCTTCGTTGCCTTGGATTTGCTGCCCAGGAATCAGGAAAAATAGAATATATTCCCCATGCAGAAGGGGATTTAACCATAGGGGAACATGACAAATTATCCTTAAGCAAAACCAGGTTGCTGTATCAGGAACTGCTCTGAACTCCAGTAGGGATCGCACCACCTCCAAATGACCATTCTGTGCTGCCAAAAGGAGCGGGGTGACACCAGTGTCGGTCATGGCCTGGTCATGGAACGCCCCACCTGCAACCAGCAAGTTTACCACTTGTGGGTGCCCGTAGTAAGCCGCGAGATGCAAAGGAGTCGCGACATCCTCTTGATCCTGTGCAGTGGGGTCATGAAGGGCTCCAGCCTCAAGAAGCATCTGCACCACTAGTGGGTGGCCATTCTCAGAGGCCAAATGCAGAGCATACCGACCTTCTTCATTCGTAATGTTGGGATCTTGAGGAAGCAAAAGTCGTCGTTGGACTTCTTCCACATGACCCGTGGTACAGGCCACGAGAAAGGACTTGTCTTCTTCTTGATCAGGTGGCCAGTGGGCCAACATCACTAGCTTCAAATCCAGTGGTGGAACCAGAATATCATCATCTTTCATCTCCTGAGCTTGATTGAACACGTGAAGAAACAAGGTGAAGTTACCCTTTCAAGAAACAACACACTGACACATCTAGAACCTTTATAAACAAGGTCAACCAATGGGGAACAACAACAACATTAAACTGCAACATAGTGTTTCATCCAGTTCTATGAAGCTTCAATGTGTTTCATCCAGTTTCAATGTGTTTAAAAACTTCAAATGTGTTTCATCCAGTTTCTAAACTATCTTCCACATGCACTAGCCGCAGTCGGAACCGCGAACCAACTCCACGAGACATGAGTTCACGTTTCAGGGCCAGCGCAGTGTTCCCGCGCTCTTCCACCAAGGCATCAAACTCCTCGGCACTCCAAACTGCCAGGATTTCGCCGGAACCCGCCCAGCACACGCGAAGTGCGTTCGTACCACCATCAACGACAGCTTCAAGCGCCATCTGCAAGCGAAACTGGATGCTAGATGAGTTTGTACCATGCAAATGGCATGTTTCTTGCTAAGTCTACTGCCTGCCTGCAGTACAACCCATGATGGTTTGTTGGGTTGGCTGATCCTTGAAATTCCTCTGAAGGTTGGAACGTCGCAAAGAGATGAGTGGAACGTCATAAGATGTTTCGTGCCATTTTGGAACGTTCTTCGTGTTTTGTGCACAACTTCGCTGAAATAGAAGTCTGAAAGGCATGACTCAATCAATCAGTCCCTCACTGGACGACAAGATCATAAAAAATGAGCTGCACATGAGTCCTTCCCATCCTTCCCCTCCGGGTCCACCGAATGACTTCCAGTCTGACGGGTGAGTCACTCTGGCTCACCGGTGGTCCGTTGGCATCCAAGCAAAGCATACCAGGAGTCATAAGATGGATCGAGATGGGGTGCCGAACTTGGAGTTGCATAGGTGATGTGCCCAGAACCTCCATTCACTGGATGACTAAAACCACCCAACTCCATGTGACTCCTGGGATGCAACTGTTTTGTTTCTCGGAACATCACTGTATAGATCTGTATAGTTGTCCCAGAACGTCGCTCGAACTCGTTGGGAAACAGCGACTTTGGTATCTTACAAGGACTGCCAGTTTTTGGGCGTGAACTTTTGATATCTGCTGAAGCAAGCAACGGGCCCCATTCCACTTTCTGTGTCACAAGTGAAGGACCCGTTTTTGGGTTCTTTTGCAGTTCCAACGTCTGAAAACAGGTGGCTTCAACATTTGAGCTGGCAAAAGCGTTTCGGTGCAAACAACAGGCCAGGCAACATTCATGTTCCAGGCTTCCCAAAGTCTTGCAAAACCTGCCTGCTGGTTGCTAGTTCCAGGCATGCTGCTAGGGGTCCACAGAGTATGTGAAGGATTCGGATCAGCCGAATCAGGGATGACCGTTCTCATGGCCGGTCTGTTGGAATGGGGGCCCTTCAAGGAAGAGGAGGACTTCCGTGTTTTTGAACCTTCCTTCTTTCCTTTCCTGGCGTGTTCACGGGGATGTTATGCATGGTAACTCCCTTCTCAGTATTTCCCGGTCCCATGGATGACCTCCAACTGCAACTTAGGATCCACCAAAGACTCCAACGATGCAGAAATCCAAGCATCTGAAATTAACCACTCCAAACAACCATCTGAGTCTGAGTTGATTTGATCTCCTCCCATGTGATGTAGGACTTGCTGTTTCAACCAATGCATCAATGAATCATGCTGTGATACCAAAAAAGGAGCTCCCAAACCACCGCATGCACCGACTCCGCAACGTGGGCTTCCGAGGCGCCGCATGCACTGCAGCGGCGCGGTCCAAAGCCTGGACAGTGGACCCGAGGATAGCAGCAGAAAGTCTAGAGGTGAAGCCCACTGTGTGTGTCCACACTGTTTGGGGAAAAACACCATCATCGTGGCCAGTTTGGCTACAAGCTGGCAATACTGCTGGCGACCAAAGAGAGGAGTTATATAGTTGAGAGCTATTGCGAGAAACAGCACCCAGGACCTGAGCCGTTTTCAGTTGACCCCTTTGGAGTCTCTGAAACAGTGACCTCCGACCTCCGGAAGTGACCGAACATCCCTCCGGGATCTTGACGGTCGGTCCTGGTACCATCAATGAGTGTCCAACGGACTACCCTACACTCCCTCCTATTCTTATTAAAAGGCATCTTTCTTTCGAAGCGGAGAAGCACCAATGATTGGGCTTGGACAAACATATCATATTGGTATGTATTTTATTGTATGTTGTATTTGAGACCAAGACTTGCCTTCGACCCACCTCAAACACCCAGTCTCGGATGCTCGCAATCTTCAAGTCTCGGATGCTGTAGCAAAACACGTCGCCCTGTGACACCGAAAGAGACCCTGTGACACCGAATGCGACAAAACTGGATTACTGCAGGTGACGAGACATGCAGGTGACGTTCTAGGTCTGGGGATGTCTGGGGTACAGTGGTTCTTCATGGCTCTTCCACTGGTTATCTTATTTTCAATGACATAAATTGCTTCAAGGATCTTCGAGGTATCATCTGTTTTGGACATCCTGCTTTTTCCTCATCACTTTGTTTGTGGTTCCATGTGGTTCCCCAGCAAGGACACCTCTCCACACCTTCAGCGTCTGATGGAGAGATTATTGTCGCAGCACAACTGCTCTCACCAGACATGACTCATTTAATACATCCCCAAACGCTCATGCACCCTCATATGGAGGGGTCCGGGGTCTCAAATCTCTAGGTTTTGAGGGACCAAGGGCCCAGGGCTGTCCGGAGCGTCTAGGCAAAACATATAACTAAAACCAAACACAGCTGAACTCATCTGAATCCCATCCAACATGACCAATTTCGAGTCAGATTGCTCTGCTTCCTTCGCATATCTTTGGACCCAGGGACATCAGCACTGGCTGCAGCCGCTTTCGCTGCCTTTGAGGCAGGCGAAAAACCAACCAGGAGACGAATGAAATCCCCAATGCCACGGACCCGTACTCACCACACTACTGAGTAGCCTTACAAGAAAGGGTCTAATTAAGCTCTTACTTCTGCTCCTGTGTATCCAAAAATAACAACACAGCTTGATTTGTTCCAGCCGATTCCACATGCTCTATAGTATCTACTTGACCTCTTCACACTTTAACTCTCCCCCCTAGACAATCATTCTCAAAACAGTTTGGCACGTCGAAAACCATCCGGAAACTCAGTGTTAATGTCAAACAGCATGTTCCCGCAGTCTTTCAGGTAGCTCACCTTTCGCCAGCCTCTAGGGTTGAAGCACCCTTAAATTCGCTGAGGTTTTGCAATCTAGGCATGTGATATTTTGGTGACATACATTATCTTGAGGCCACAAGCCACACTCTTGCATGGAGACATGTTGAGGCTGCTCTGCAGAGCTGAAGTTCAAGCAATAGACTAAAGTGAATATTGCCCCACTGGCCGCACACCCACACCTGGTCGCTTGAAAACTGGATATATACCGACTTCCAACCTTTGCATTCCTTTTTTTCGACTCCGCTAAAAGAAAGAAAACATGCCATGGAGGTCACCAAGGGAATCCAAAGCAACAACCATATAAATGTTTTAGTTCTTCCCCGGGGTGTTTTCAATACTCGATGTCACCCGGCGGGAAAGAACCGTCAGCCAACGGACCTTCTCTCTGAAAGCGAACCAAGCGGTCGAAAAGATATGGACAAAAGTTTAGACAAGGGATGTGCAAATAACATGCACTGCAGTGTGAATGAGAATGACTGATACAAAACGGAACATGGCATCACACCGGAGCGTCAAACTCAGAGATACAAACGCAGGGCCGAATGATGCATGTCATTCAAGTCAAAGTTAGAGCAAATCCTGATATGTCAAATAGAGGAAATTGGGAGGGCTAGCACCACTTGAATAGACTAGACCATAGAGTTTCCTAGCCCCCCCCCCCCTACCCCCACTCCGGAACTGCGCCTCCAGAACCGACGCCACTGCCTGGGTAGGGTGGGCTTTGGCCATGACCCGGAGGCACTCCCTCGCGGACAACGCGGTGTTGCTGACCTGCCATGGGGGGTCCCGGCTTCGGCACGACCAACCGGCGACGCCCGTTGTATTCGAGGCGCCGGCGATGACGAGACGGAGCACAAGTGACGGAGTGGCAGCTTCTATAGGTGGAAAGAAACCTCAGCTATAGGTGGTTTCTATAGGTGGTTGGTTTATGTTGGTTTCTATGTTTCTATAGGTGGTCAAAGTGTTATTTTTGATCCAACGGTGCATGTAGGATAGTGTCCATAGAGGTCCATAGCATCCAACCTTGAAGCCTTAGGGTCTGATGGTTATGTAGTGTTTGATGTATAGCAATGTTCATGTAAACATGCATCCATATCATTAAACCCATCAAACACTTCTGTCTAACGGCTCAGTGTCTGCTTGTCTCATCCCATCTGTTTTTCACGGCCTTCGGTTTCAGTCCTTTTTCACCCGTGGGGGGGTACGTTACCCCCCACGTGGAGACCCACGAAAGGAGTGTCGGAGTGGTGGTGTCCAGGCCGGGATGCTGTGTGTTTTGCATAAATATGCCATATAACATGGAGTGTCTAGTCTAGGATTTTTTTCACTCATCTCACCATTGGTATTATGTTTTTTTTGGGAAATCTAACTCTTCCATTGAGATCATTGAGCCTCCAGCTTAAAGACATGGTTCTTCTCATGTGTCGGACCATCCAACCCGGTCAGGGTCCATGTCACGGTCGGATCGCGTCACCAGGCGTCACCAGGCGCCCCCGGCCTCGTCCAAGTCATCCACCGAGGGCGCTGCATCCTTGGCCGCGGAGAAGGCAGCACCCACTGCGGCCCGGCCCTGGGGCAGTCAGCAGTGAACATGGCGGAAGAGATATGAAGATATGCTTCTTTGGTAGAAGTAGTAGAAGGATGTATTTTCATCATGTTCATTTAAAATCTTAACCCCTTTCTCAAGGCCACAACCCGGTCATAACGAATCAATAGGCGGTCTTCCATCGATGTTTGAGGCAACATGAGGCAACATGATTTTCGGCCTACCAGATGTGTTGAAGAGACAAGGACTTTCTCTACCAACAGCCTTCTGTCGCTTGGATTGGAGTCTCCGCTTGAACGTGTTTGTTCATGTCGGTTCTTCGATCGCTGGTTGGTACTTTGACAAAAATGCTCATGAAGCCTCCAAATCCCCGTTTTTTTTTGGAACCGCTAGGAGAATATCTGGGTTAGAAGCTTTCAATTCCATTTAACTCCACCCTTGACCAACTCAGCCTGTCAGCTCTCTCGGCCTGCTCTCAGCTCGCCTGAAGCCCCACTCACCCCACTCATCCGTCCCAGTCCGGGTCTCACCTGTTGACCTGCCAAGAGCATCGGCTCGCTTCGAACCAAAGCTTTCAACAGCTGCAAGGCCTGGTCGTCGTCTCCCCCAACTGGGTGGGGTGGAGGACACTCGATGCTCCAGCTTGGAGTGGCCGAAATCCATTCCGGAAGGTCGGAATTGAAGATGCGAAAGAACATGGGCCATAGAATACAGGCACAAATTCAATGTGTTTAAACATGTTTTGAACATGTTAATTTTGGGACCTCCCGTGCCCGCAACCAAGGTTAGCGGGGTAGGGTTTCTGGATTGGTTCTCAACACAAGCTTAAATATTTCCGAGGCTCATGGAATCTCGAGTGACATTTGGCCTTTCTTTCCTTCTCAAGACTTGTAGTGGCACAACGTGAACAAAAAACAAAAAACACTTCTTTTTCTGCCATCCACATTGTTGCTCTGTGTGTGTGTGTGTCTTGCTGTGTCTCCCACAACACATCTGAAAAGACAATCCCTCCAAAGCCAAGCAACTCTCTTGGAAACCCTCTCTGGTTGGTGGATTCAACTCCAACATTAGAGTCAGTGGAATCAATCATCCCAAGTAAAGGTTGAACATCAAAAAGTCTAAACCAACACACCAGCTGCAAAAACACCAATTAAGAAGCTAAGGCGTTCTTCACTCTCCCAGAAAAAAAAAACAAAAACAAACAAACTACTCTCCCACTCTCCCAAACGGTTTCAGGTCGGTTTCGACCGGTGGACCGTCGACGGTCCTTCGCGCTCCTCACCGGAGCGAGCGCGGAGCGAGCAGCCCCGGTGGACCCGGTGGACCGTCGACGGCAGCGACGACAGCGCGGCCTGGATTTGGCAGGACTCGACACTGGGCGAGGAGCTGCAATTCAGCACTCGACAAGCCTTGGAGCCGAGGGAGTCCGTCCAGCGATGTTGTTGTGGACTTCCAAGAGGCCCTATAGGGTATGAAGAGGAGAAAGAGGGAGAACAAATACCTCCAAGTTTTATTGACTGGAGAGTTTTGTCAAGTTGAGTACATGCCTTTCTTTTGTCCATCCTCTTTGGGTACCCTGACTGGACCATCCCTAAGTAGAATAGGATATATAGTCCAAAACAGGACACCCAAGCCTCAGGATGATCCTCACGCCAACTTCAGGAAGCGTCGAAATCGAGGGTTTGGAGAGTTGGCACGACCTGTGAAAACAGGAAAACAAAAGGTCGAGAACAGCTTCTGCAAGCATAAATTGTGAGTTAAACAACAAGCAAACTACAGTACTGTGCATGGAAGCGGCGCAGGCTTCGCTACAACACCTCCACGATATCACCATTCCAACTTTTTTCTCGACGATTCCGCGATAAATCTGCGAAAACCCAATTGGTGAGTCCAAGGACCTTTGGTCTTCATGCTCCAAGGTTCTCCAAATGCACCTGCTCCGAATCCCACGACCCCAACCTTTTGGACAGCCCAAGTTCCCACGATGGCCATGTGGCCACCACCCTAGTGCCGTACCTATCCGAAATCACACGGCCTACCGCTGCTCCTACTCCTACTCCTACTCCTACTCCTACAACAACTACTACTACTACTACTACTGCTAACTACTTCTAACTACTCCTGCTGCTGCTGCCGCCACTACCACTACCACTACCACTACCACTACGACGACTACTACTGCAACATGCCAAACCCGGCCAAACCCTGAATCTAGGGTCTCGACCAGCTGCAAGGATGCTGAGGTCAATGCCTGCCAAGTGACGAAGAACCTCTGTCTGCAGGATGCTAAGCAGTCCCATTCTCACACGCAAAGCCGGTGCAGAGCTGACCAGTTCATTCTGCTGTGAATCCAAAACAACATCTGACAAACTCAAAGGACGGACACCGGCCTGTATATTATGTATACATATCTTTTTGTCCAAACATCATGTCTACTACCAACACAAGAAGTGACACTGGCCAAAAGTGCATTTGTCTGGGCAGTAGTATCTCATCCCAAACACTAACTCCATGGAACTGGAACATATATAGAATATATGTAAAAAGTATATGCATATTATATAATTGTAGTATTAATCAGTAAAATACTATATTATACATTATTGTATATCTCCATTGATTGACCCCTCAAAGCTCCATCTGATCATCTGCCGCCAGCTTCTTATCGAAGCACCGGCCTCCGACTTCAGCGCTGGCGCCAGGCGGCTCAAGGCTCGTAAGGCGGCCACTAGGACCTGGAGATGGTGCTCATTGGGGATGCTTGGGTGGAGCCTCAGGTGCTGTGAGCACAACAAAAAGCGCACCTGCTACAAGAATGGAAAGAATTAGAGCTCTTGAAGCCAAATGGAAATGAACAGGTGCTTCTCAGATATTCTGACATGTTTTGAGGATGTTCAGGTGCTTGCGCACCTTGCAAAAATTAAAGACATCCAAAGCCGTCGGGGGTTGGGGTTTTCCACCCTTGCTCCAGGGAGACGTGTTTTTTTTGTGTTGGAGTTTTCAGGTGCTCTTTTTTTTGGGCAGTCATTAAACCACACCATCTCTATCTAGAGCCAGGACCATCCAGGTACCACGAGTTGGTGGGTTGAAACCGGTCGACTCATCCTGAACCTAACAAGGTGGGAAGCACATCGATATTCGACGTTTCGTGAACTTCAGGAGCTATAATCCATATCAGTTAGTTCCCAAAGTCACCTGGCTACATAGTTAGAGCATGTGGCAATAGTTCATTTCATTAGCCTCATCCTTGTTCCTTCCACGGGTCAAATTTACAATGTATGACAGTTCTGCTGCAGCGTATCTCCAGTCAAGTCTTCCTTCACACCAGTCTTATCATGACCCTCTTCCCACCACTTGCTGGCCTTTGGCGCGTCCTGATCTGAAGAGGATAAGGCCGACCAACCCACCTGCGGACTGTTTACGTCTTGAAGCACGGAAATGTTGGTGGGAACGACACCAGAGATCAAGACTGCGTATTTAGTGCTACAGTATATAATACCTGCTTGACTCGGGTGTCAAAAACACAAAACTTTTGAACTTTTGAACACTAAAGCACTGAGATCTATGTACAAAGCTTGTTTGGCTCCTGATCCACAATTTAGCAAACAGAGTCGACGACACAAATCAAGCAAACAGGATTAAATAATAGAGCCAAATAATGCTAGGCATGCCATGGGATGGCTTTGACTTGCGTAGGTCTGCGGGGTCAACCCTCCCCACAAGCCGAACCTTTGAAGTACTCTCCCTGGGTATTGAATTGTAAATCATCTCATAAGATTCCACCTACTTCTCAGCAATATGCTGTACATGCAACCCGCAACGACCACCATATGCAGCAACCTTCACAACGACCTTGGTGAATGGACCGTCCGAGCCGGGAAAGAGGAGCCAATCTGCAGCAGTTGGGTAGGATCTTGCGTTGCATTTACATTTGGTTGCGCCAAGAACCCTACCCTACTGATTGGCGCCACGAACCTGCACCCCGACGGACCACGGTCCGTTGTGCAGGGAAGTTCACTTCGGAGATAATGGAAGTTGCTTCAGGGGCAGTTCGCAAAGGGGTGGATTTGGATCCAGTTCTCTTCCAGACGAAGCAGCCTGCGCCACCTTCTGGTGTGGTGCTTCTTAGTTGTCCAGCGGACGATCAGGGGTAGCAAGTGCATCGCTACTAGTAGCGATGCACTTGTTGCTTGGGAAGCGAAGTGGGGGGCACCTCCCCCCCTCACATTCCACCCGAACCTGCAGAGATGAAGCCGTAGACAAATCGACCTGAACTTGCAGTATTTCATGTGAACTTGTAGAGGCGCCCCCCCCAAACCACCACCCACTGAGCAGCTAAAAACATACCACTCCTTTGGAACTGTCGGTTTATACAATGTTTATACTTGTAAACAAACATTCTACCAGCTTCTTCAAAGTGACCGTACTTGATAACCTGGTTTGAGGTCACTTAAGCCTTCTAAGGGACACTTAGGAACCTTCAAAAGGTCACTTTGAAGAAGCTGGTATAACATTCTGATATTCCTTTCAACACCGAGAGCTTCCAGAATCCATCCATCCCTGAGATTGCTGGGGAAACCACCCCCCCCACAACCCCCACCCAGGTGTCACACCTCCAGCGTGGCGTCCGCTGCGCCATGCCAGTGGGGCAAATCCTGCATAGCATGGTGCTAAGACGTCCAAGGTCGAGAACGTTGTAACACACCAAAGCAAATCATGTCTTGGATGTGCTTCAGGAAGCCGGGAAAAAATAGAAGCTATTCCCCATGCCAGGGGGGATTCACCGTAAAGCATCATCTTGAGCAAAACCAAATCGTGTTGAATAAATTAGAATACTGCAGTAACCCTTTCATGTTGTCCTTCTCGACAAAAAGTCAGTTTAGAAACCACTGTGGAAATGAGGAGGACCTGATGACCAACATCCAGCGGTCAGCGATGGAAGGCGATGGGGTGAGGAACAGGAACAACGCCAAAGGCGCTGAGCGAAGCGGAGCAAAGTGGCCTGGCTGTGAGATGATGTGAGTACAAAACCCGGGTTGCCCGTGTCACGCCGGTAGGTTGACCTCCTTATAATCCATTATTAGTCCATTCTGTTCTTGTTCTGTAGTCAAGCGAGGTCACCCAGGTCGCCACCCAAGAAAACGCCGGGGAGGCTTGACCCACCTCTGACTGCCCAGAGGCAGGCGGCCTGTCTGGGGGCAAAAGCGGAGACCCAACCCAAGCCGACGAATCGACGAATTGTTTTTGGTGAAACAAAACAGTCGACGGAGACCTTGTGCCTAGCGCCTAGAGTAGAGGCGGTGGCTATAGGTTGGTGCGCAAGGAATTTGGGTTGATGAATCCATGAAGATTTAAAGACCTGGTTCTTCAAAGTGACCTTTTGATAACATGGTTTGAGGTCACTTAAGCCTTCTAAGGGTCACTTAGGAACCTTCAAAAGGTCACTTTGAAGAAGCTGGGAATCAGGATCATCAGTTCATAGTCCTTCTGAGTGAACTCCATCTCCTGGTCAACACAATATGTGGAAGCCCACTCAAAGTGGTAGAAATCGCTGAGCT
Source organism: Durusdinium trenchii (assembly GCA_963970005.1). Lineage (NCBI taxonomy): Eukaryota > Dinophyceae > Suessiales > Symbiodiniaceae > Durusdinium > Durusdinium trenchii. Next base: position 1,058,162 of record CAXAMN010021807.1, on the reverse strand, counting down.
TGGAAAGGCTGACTACCATCATGTTCCATTTATAAAAGCACCACGTTGGAGGCTCTTCCGCCACGTTGGGGGCTAGATCTCCACCCTACCCAGCATCTTCTGCAGCCACCCAGCTTTGTCCAGACCTGCCTCTGGGCAGGAACACCAGGAGGATGCCGCTACACCAACCTTCAGCTTGGCACTCCGACGAGCTGACTTCTGGAACGTGTGGGTCGAACATCGGGGTGGCCCGGTTCGACCGAGAAAGATCGGAGGCCTACAACCCCCCCAGGGCTTTTGGTAGAACGAGGTAGAACTGTTTCAACATTTCAGCAAACTGTCTTTTAATGATTGAACCCTCGGCCCTCACCGGAAAGAACACATGAGCTATGGCCCAGTTGCCCTGTTTTGGTATAAGTGACTCGACTACTCACCGACTCGTTTCTACGTCGTTTAAGGGATCAAACAAACGGCAAACACTTTCCCGGCCAGTGTTGAGCCCTCCAGTTCATTCCTTTGCTTTTCTGGAAAACCTCCTTCGAATGTTGAGCACCTTGCAGAACATCAGTCGCAACAAAAAAAAGACACACTGATGCTGCCTTGCATAGTTTGAGTATGTTTGAGTGGAACGTCGCCTAGGAGAGAATTCACATTGTGAATCAAGACAATTGCTGGTAACAACAATTCATGGGATGCCCACCACTAACACAACTTCACCCATACCATCTGCTTCGTCACCCATCTTGAGTCACTTAGATGAACCGGAGAATCTTGGAACCTCATAGGAAAACCTTCTCAGAAGGGAAAAACCTTGCACAAAGAAAATGCAAATGGGTCGAAACGCTCAACAAAACATGTAGACCCCGAGAAAAAACCACAGTCCCCATGGGTTCCATCCACCTTTTGGCGATGTAGGACATGGGGAGGGTCGAGACGTCTCGCCTGTCCGACATGTCCCTACCACAAGACAAACCACAGAATGACATCAGACTGGTTGTCAGATGTTGTCAGTAGGGGCTGACCCCAATATTAGAGATTCCTGAAAGGATCAATTGAATCCAGCCACCCTCTTCTTCCAAAAATTCCGTGCGAGTCGCACCAGTCAAACATGATGACCCTCTTCTCCTGGCTTTGCGGATAAAAAGCCAACAACAGATCCAAAGGATTCCAAAGGTCTTCTCCCCTCGTTCTATCGTAGAACGTTGACTTGCACCGTCTGAACAAAAATCCGTGTCCACCCTTCTTACCGGTCCCACCTTCCCACCTTCCCCCCTTTCACAAGGTGAAAGGTTACATCTACATGTTCCTAGGTAGGACACACATGGAGACACTCCTCACCTTCCCACCATTTCCCACCGGCACCTACGACCACCGGTCGGTGCTCCAACCCACGCCGGTGGACTGCTGCCACCGGTCGACCGGTCGAGCGGCCACGGCCAGTGCGGCGATGCGGACGTTGGGATCCACATCCTGCACGGACGCCTGGAGCGAGGCGGGGGTCGTTGGGGGGGAGCGAGGTCGGGGGGGAGAAACCACGGACAGAGGCAGGGAGACTGTCCCAGAGGGTCTCCACTATAGAAACCACTTGGTACAAAGGGTGGGCATGAAAGCCTGACATTAAAAAGAATTGGAGAGTGGGGTGGTCCCAACCGTTGATTTCTTTGGGACCACCAACCCGGACCCCCGATGCTCCGGCATCAAAACGTCATGTCTGGGTGATGAAATGGGACACTGATACCAGGATCACGTTAACCGACTGGTGCCACCGGGAAGGAGGAATGACTTTTATTATGAGCACCAGTCAGCCAAGAAGTTGTTACACTCTGACGAACACATCACATGGAAGTGGATGGCCTGGCCCCGAAAGGAAGACGACTTTCCTCTACTTTCCAGTGGGTGCCATGTCCATGTGATGTGTTCGTCGGAGTGTAACAACTTCTGGAGACCCCGAACGGATGGTCGTAGCGGTGGAACACACGCAAGGAACTGATAGGGTGGTGTTGCAGTAGCTTGAAGTGAGGAGCCGTTGCAGTAGCTCATCTGGTAGTGAACACAATTGAACACATGTGAAAGCACTTTGACGGTTAAACACTGCTAGAGAGGTGGTTTTGTGCCGCTAACATGCAAGCACACGAAGTCAAAGGATCCAGATGCTCACCAGAATTTGGGTCAAAAGTCTTGAAAAGGAGTTGGTCAATCCATTCTCCATTCCTGCAAGGCCTGAGTGAGGTGAGCCTAAGTACGTCAACTTCAGTAAGTCGCTTACACTGACTGGTGCAAAAACGACACAACTTCTCCCTGAGATCATTGGTGATTGGCTCTTGGCAATCGGTCGTTCTGATCAGACACATCAAGTGTGTGAGGTCATCCAACTCGTCACACTCATGAGATCTCATCCAACTCAAGGCACGAATCTTCCGCCAGTGATCTCTTGGAGTCTTCCATTTAACACTCAATAAGTATGTGATCCATCCGCTTCCGGATGCTGCTGAGCTGACCTTCCAAAGCGCCTTCCTTCTCCATCCACATCCATCCATCCAAGACCAGTACCGGAGTTCGGGTGGTTATTGGAATTACAACAAAAAGACACTCGTCCGGGATGTCGAACAAAAGAAAAGAGGTAAACCTGTTCCGTGGTGAAAAGAACATGGGGGTCTCTCTATTTGATCTCCTCTCTTGATCCGGCCCCAACCCAGGCGTTGCTAACCAAGTGGCCGATCTCCGAACCAGGAGCGACCAAACCCCGCGGATCTTCCCCCCCGTGCCGCCCGATGTGGGCCTTCCCTTCGCCCCCCCTCCATCCTCCCCGAGCTCGGACGGACGACGGTTCCGAACGCTGGCCGAGGCGCGGCTAAGGTCTTCCCAATCTCCCGGTAGTGGCTCTGGAGCCGGGCTCCCATGGAGCGAACCTGAGAGTGCCGGGGTTTTGGGGCGTTGAGAAGGGTCCGGCAAAACCGGCAGAGAGGGGCATGGGAGGTAGAGGTAGAGGACCATAGAGGACCTACTAACGAGTAAATTTGGGCCACTATATTGTTGAGTCAAGAACTCCTTCCCCCAAAATCAGAAGCGAAAAGGCTGAGTCAGGAGTCAGGATGCCCAAGGTTCTGGTGTTTTCTAGATCGATCTGCCAGCACCATACACCATGCCAGTCTTCCAACCCAAGGCATCCCGGCCTCCACCGGTGGCCCGCCGTTACTCCTCCGAGCGGCCAGGGATGCCAAGACCTCCAAAGCCACACGACGGTGTAACGCATCGCCCCCTGGACAGGGACCCGGACCAAAGCCGCAGAAAGAGCTCAGCCCTGACCAGGTCCTTTTGGGGACACAGGGAGTGCTATTTTCCTTCTGATCCTCTTACCTGCAAAAGCGAGCTTTCCTTGGTTCTGGCTCAAACTCATGTGGCAGTGAAGAACCAACAAAGTGAATTGTACCCTATGGCCTATGACTACTATGAAAAAACTATATAATGATGTATATAGTACGTCATATAACGTCATATATAGTCTATAGTGCATACAACCAGCAGAACATTGACACATTTTTTCGGAAATCATCTGTGAGACATGACCAGGCAAAACCCAAAAGTACAACAGGGGGGGCACCATCTTGGACCATTGGAGTCATTCACACTCGCTTGCCAATGACTCGCTTGATCCTGAAGGTGCCGTCCGCTGCCCTGTCTCACTGCGATCTGCGATCAGCATTCTGCGTGCGGTCTCTGATTCAGAGTGTTTCATCGTTCGGCGAAGAGCCCAAGTTCTGCATTGGCCGCACATGAGTGGGACCCCTATTGTCTGCTACGAGTAGGTGCTTTGCGACGGTGTCACTTGGCAAAGGACAGTAACAGGTGCGTCTGCAAGTCTGCAACACGGGATCTGGTTAATCCCTCACAAGCTACAGTAACCTCTAAATAAACCAGATCCTGTGATCTGGCTAGTCATCCAGACCTGGTAAATCTTCACCCAAATCAATACAGTAACAATCTGCAAGCCTGCAAGCAGGACGATTTGTGGATCTGTGAAGCTTAAATCATGTCTCCATCATCTAACCAAGAATCACATAAAATACAGCATATATATTATAATATATATTTTTTTCTGAACACACATTACCCGCCTGTGACCACAAATTATCCAGTGGATCCTGTGGATCCTGTGAACACAAAATTACAACATCCTTTAATGAATAGTATTATAGACTATAGATCTAATTTATCAACAAGAAACACAATTTTTCTGAGCAAACATGTTCTTCTGAGCGATCATTTCTTCACAAACAGCACTTGTGATGTGAACATCAGCACCGATCTCTGGCTCAACGTCCACATCTCGCTCGGTCGATCTCCGGCCTAAAGACTGGCCGATGGCACTCAGGAGGTCCTGGCGCGGTGGGATCGGAGAACGCTTCGTTCTCAGGAGTTCTTGGATCTGAACTGCAAAGCCGGGACCGGTGGGTGAGGAGTTTGTGGACTTGGCTATAAGATGTGTGATAATTTATTTTTCTGTCTGAGATCAGTGACAAACATGTTTGACACCGAATGAAACATATAGATCTCAAAATATCTGCGATCCTTCATCTAGCTGGCACTGATGGGTGACCCATTTCAGACTGATTTTCTTCGAATCATCAGGGACTCAGGTTTTCTACACCCTGGGGCTCCAAGTACCTTCTGAAAAGGTGGGACTGGGGTGGGTTTAGAGGGTCCAAATACCCTCTGAGAAGGTACGACTGGAGCCCTAGGGACAGCCATCAACTCCTGCTTCTCAGCGGATCCGTCGCTCATGGGCGACGAACGAACGGCGCTCAAGGGCGGTGTGGAAACGATCCAAACGGGTGACCGTCTGGAAGCACTTGGGTGTTCGCTGTCAAGACATGGCGGACCACATGGGGACGTGATCCGGACTGAGAGGATCAAGAAGGAGACGTGGTGGTGGACCACATGGAACCTGAGAAGAAAGACGCCGTGGTTGGAGGACCCTTTTTTAAATATACTGATCCCAGTGGGCGTTGGCTTTTGGTGGGTCCGTGTGGTTCATCTGCAGGGGAGCAGGCCTTTCAGGCCCGAAAACGACGCTGTTCTTGTAGAAGCAAACGACGCTGGAAGAGGAAATTGCCCCTCCAAGTGTCCCAAGTGCCATGTGGGAGCCGCAAACAAGAACAGGCAAGAATGACCACTTTGTAGAGGAAATTGCTGTTCAGAAGGTCATAGAAGCAGGGGCTGATGTGGAAATGCCAAGCCACAGCACTCGCATGGCATAGTTGCTCACGATTCCATGTGTCACTCTAGAGATCGCCCCGAGTCTTTTTTACATGTTGTTCTGTTTAAACGGACTGCATGCCAAAGGACAATCCAAATATGTATGCTTAAGACATATGGTCATATGGAACATAGATAGTATTTATTTCCCCCTATACAGTACAAGATACTCCTTACCTGCCGCATCCTGCCGCTCAAGGAGCTGGCTCGGAGAAGCTGGGCCCGGAAGGTTCCTCCAGTCTCCGAGAGGCAAAACATGTGGGTCTGCCCCTTGAAATCATTCATCACTTGGGTGTGTATTTCAATAAGGAGACCCTAAACCCTAAGGCCCTAACCCAATCATCTTTGGGGGTCGTTCTGTCGTTCTTTGCGGGGGGGGGGTCTAGTGTTGTCTGGGAGGTCTCCTTTTTTCAAACACGTCCAAACGTCCGACTCTCCAAACAGCTCGGACGTCCTGCCAAATCGTATTGTGTCTCACCGCAATGGATTGGCACAAGGCATTGCAGGCCTCGAACGCCAACGGTTCCCCACACGAAGAATTCTCGGGGATCAATCAATGTGTTCAGATTCTAGCAGTGCTCAGTTGGACAGAAAGTTACTGTACGTCTTGTTTCGAAGGCACCTTCAAGATTGGAACGTGCAGCAATTACTTCAAAATGGATCTATAATGGTTCATCAATTCAAACTGAGGAATCCTGTCTGCAGGTCTTGGGGGGTGTCAAAATGTGTTGAGACCCATGCCACATCGCATGAACTCTCCAGCCCAGCGCTGCAGTCGGGAGTCCCAGGCCACTGGGCCTTTGACACTTCTACCCAAGACCAAGCCCCTTAGGCAGAAGCAAAGCACACCCAGAAAGTTGCCGACTTCACGAACGACTGGCCACATCACCTTCTTTCCTCCAAGACACACCTTCTTTCACCCCAAGAGAGGCCTTCGTTCGCGGACCACACGGTCTGCGGAGCCCCCACCTCTCCCAAGGCTTTCAGCACTGGCAGCTCGCCACAGGACAAGAAGCACTCCAGGAGCCCAGCCTCGCCGTGCTGGTGAGGTACGTCCCGACCCGGGGGTGGGGGTAGGAGCGTAGCGTGCCATGCCGTGCTCCGCCAGGTTTGAGCGTGGGGGCGATCTGGAATTCTATGACTTCCTGACTTGTGCGACTCGTAGGGAATGAGGGTGGCTGGTCTTCAAGGAATCTCTATTGGGAGCGAGCTTCCCTTATTCACTATTAAGCACCAGTCACCAGTCAGCTTCTGAAGAAGGGGGAAGCACTGGGGGAAGCTCTTGTCATGTGTTCCCTGAGATTTACTGATGGCCTCCAGGGTGGAAGGATGAGCCAAGATGGGTTTGATTCTGGCGATGGTCCAGATTCCAGAGTTGAGTCCACAGCTCCAAAATGAATTGAAGTACACCGTGTACACCGACAGCTTAGAGCCAGCCCATTCTGAATGAATGGTGTACTTACGAACCACCGGGTTACGAACTGCTTGCACCATTTGGACATATTTGGAAGCTTTGGGATCCAAATACGACAGCTCACGGGTGAGATGCACTTCCCCCTCTCAATCTCCTCCTTCACCATCCACCGACGACTGGGCGTGACTGGTTGGCCAAGTGACGACTGGTTTGGATCAGGCAAGGACCCAAACATGGGGCTTGGTTTCTGATGGTCCCAGAGGTCCTTCAGAAACAACAATGAAATCCAGGGCGCCTGAAGCCGCCCGGCGTCCGCGTCTGACAAGGTGGGCCAAGCTCTTGGGAGCCTGCGTCCACATCGAGGGGCAAAGATCCGGGTCATCGAACCAGCCGAGTTTCTGTATGTTTCCGTGCACCAGGAAGGACCAGTGCTTCCAATGACTTCTTCATCAGTCTCCAAAGGCCAAATCCAGCAGGTTCCCAAACACTCCGTATGGCATATCGTTTCATACATTGAGCCTCAAAACGTCTGAACACCACCCCAATGTAGGCAATATAGTTGATCAACATCATCTTCTTGCCATTCTTTCAGCAGCTACCGAGCCCTTCGCGCGACACGTTGGCCCTGCCCTCAATGCCCCCCCCATGCGGCAGGATGCCACACCTACCCAAACCCCGAGGCATTGAAGGCAGCGAACGGAGACCGGCCTCGGCCCGGGCCCCTTGGGAGCAAAAATACACCTCTGAGAAGCACCATGTTCAAGCTACGCTATAAACACGACACAGTATATCACAGAGGCTCTGTTTAACACAAAGGCACAGAGGCTACCATGAGAAGCACAGAGGCTCTGTTTGTTAAACACATCCTCTACGTATATCATTCGATACCCGCCGTCCACAGCCACCGCTCCCGCTGCCAAACGCCTCCAGGACAGGATCGTCGCGGCCAGCTGGCGGCTGGCCACGGTGGAGCCTTGGACCGTGCCTGAGCGGTGGTGGTCACCAGGCTGTTTTCGGAAAGAAGAAGTGGTCACCATGTGCTTCCCCTACAGGGTTTTCTAGAGAGATTGAACAGCAGCGCTGGGTCCTAGTTCAAATCTCAACGTCTTTGGGATCCTGCTGGGTACTAGAGGATCCATCGCATACTGGGGGTTCAACATCCATTGACACCAGGATGTCTCTTTCTGGTATCAACGAGCCCTGAGACTCCTCGTGATCGACTCCGAGTCATGGATCTTTGTGATACGATGTCCTCATCCCAAACACCTGCAGTCTCGGTGGGTTTAACACCAAGCTGCCAAGCACCAATTCCATCCAATTCCAACATGTTTGCATCATGTGTGTGCAAGGAGTCAAAACCCTCCCATGTGAGCTTCTGGTGATGCTTAAAATGATCCTGACACCATATGGTGTCAAGATCCGAACAACCCCTGAGTAGAAAAGATTGGATCTGGCTCGGGTAGACATGGGGAGACCATCAGTTGAGGAGCTTGGATGAATTCACAATAAACCAATGGAAGAAAGTCAAGCGAATCAGCTGAAACCCCTGTGTTGTGAAGTTCTGTCTATTAGATAAATCATATATATATATACTTAGAAATTAGAAATATATTCCAGATGAACATGAATGAACAACAATGCCGTGTGTTCTGTGAGCGTTCCCTATCCGCTAAAAGGCTTTGAAGAAAGCGTTGTGACAGCGGTTGCAGCAGCGATGGGTGACATGCCGGTTACGTCTCGGGTGCCTTGGACAGAGCGGAGGTCATAAGAAGAGTATGTGGTATAAATACTCATAGTCTATGAACTGTCAATGAAGAATCGCTTCCTGGGGGGTTTCGAAGACGGTAGAACCCCCTTCCTGGGGGGTTTTGACAGTTCATATTCACAGTTCATATTGAACACTCTATGGACACACTATATGAACATATACACCTCTATGGACACACTCATAGTCGAACTGTCAAAGAACCTTTTCTGGGACTTTTCTTCGGTCGAAGCCCCCCTTTTCTGCCGTCCTTTTTGCTTCGTCTTCGATCCGTCTCCGTCGGTGTCGCTGGTCCGACGTCTTAGGCGTCGAAGGGGCGACTCATGAGGACCGTGAGGAAGTTGGGATTTTGGCACCAAGCCTCGAGGGATCGGACTGATTCAGCGGATGGATCGAGGAATCCGGGAAGGATCCGAGGATCCGGGTCAAGAACCGCTGAGGTAGGAGCGGTAGGGTCCAGGGGAATTGAAGTAAGAGGGAACCGAAGTAAGAGGGAACTGAAGTACAGTACCCTAGCGATCCAAGTACCTTCTCAGAAGGCAATTGGACACTCCACATCTACATAACAGTGTCTCCAATCACCTTCTGAGAAGGTATTTGGATCCCTAGGGGTAAGAGGGCCCGTGTTTTTTTCATTTTTTTAAAGGACGGTCTTGGAGGATCTTTTGCAGCTAGAAGCTGTACATGTGAATCGGCTGGGAATCAGCTGGGTCAGCTGGAAGCTGAAGCTGGTTTTGGTTTGCTTCTTCGTCAATGCCAAAGCATGGTCGGTACTTGGAACAACATGCGCGAAAGCGCGCAGTCCCAAACTTCCGTTTTGACTCCACCTGGTAGTAATCCACCACTACCACCGGGGGTATATTCTGAGTCATTTGGCTGTGGATCACAACGCAGTACCCCACAAACCATATAAGGTTCACATCCCTGATAGAGGAATCTATTCAATTTATAAGGTCAACCAGGGTTCCTCTCTTTTGACCGAAAACCACCCAAGTTTCCTCTCGACTCGATCCAGGGGTGAACGGATCGGATCGGAGAGGAGTTGATGAGTTGGACTTAGATCATACACCTACCAGGACCCTCCAGTCGGGGTGCCCTGTCTGGCAGCCTAGGTTGGTAGTGTGGGGTAGTCCAGCCAGGACACCCCGACAGGAGGGTCCAGGTACAAGGCACTTTTTGGAACACTCAAGTATCTCAAATGAGAGGACCCACGCTTCACGACGATATGTTCCTGTCCTACGACAGGCTAACAAAAAGCAAAGACATATCACCAGCAGTCAAAAAAGGACTATGTTCTACTCCAAATGAAGGGCTTCTGCAACCCCCTACCTGACCCCTACACCTCTCTCTATAGGTATATTGGCTCACCCATCACGATGTGGGCCGAAAGGAGCCCCCCTCAAGCCTCCAATTGAGCTTCAGCTTGCCCACGTGCCACATTGCTTGTGGACCTGGGTCGGCCGCCAGAATTTGGCGCCAACCGCAATACCAAAAGGTCGTGTAATGAACAGGAAGACCATGAAAGACTCAACAAATAGGACACAATAGGACCAAGGGGGTTAGCTGCAAACTCGCTCTTTGGTGCAGACCCACATTAAATTGACCGAGAAATACTAGTCTCAGTACCATTGAACATGAGTGGTCCAGTAGATGTCTATTTTTCAGTGGCCCTCTCAGTTAGGTCCCTGGTTAAAAAAAAAGAAAAAACACTGCCAGCAAATCAAAACAAATTGAACAGCCGCCTTTCTCTTTCAAGCCCAGGGTTGCCCCGCTTTCTTTTCAACCGGAAGCGCCGGAATGGCATCCCTTGTTGTCCTCTTCTATCATTCTGAAAGGCTTAGATTTAGGGGCTACGCTGTCCGGCTATCACATCTTCGGGCTAAACCGCGCGGTAGAAGACTTTCCATCAATCAACTCCCATGGACGATGTGGAACATGACATCCCAAAGCACTTCAAAGACACGCACTGCATGCAATGATCAACATAATCCAACACAACAGCGGTGTTGAAGCCTAAGCTCTTTGTACCGGAAAGGCTACAAGGATCAAAGCAACTCCAGAAGTTCTCAACAAGCTGGAGTTGCCCTGTCGGAGAAAGCACCAAGCTATTCGGAGCTTGGCGCGCTTATTATAAGGCATGCTTAAAAGGCCAAGAGACTGAGTGGAACTCCTCAGTGTCTGGTCCACATGAACTCCCAACTGATCTGAGACCCGAACTGCAGGGGACTGAAAGATCTGCCCCCCGACTTCACCCCCCGACTGCTGGGCACGACTTCACCCACCCCGAGACGAGACGATGCCCGATGCCCGATGCCAGTCGTGTCTGGGCGACCGAAGGCGCGTCGCTGTGTCTGTCACGTCACTCCGTTCGTTCGGTTTCGGTGGGTTTTGACTGAAGGCGACGTCTGGGTCAAAGGACGCCGGTGCTTTGGGCGGTTTCAACCTCGAAAGGGAAGACAAAAAGGATTTGGTGGTTTGGCAAATACGTCATGATATAAGTTCATGAAGCAAATGATCTTAGACTCAGTAGCTCAGTAGACGCAAAAGATTCACCTTCACCTACTCTCGGTCGGATCAGTTTCTTGTGCTCCTCTTATTGCTTGGCAGCGAGGACACCGAGAGGTCAAGTCGTGCCAAGAAGCTGTAGCAGTTGAAGCAGCTGATCCACCTGGAGTGATGGTGTTTACCAAACAATCACCCTCACTCGCTGCTCACCCTGGAGTGATGGTTTTTGTCCTGAAGTGAGAGAGAGAGAGAGAGAGAGAGAGAAGGAGAGAGACAGAGAGAGAGAGAAGGAGAGGGAGAGAGAGAGAAGGAGAGGGAGAGAGAGAGAGAGAGAGATTGGAGTTGGTTCAGAAGGTGATGGTGATTGTTCATGGAGATCAACTCCAAAACACACCCAAAAAACATCACCTTCTGAACAAACATACCTGGCACCAACAGAGCACTCATTCGCAAGTACAGGACATCGCACAGTGCAGGTGCTTTATACCCGTGGTACCGGAATTCTTCACATTTCTTCCATCCAGAGTGGGACCATGTGCACCCACCGACGAACAAACGATTACATGCACAACTGTTTATGGACAATGCCAATCATGCGGAGTAAAGAAATCACTCTGAACAACAGAGTTGTGGTCTCTAAAAGCCTAAAAACCGCATCAAGTCGTGACTTCCATTGGAGGGTCTTGGCAGGGTCCTGGTGCCCACCAACAAGGTGTTTGACCTTGCTAGTTCAACAGGATTCCACATCGTTCATGCGCTCATCTTCTTAAGCATGAGCTGATTAAGCTCATGGTGTAGCTCCGGTCCAAAATGGTCCAATGTCTCTCTTTCGCCTCTTCCGCCATGGCAGTCAGGCGTGCCACGTCGGCCTTCGCCGTTTGGCGCGCCAGCGCGCCATGGCGGGCGGCTCGAGGCTGCGAAAGGGTGGTAGTGGTAGAAGTTTGCTGAAGAACCTCTTTCAAACATTGGGTTGTCCTTGAGTTTCACACCAGCTCATCCTCTTGTCAATCTTCCAGAGGTGTTGATGTTCGCTCCAAAACCCCGTTCGGTGAGTATTTGCACGGCTCAAGGATCAGGTTGCTACCGAGCCCGAGCCTTGATTCAGGATCTTTCGGTGTACAGCGTTCGACCCGAGGGAGGTCTGGCCAGGCTTCACCTGGCTGTAGTGCCAGCTTGAGAGTCTGGAGGGGCTCAGCTCTGGGTGGGTGGGTGGGTGTTCTCCTTTAAACATTGGTGACATTCCATTCAACTGGAGATGTTTGTCCATGACTCCATGACCATCAAAAAGGCACCGTTGCGGTCTTCGGTTGTTCTGTATGTTCTGCATGTTCATTTTTTCGGCCCTCGCCGGTGTCAGACGTGTCATGGAAAGAGGGATGGCCCGGTGTGCGTGTGATCTTGTGGCTCTGCACGTTTGTTGGACCTTTTGATGTTTGATATGTGTTTGCGTGTGCGCGTGTGGGTGTTGGATCTACCTTCCCAATGCACTTCATCGATTCAGCCATTGTTGGGCGTCCTAACGAGCCTCGTTTACGAGCGGCGAGGCCAATGAGAAAGGAACTGCAACTCCCAAGGCTGTGATCATCTCCTTGGATTCATGAACATGGATCGTGGATAGCATGCCTTTACAATATGTTATGGAAACAACAACAAACACAAAAGGTACATCCGTTTCTGCCAATTTGGCGGGTGAAAAGCACACCCATGTGTTGGTTGCATGTGATCCTCCCCCAAACAACGACTGTGGGTCATAGCACCACGTGATCATACACGATCCATCTGAGTGCGTCGGTTTTCGCACCCGGACATGGACGGTGTCCAGCGGTCCAGCGACTTAAAAGGTTGGAGGTTGAAATCCTGGAACCTGGCACAAAACGGAACGTCAAAATCAATTTACAAAAACATATACATAATGTGTATAATATATATATATATATTATATTGTCAATACAATTAGCTGTGTAGGTCCATTGTGTGAACATCGTTTGCGCTATAGGAATCCACCCCAGGGTAAACCAAACCGCAAAAACAAAAACGAGTCGTTCTGCCCTCAGAAGAAAACAAACGACGTCGTAACGGTTGTGTTGAAATCGTCCTCGAGGGTTAGATCATGTCGTTGCGGGACATCCAAACATGGGAGCTCTCCCGACCGCTTGTCATCATCGGTACCAAATAGTGCCGTGCAAAAGCAAAAAAGAATTGGGATGACAAGTTGAAGGGTCAACAACATTGCAATTCGTGTTCTGACAGCGAGAGGCATGCCACACTTTCTGACTTCTTGACTTCCCTCCCAAAGGTTACATGTGGCATGTGGCATGCTCCAAATTTTACTGACTGGATTCCTAAAGAATTCGACTTCGGTTGCCTGGCACCTTCAGAAACAAAACGTTTTGACCAGCTGGCCTCACGTGTATCCAGTTCGGGATCTGGGGACTGCCATTGATATCAGGTGATATCCCGTCCGACGCTTTGAGTCCACTGAGAAAAGGAGCGCAGCCTTTGTGTCATCATGGTGATTTGCTTCATAAGTCCACTTGACTTTGGAAAGCATGATCAAATCTTGGATGAAATGTATCAAAAATTCTCACCATGCGTGCAACACTTTATGTTTCCCCCATAAAAAGGCTATTCGCTTTGGGCGGTACCACATGTTTTGCGACATAGATGCAAATGGTTCTTTATTCTGCCAGAGCTCTGCTGATCTTCGGGCTGTAGCAGCTTCTCCCCTCACCATCCTTGCCGTTTGCGTGTCCTGTGAACTCAAATCCAAACCGCCCCCGCGTCACGCGTCTCGCAACGGTCGGTTTCACACGCTCAAGTGGGGCGACTTCCGCCGTGACTTCGCCCAGCGGCACGGCAGCTGCACACCGCCTGAGAGTCACCCGAGTTCGACGTCCGCCGAGAACGTCGTCGTCCTCGCCGGGCTGCGAGAAAAAAGAAACAAAACAGGTGGCGCCGGACGAGCGAAGCACGGAGTGAAGGCTGTCATTCCCAGAAAAAGAGCTCGGACCTTCTGCGGTTACGATGTGTTCGACACGGTCGAGGGTCATCTCTTTACCGAAGCGGTATGGTATACTTGGATTCCTGATGGGCGATGGGGGTCAGCTAAGAAGATCCACTCCTTTTGCTTCGCACCGATCATCTTCACGAGTGCTCCAAAACCGGGGACTGCTCGGTAGGAGCGGGACTTCTCGGGACAAACCTGGCCGAACGCGAAGGTTGAAATGGATTCCGAAAAGCCACGGACTTGCGAGGTATATAATATAATCATTCTCAATGCACACAGAGATTGAATAGCATTTATGGAATAGCATGTGTGTAGTCAAAATGCAAAAGGAGAGCACCCATAAAACACAAACAACTACAAATAATGAAATATGTTTGCTGTGCAAGCTCGTCCCAATTTGGGGAGAGACTCGGTCCTCTCTTTAACGGCGAGCTAGCTGTACGGTCCAATAGCTGGGGTTTGGGGGGGTTCTACCTGGAATTGACTTGTTCCGACAAGTGCTTACCCAAACTTCCTCGAAACTGCAAGACAAGGAGAATAAGTGCATGAATGGCACCATAGTGCAGGGAAAGCAAGCAACATGCTCCAAGAATTTCATGCCGGAGTGTGAGGCCCTTAAACCCATCCAGTCAATGGATTGTCGAACGGTACCCCGATAGCTTGACGCACCACCAGCATGGAACTTGGTGGATATATAAATGTATATCACAGCGTTGATAAACGCATGCATTCAATCCCTTGTCTTCTACCTGTTCATATGAGTCATATGAGTCATGGTTGCCACTTGAGGTCTTGTTTTAAACAAGCTTCCCCAAAACGATCGCCAAAAGTGCACATTCCCTCAGGTCAGGTCATTGCTCTGGTCACAGGCCCCTGACTGGCGACGGGTCTGTCTACACTCCCTGCAAATTCTGGTATAGAGAGGAACATCGGTCATCCAAAAGCCACCTTCCACCTTCCATCTGTATTTCAGGGAGTGTATACTATGGTTTTAAGAATGACAGGGCACAGCATCGCGCCAGAACCAACAGCAAGGACCTGGGCACCGACTTCTGACTCCCGATGCCGCAACTCTCGGGAAAAGAAAGGTTCACTGAACTTTCCACCTCATTGATGTCTAGTGGGGTGTCCCCATTCTGACCAAGGCCGGTGATATCCAACATCTGTGAGTTCGATTAAAAGAAAGGAATATACTGACAAAATCATACAAAATCTCAAACAGCAGTCCACAGTCCCTGAGAATTGGGGACATACCTTCTGGAGCGGCCTCCCAACTAACTATACATATACGTAATCAGAGTATCCAATCACCTTCTCAAAGGTTGGGATAAAGGTGGATCCATCTAGCGTATTTCCTCTTGAAGAGCCTGGGGCCACAGTTCAGGAGCCTCGGAGCTTCACCAATAAGGTCCCACATATCCAAAAGGCGCCCGGGCCTGTCAGCATGGGCCGTCATGGGCGTGTCGTGCCACGTCCGAACCCCAACGACATCGGTCCAGTTCAGACTTCGTCCAGGCCCAAGGGTTGGGAAGCGACTACAGTCCCTGACTCCAGATCTGGAAGACCAACGTCTGCAGTTCCAGGATGTTGCAAGTCTGGACACCCAAACGATCCACTGGAATACATGCCGCCTCATTGAGCCCTTTCTCAACCACCCCAACTGATGGGCATAGAGGCCATAGTCTAGAAAGAACTTCCCTGGTCGGTTGGGTTCTGTTTTGGCGTTTGGGCGCGGGAGGGCGCGGGACGGTGTCTTCCAGACGAAGACATCCCATCCCATGACTGTCCATAGGTTTGCTGTTTAGTTTTGAGGGTTTTATATAGATCTGCTGTGTTTTTGTATACACCAAAAGAACACATTTGACCCCTGTGTTGATAGGAAAGGGCCGGGGTCAATTTAGGTTCTATGTGTATATGTGTATATATATACACAGTGTCCTTTAGAGTTCATACACCTATGTGGTATATATGTTATATATATATAATGGCATAATATAGACACTAGAGGATTGTTTGCAAATCCCCTATTACACTTCCTCTTACTGATTACAGTTCCAAGGTGCTCCCACGACGAAACGCCCTTCTGAAAAACATCTCGGCTCTGTGCCGAGCAGCAGAAGTATCAAGGCACTACCCAGCGTCATCCCCAAGCAGTTGGTGGGGCCGAAGTATTCGCACTCGTGGGAGGCAGATCCTGGAAGAGATGGCAGATCCTCGTGAGGTGGGTCAAACATCAGGGAACTGTGAAACATTAAAAAAAGAAACACGGAAGAATTCGAGACACATGTTCGCACATTCTACTAGGGTATGGCAATGCGGTCAGATGCCAACTGGAGTCACCAAACAAATACCCAGTGCCAAAGACACTCTATGTATTATATGCCACCAACTTTGTTGTGATCTGTTGGGGTGGTTGAAAAGGGGTCAATGTAGAGACACATTCCAGTCCGATTTGAAAGGGACAACTCCAAAAAAAAATAAAACACCGGTGCAGTTTTCGGTCTTGATCAGTGACCAAGTGGGATCAAGTGGGTACAGGTATGACTTTGAACGTGTACCTGGTAGAGTAGCAGAAGTATACAAAAGTAACATTTCGATAACCCAGATCTTCTTTTAGACCTCGTAAGTCTTACATTGCAGGAACTCTGAATTCATGTTGGATAGACGTAGTATGACGTAGTATCCGCAACAGACCTCGTGCAGCGGTGCAAACCAGCACATGTGCTGGGGCGCCGACATCGGCGAAACGCGCTAGCAGCTGAATCGCCCGTTCAACGTCTTTGAGCCAACAGCGACTTTTTCCCAGCTTCCTACTTCTAACCCAGCAACAGGATGGATTCACTTGATGGATTCACTGCATCCTGTTGGTTACAAGTAGGTTGTAACCAAGCAACAGGAAGTCTCTGCATATTTGCGATGGATGACTTCCCCTCATGTTCACACACACACACACGTGTTACCGTGTTAGCCGACGGTTGGGGACCCCGCAGGTCCTAGGCGGCACTGCAGGCAAAGGACCGCGCGCATACTGGACCAGAAACCCGGGCCATCATAGAAGACCAAGTCCTGAGGTGTAGGAGTGTTTCTAGGGTGGATTCTGCTGGACTGTTTCTATGGTGGATTGCAAAGGAAATTCCTAGACTCGGGTCACCTAAAGTCAATTGAATTAGTCTTGGACTCGGGATGATGAACCAAAAGGCACCCATGGTTGGTTGGGTCTAACCAATCCCCGTTACTCTGCCCAAGCCGCATGGGAGGAGGCCACGTTGATGCCAAACCACCAGCCTTCCAGAAGCCGTGCCGACTCCTGCGCGGGCCGGGCCAAGGCCCGGAAAAAGACGTGGTTATATAGACAATGATGCTTGGGAAGTAAGATGTCAAGTGATACCAAGCTAGCTACGTAAACAAATTGCATGTATACATATTACAGAGATAGAAATAGTTTAGTATCGGATCGTTAACACATCATAAAGAAGCTTTTTGTCATAGCTGGTCAAAAGACATTATCTCTTTAGAACATGTTCAGGGTCAATCTCACTTGGGTTGGGCTCATTCGCCGGCCTCTAGCAGTGCATCGCGCCCACTGATGAAGCAAGACAGATACCGGCAGAATACCCCCTGCATGCATGGTATAGACATCGCTAGAAATATGAAACACCATCTATCTGTTGGAATGTATTTCTCGGACCGGGATCCAATTCTGACTTGAACCTTCTCAAGCCAAACATGTTTTCGCAAGCAGCTAGACAAGCTGCAATACGATCATCCACATCGGCCAAATGTGTATGTCACGTATCTTCTGACCTCAAGGAGCCCCAACACCATTTTCCTTCTCACCGGAGTCTCGGGAGCCCTGCTTCGGATGCCTGTGTAGATATGACCTGAAAAATCGACATAGAGCAGGTGATCAGCCTATTCATAAACCTTATCGATGTGCCCCCCTTTACAGCCATGTGAAACACACCTTGCTCACTGGCATCTCTCGTGTCTTGCTTGGGCTGCAGCCGCGCTTGTGCTATGAAAACGCGCTCCTGGGGGTAGAGTTTCTTGAAGACATCATGCAGGTGGCTGGTGGTCTTGCCCTCTCTCCATCCTGACGTACGGTACAGGACGTGCTTGTTGTGGTGGGCGAAGGAGGATGAAAAGGATCCTCAGTGCCTGTCAACGATGAAAGAATCACAGCCCTAAACATCCAAAAATGTGAAGAACAGTACAACATAAAAACTCAGAAATGGTTGGTGACGTGATAGAACCTGCTGAGACATCTATACAGGTTGGTATTTATGGTTTCGGGGAGTCAGTCAAATGCTGTGGATATAAACATCATCACTGTAACACCGGTCAACATGTTGGTACCATTGCCAATGCACATTCATTTCCGCCACCTGAAAACAAAAATAACCGCTGACATGAAAACCAAAATAACCGCGGACCTAGAACTAAGGGAACCAAACATCTCAAACCATCCATGCCTGTAATGTTGACACACACACATTATTCCAATCAAATGACTGCAATGGATTCGCAAATCCCCCCCGTCCTGTGCATGCTCCGGGAAAACAAACATGCGCTTCCCTCACCACTCGGTGGCACCGGTGGTCACCCCCCCAACCGTGGTCACTCAACAAAAATACACTCGAACGCGGCACCCCGCCGTCACCCAACAAACAGATCGGTGAATCTTCCCACACCTGGAACGGTTGCAAGGTTGAAATCAATTTGGGAAACCGCTCTCGTCGAGTGAGCGAAGGCCAAGCGTCGGGTCCAATGGCCAAAACTCACGAAGTGGATCAAAGGTGGCACGCTCTCGGTCTCGGGTACCTCACCCCGCCGCTGAAAATCCAAAACCAAACCAAACGTGACGTGGGGACACCCGGCTCGAAGTGCCATTGATAGGTTTCAAAAGAAGCATGAATTCTAGGAAGGTAGGAGCAATCTTAAAATGCAGTTGAATATTGGTTAAAATTGGTGAACAATTCCCAGCATTTCTCGATATATCGAGAAGTCAAAATGATATACATACATACATACATACATACATACATACATACATACGAACATACATACATACATTTCATGAAACTGCGAAACAGTTCCATTTTTGGACTGCATTCCCGATATTGCACCGACATATACCGACATGTATAATAACCTTCTGCAAAAAACTCTTGGCTCAGAATGCAACAGGGTGTTGAAATTTTTGCGTGTTCCCAACCAACTCTTCCAGCCCCACCCGGCCGCACATGGATGCGGCCTTCCACCAGCTGGTCCTGGGCCGCGTAGACGGCAAAGCTCCAAATGCTTTTGATGCGGCAGTCATCAACGGTCACTGAAACATAACACCAAAAAACGATGTGTAATTACAGATTCCATAAAACGTGTTAAAACGCACGCATATATATATATATATATATTCCGTGTGCCTGGGGTCTACAGACGACAATGCACCCTCGAGTTGCTGCCCCCCGTCTGTACATCCGCCCATGCCCAAACGACGGTTCCTTTTAAATCGCTTTTAACAAATGATTTACGCTGCCTGAGTTTTCAATCCCTTTCCAGCCTCCATCAATGGGGATATAGGCAATAGGCACCCCGCAAGGGCGACGACCCCTTCAGGCTTCAAGTGATAGCCGTCGATGTAGAACGGCGTATCTGCAACAAGAATTCAGCCAGCAATGCTCACCAATGAAAACTTCAAAGAACTGCACTATGCGTTTTCAGCGTGCGTTCACGTCAGTCCTGGAATCTGAGCAATCTCGAGGATATCTTCGCTGCAATTTTGCAGCGTGCTCGAGCATGATCCCTGATCACCTGAGAAATTTCGCGCTGACAAACACATGATTGCAACATTGCTCGTAAAACCTATCACATCAAACGCATCCAAGGTGCTTGGTAGACCGGCATCGTTCGTGAGGCTGGTGCGATGCTATAGAGGACTCCGCTAGCGCTCGAGATATATAGAAGGCTGCGTCGATCGACGACATCGTTTCTCACCGTCTGATCGTTGCGATCATCTTTGGCAGCTGCTTCCGCCCGGGACGCCTCCGCGAGCGCAATAGTCTTTTTTATCGCAATTTTAATCTCATACTGTATTTTTCAAAGCATTGTAAAGCCTCTTCAGTGGAAAGAAATCTTGCGGCGATGAAATCTCATCTGCACAGTGTGCCTTCTCACGAATCTGCACCCCTCTGCCGTCTGCTGCTTGAAAATCTAGAAAGCACCGCCAAATTTTCTCACTCTGATAACTTTTAATTCGGGTAAAAGGTCTTTATATCAAAGTCAACATACTAACCGTTTGTAACCCAGAAAAGCATCCTTGTACAAAGTTGACATGTTTAACGAAAAAGACTTAAAATACAATTAAGTACCTACAGCCTCCAGCGGTCTTACATCGTTTTATTAATAACAAAGTCGCTTAAATTTCATATTCTAATAAAAGACTCTACTGTTCTTGTTCTTGAACGTTTTTGAAAAACAAAAACAAATAACTGTTAAAATGAATTGAAAACTTTTGTTCTAAATAACAAGCAGTAAGTTGAACATCTTTAAATTAAATAAGCAAAAAGACTTGTGTATATAAAGCACTGGAACAGTTCTAATTTAAAGATACTCATTATTAAAACCCAACAAAGTTGGACACTTAGATGAAGCATTTTCATTTTTAAATTAAAGACAAGACTCAAAAAATGAATGTAAAAAATGAAATGAATACCTATATTTAACAGAAAGTTACAGAAACAATTAAAACATGAATTTTAAGAAGAAGCAAGCAGTAGAAAAGTCAGAAGTGATAATAGAATAAAGAGCAAGAGAAAAGAAAGAAAAAATAGGAAAAGAAGAGGGAAGAAAAAAGAACTAGAAGCAACGATAAAGTAAAAGATGAAAAACAGAAAGAAAAGAACACAGTAGGGAAAGGGGAGAATAAAACTAGAAGTGACAGCAAAAGAATAGCAAGGCAGGAAGGTAAGCCAAAGAAGGGAAGAAACAAAAGGACAACATGAAATACATAATACAGAAAATGAAACACAACATGCACCTTGCCAGCTCCACCTATTGCCCCTTGAAGTGGAGCTTCCAGCCGGAGAAACCGTTGTAGGCCAACCATGGCTTCTAGAGTAGATTGGTCCGCTTCCATGCGAAGCGGTCGCTCACGCTCTTTCGGACCCCAACGGCCTGCGGTATGAGTGAAACTCATGTGTGTGTGTATAGGTTGTTCAAGCCCGACTGTCGTTTTGCATGAGCATAAACAAACACACGCATCTGTAACTTTCAACAATTTCACAGCACTGAGGCAAGAATGGTGGATCTTTGGGGGACAATATAGGGGATGGTTTCAAACTCCTCCACTCAAAGATCCTAGGAATAACGCTTAAGTTATTCTGACCCAATTTGAGTTAGTTTCAAAAAACATATTCTGGTAACTAGATCAGTGACTGGAATATGCTTCAAAATCTCCACATCTTCACATAAGACCATATCAAAACATGACACAAGCCCTCGCACAGCAATCTGACTCATTCTGACTAGAACCTTTTAGAAACTATTGGCATCTATTGGCCATGTGGGTGTTCTCCAAGTCTGAACATAATCTAATGGAATCAACATGAATGAACCTGGGATAGTATTTATATTAGTATATGAGCGACGTGCAAAACCTCATGCAGTGCAGTGCGCACTCTTCCCAACGTTATAGTTTTTTTTCTGTGAACCTTATCGTTGATGAGGGTTTGGACACACCTAACAACATGTACTAAAACCTGATCGTTTTTCTGTGAACCTTATATATCGTTTCTGAAGGTCTCCTGCACTTTACTCACTTAGTCTTCACTGTAGTGATGCTGCCTTTATCGGAGGTTTTGGCAGTTCCTCATATGACTGGTGGTCAAAATGTTTTCCCCGAAAGCGGCTGTAAAAGTCACTCTGGTGGGGGGCCCGCTTCTTGCTCAATATTTCAGAGAGGGTATCTGGGATGTATGGAAATGTGAAGTATATATTTCAATCAGAGGTGCAGAATGTTGCAAACGTAGCTAGCGCGAAGGCCTTTTTTGCTCTTTGATGATCTTTCGTTCTCTAAGATAGCCATGCTGTGAGGAGTTTGACAGGAAAAGAGACATGGGCACAAGCTCACCAAGTAGCAATGGCAAAGATCTGCTTCCAGGACAAATGGACATCTGATGCTAGCGCAAATGCTGGCGCGGATCTAGCGCACAAAACTCAGAACTTTTTCCGGTGAGGTAACAGCAACACACATCACAGAGTTCACTTCTGTGTCGTCCCCAGTTTTGTAAACAATTGTATACTACTACCCAAAAGCATGTCAGCACACAGCCTAATCTCCGTCAGTTGCAGCATTCCCCCGCAAGATGTGCAGGCTTTCATGAACCAAAGCCAAGTGAATGATGTTAATTCTAAACACATCTATATACAAGCAAAAAATCAACCGCGAACCTAGCGCCAATCTAGCGCTGCCTTGGTGATTTGCATGATTCTGCTGGGGGTCCGCTACTAAACCAATACTTAAAATCAACATCCCAACCATTTTCCATACCACCTTTCAAACAACTATAGGTATTTGACATCTCATCATATACATTCTCAACGAACCACCCAAACAATGTACGAACTCAGCTCTCAGGGTTTCCAGAAATAGAAGCGGAAGAGTGGCCGTACTACGTAGCTGACAATCCCTACCATGGGCCCATTGCCCAACGGGGAAGGGTTCCCAGGCGGCTGCAACATGCCCAAAAGTGACACCAACATCCAGAAATAATGTATATTTATATAGGAATCAATACTGGAACCAATATGATCCAGGACCTTAGAAACATTCCAAACTTTCCAACCCCGTCCTTTCACACAGCTCCTGAAGAAACCAGCAAATGCATGTGCTTCGAATGCCCAACCAAAGCCATAACAACGGGATATAGGGACTACTTCTGTGGATCCGAACTACTTCTGTGGATCCAAGACAATCGAGTAAACCATCTGCAACCCAGTTTACTCTTCAGCGCTCCTGTTGCAGGTCGTAGAAGGTGCAAGTGATCTTGCATTCGGTATCCAGGAAAATCTCTTCCGGGTGCTTCTTCCGGTAGAGTTGATACCAGTACTGGTCATTCCATCCCTTGGCAGGCAGCATTTGTTGCTCAAAACGGCAACAGTGCAACCATGTTTGTTTTTAAAAGATTTTACAAGTGGGTCCGAAGCAGCCCCAAAAAAGCAGATTGAATCCTCCAGCGCCTGAAATGGAGAGCTGCCGTGTGGCGCGAAAGACACATGCCCATGCAGAATCAATACTGTACCTCCCCAGTCTCGTCAGCGACTTACACCAGGCCCCCCGATCCGATAGCTGTGGATTGGTCTGGGAAACCTCGTTGCTTATCCAAAACAACAATCAAGAAGATCTGACAGATCTATACCGTGACCTGACTTCAATCATCTCCATGCATGCTGCGTGCTGCAATGCTTGCATGTCTACGGGTTTTCTCACTCGGTGTGAACAAAAGTCCCCTATAAGGGCTCCTGGCCTACCAACATCTCGCGACATCCACCCTGGGATGGATGCCATCGGGTCGAACATCACCGAACCTGAGGATATGGGGCGTTCGGAGCCCTAGTGTGTAGACTCTTGCTTCATAGACCCTCCAAAGAGTCAAAGGATGGAAGAGGCTGTTCAATCCAATTGGGGTGGGTTAAATCAAGAGTCTACTACACTATAGGATACTATAGGCATCCTTCCTTACTCCCAGGCCTTGCCGTTGCACCATTCGGACCCTAGGACCTTCGGGCCGAGGCACGTCTGCCACGTCCTCTTGCAACATGTGGGCGATGGCCTTTGCTCGCCCCAGAAGCATGCCAGCGTTCCTGCAGCGGGACATGGGACATGGATGGCGTGACGGTAAGAGGATAGTATTTTGGAATGATGTCACTCACCTTTCGTACATATATTATGTAGTCTATATATATATATCGCTATATATTGTTGATACACCAACGAGATCCAACGCGATGAAAATGTTCAATCAATTTGGTGGGGCCCAGCCGAGTCCAGCTCAAGTAGATTCTATCCCTGCCAAGCAAGTTCCAATATCCATGTCATATATAGACTAGTCATGTCTACATATTATGATACGTAAATTTTTAGCCTCATACAGGCTGGTCGGATCCGATGCCTGCAAACAATCAGCTTGAAGGATCTCTTAAAGGATGTTCCCACATCACTGCTCATCTAAAGACAATAGGGACAGCCGGACAGCCACAACCTACCACGACACGCCACGACAACTCGACAGCCCAGGAGCAGATATCGCCACCGGTGCCGCGCTGGCGGGGTGCTTTCGCAAATGCCTCGGACCGAGCGAAACGGGGACGGAACCTGGCGCAATGGAGGGCTCAAAGAGATAGACATGGCGTCCATGTCCATGTTCTTAGAACCCCTCTGCATCCCATAAACAAACAAAAAAGAGAAACCCTGCCCAATGGGACTGAGTTGAATTACAGGAATCCGTTCCTTTTCCAAAGAAATCTTTGACCGTCTCTTAGGGATGTGCCCATTTACATCCCTTTGCCAGAGAGTCCAATGTTTCTTTCTTACTGGGAAGGTGCACCCAGATCGCTCTTCCGTAACACGGCACACAACCCAGCTGAGCGGGTTGTGTCAACTCATCTCTTGCCTTGCAATACCACGCTGCTTGAGTCAACCATCTATAGCATTCAACATGCATTCAAGCTAGGAGTGGCTTGTCAAGCAACCGTAGCGGAAGATCCAATCGTAGATACCAAGATCCAAAACGCCTCTTCCGCCGATTCAGACGCTCATCCCCGACAGATCGCACGCTCATCCGGTGTCCGAGTCGGAGTCCGAAGTCCTCCCGATTCCCGTCTCGCCGCGCCACCGTCCGAGGCCGGATAGCATGCAGGTTCCGCGTTGAAGACCTCGCGGTTCGGGCTGACCGGAAGGGGGCGGACCCGGTGACGTGGGTGCGTTTCCGTGAAACCATCCCTTCTGGTCCCTCAACAGGTAGGGATTGGTGAGAAACCCCAGACCCCCTCCATATGAGGGTCCAGTCCAAATAGAATGAGAAGCCTGAATTAGCTATTCGTTGGTTCTACAATGGTCTCCTGAATCCCATCACCGAATCCTTCTCAAAAGAAGACATGAGAAGGGAGGATGGAAAACCCAAGATATTACCCATTATCACGAGCATAGGAACTCCGGTCATATCTCACATGAACTTCCTCCGCAAAGAAGGAAAAACGACAGCTTGGGACCCCTCTTCACCACAGCTTTGTCAAAATAGTTAAAGTATCGAAGTATTTTATAAAGCCAAGCAGTTGCCATCCAGGGTCAACCAAGTAACACCCAGTACCATCCAATCCGTGCGAATCTTCGGATTTTCATCGATGGAGCTGAATAGGACCAGGAAAGAACACATGGCAACACATCCAGGAATCCAGGAAGGCATGGCACAAGCCTCAGCAAGTTCATGTAAGTTCACTCTTGGAGAGAAGGCCATGGTCCCCCGACCAAGCGAAACAAGAAGGCCATGGAGAGATCAAGCCCCAAAAAGTTAATTCCAAACTATTGTAGAGACATGTAGAGACCAAACATGTCAACACATGTTCTACTTGATCATTGGAGACCACCAACAAGATTCACGTCCTGTTCCCTCATCAAAAACCACAAACTTTCCCTCAGCTGTCTCCAAGGGGCTATGCTGCGATTGGATTCACTCTCCACCTGCCTCAGTTTTCTAGCTTTTTGGACAATGAAGGCGAGCCAGAAAGGGCTCCTAAGATGGAGTGGTTTTCTGGAAATCCAAGTGGGTAAAGAATGAATACCCATGCCGCATGCCTGCCGAGGGTTTTGGTAGCTTCGTCTTCTTGGGACCGGGCCCATGCCATTCTGCCTGGTGTTGTGGGCCTCTGACCCAGCAGCCACTGTGAAGAAATCAGACTCGTCAGACCCAT
Organism: Durusdinium trenchii; assembly: GCA_963970005.1. Lineage (NCBI taxonomy): Eukaryota > Dinophyceae > Suessiales > Symbiodiniaceae > Durusdinium > Durusdinium trenchii. The sequence goes on along the minus strand of CAXAMN010021807.1, from coordinate 1,032,269 downwards.
GGATCACATCGGAAAGACCTCAAAAAGGGGTGTCCGAAAGACCTTACGTTGGTGTGGGAAAGAAAGAAAACAATCGCATCAGCTCAACGATAGAACTGATCCATGGAGCAACTATGAGCATATATACAGTAACAGGAATGTCACAGGTTGGTATTGAAAGGCCTATCCGCAATGTGTCTCTTCGATGCTTTGCCTCGATGTGTTGGTTTTGCCCATGGATTGGCCGATAGTATCTCTGCTCGTCTTCACAGCTCCGAAGACGGTTTTGAGCGTAGGACACACGCAGTAAACCACTCTTGAAGAGGGACCTACCTGGACCCTCCTGTCGGGGTGTCCAATGGACTACCCCACACTACCTATCGGCTTCCATTGGGCACCCCTTGGAGGGTCTTGGTACGTAGGCCGTAGGCATTGACTGACCGTTTACTGATTGACCTTAGTTGGTGGTCTTGGAGTCAGCAAAGCGCTTCTGTGTGCAAGGTTTAAGCTTCTCCCCGCAGCAACAACATGAACAAAACTGCTGTATGGCCCTGTCTGAGAATGGCCACCAATCCAACATTTACTGAGCGCATACTGTTCATACTGTAGATTAATTTGCAACTAGTCATGAGAATTGCCATTAACGTACATACTTCAGCACTGCACATCGCAGAAGATCGGGCTGCCAGCTCACCCATGTCAAGCACACCTTTCATCTGAAGGAAACAACTTCACAAATTTTGGTCCGCATGTTCCGCTTCCAGGGTGTATCATCACGAGCACATGCTTTGAATAGCGCCGTGTTCGCCGGCCCAGTTCCCATCTGATGGCGCTGTATCGATGTGGCTTGTGGAGCCATGTTTAGGCCAGTGACCACCACGGACGGCCGCGATTTCTACTCTATCCATCAGGTGTTCCTATCCACACCTATCTACACAAACACGAGCAAACAAAATGCAAAGATCTGCATAGGATTGCATATTTTGTATCGTGATCTGCACTTGGCATCGTGGCATTTCATTTCATCCTTTTGAAGCCAGGCCATACATCAAACGCGATCCCGTCTCCGGACCACCCACAACCCGGCGGACCGCCCACAGCTGCGGACGACCAGTGGCTGAAATTTCTGGATGATCTCCTCTGGGTCTCCCAAGACCAACACATCGAAGGCATCGCTACAAATCACGATGTCCTGCCCATGCGACCGGGGCAGAATTAAGCGGCCCTCATGTGATATGCTGTTGAAGGATAGACCATGATAGACCTGTATATAGACAGAATTCAAGTGCAGAGGTGAAATCCACATATCAATCCAGTCAATCCACATGTCCATCAAAGACATGCACCTTTCTCCCCCCAATGCATGCAAGACATGCGTACGTGCCGCTAGCGGTGTCGCCCGTCTGGGTGCTTTCACGTGACCTCTGTGCACATACACCGTACCTAAGAAGGTACGACTGGATCTCTAAAAGACACCCTTGGCGTTTCGACGGAAAATCAAGGTCTACCTGACACCCTCAGTTCCATGGAGGAAGGCTGTGAGCGATCCATGGAGGAGTTTCTCGGGGTGAACCTCCACTCACTGGATGGGACGAACTACACAAACCCCTTTTGTGACTCCTGGTGCGTCATCCTTTTTCCATCTGCTCATATGGTTCAGGGAATCCAAGTCCCCCCCCCCCAAAAAAAAGGAAAGTCGATAAGCATCATCCGCTGGGCTCACAGCATTATCTTTCGCTCCGCTCGCAGCCTGGGGAGCGACGCTGTGGACGAAGCGGCGCAGGGCGTTGATCTTTGCACCCAAGCCGTCAGGCATCCAGGCGTTGCTCCCCAAACCCAGCACCTCTCCGTGCAGAGGCGAAACGACCGGAGGTTCCGCGCGCGAGTTCCGCGCGGACAGGGGGGAGGTGAATTAATTAGGGTGGTTTGGGAAGAGTTTTTTTTTGGTTGGGAGAAGGGAGAACAGTCACAAAGAAGAGCTATATATACCATGAGTTACACGGATGATCCACTGTGTAAGGAGGTAGGGATTCCATAGCTCTTACGTCTTAGTGATCCAAACTTATCTTTTGAGCCAGGGGTTGCCTATCATAGTTTCTGGCAACTCCATGGACATGTGGGGAAAAAAAGCTTTACATTCAACACAATCGATTCTGGTGGTGGTTCATGAGTGAGGTACTCAGAATTTCCACCGCTTATATAAACCAGCTGTTCTTTAAATCCATGTCACCGCTTTCAGTCCTTTGAGCGGCGACCATACCGGACATACCCGGGCGCAGACCTTGCCGGTCTCGTGATGTCACCGTTCATCGGGGAAATGCAGGACCTTGGAGCCTACAAACTCGCGCCACTATAATGTATCTCTATTTTTCTTCATAACACCCCTCCAGATGAAAAGGATGTTCCATGATTTTCCTATTGGGCAGGGGTTATTAAGCAAGAGTCTATACACCCTAGGGATCCAGTCGTACCTTCTCAGGTACGGTGATGTGTTCGACACTGTAGATGTGGAGGGTCCAGTCGTACCGAACCTGAGGTTCGGTAGGTACGACTGGATCCCTAGGGACATGAGGTTTTGTTTCTTGTTCGACTCCACGGGTCCACGTTGCGGGTCCCCCCGCCTGTGGATAGATGCGGTGCGCTTCAGCCGACACCTGCGCGTTCTTCGGCTTGTTGGAAGCGCGTTTGTACTCGTCTGGGAGTCTGAGTGCAGAACCAGTGGCCATCGAACAGTGGCCCCCCAAAATACGAAAGAACGGGTGGAAATAGAGGCTACATACCCGCATGTGAGCAGAACCAAGCTTGTATAGTGCTGGCAACAGCTGTATTCACCGATAAAGAAAGAAAGACACATGCCATCTTTGATGATCTTTGATGCCAAGGACTCGAGCCATCACTTCTCCGCCTGCAAAAATCCAAAACGCCGATCCATACGATTCAGGAAGGACACCAAATGCAAGGTCGCCGGTGGCATCGCGAGGGCGAGTCATAAACGCATGCGCCGCCGGTGGGGCATGCTGCAAAAGAAACACCAAATCGAAGCTTGAGACATGCTTGGGGCGTTAAAGATCCATACCATTTTCTGGATTAGGCTCTAAGAATCCCGAGTCATGGCCGCGCGGGCCAGGGTGGCCAACCCAGCCACCTAGCCCGTGAGACCGGGGGCTCACAAGGTGTGGTGGTCCAACGTCAAATCTGATAAAAGGGCCCAAACATCAACAACCAAATTGGATGTTTGTTAAACTATATGTGTATATTTTTTTTTCTATGGGAGACCTCCCAGTTCACACCCCACCAAACTTTCTAGAAGGATCTAGAAGGTATGTGTCATGTGGGTGTGTATTAAGATAGGGTGATCTCTCAGTTCGACCCCCTTGGAAGAAGGAATAGACAAGGACTTGTTGGTTGGGGCCCGCATATCCTAGTTCCGAGGCCTCGGGCCAAGGGGTTGGCGTTTGCTGTGGGGGTGGTGGCCATTTGAACCCCTGCGGGTGACGAGTGAGGTAGAGTCCGAACAGATGTGTTCGCGGTTGGGTCGGTCAAGCAATGGAACTGAACGCCGGATATCCCGTCTGGTGAAGTATTCCGGTTGACCCACTTGGAGATCGGCCTGAAGATGCCTGTAGGCAACATGCGACTCAGACGAGCTGGTCATCGTCGGTGTTTTGATTCCCTGTTGGAGGGAGTGCGATCAGAATGACTGGTGCAACCCGGGTAAATGTTGTGGACGAATATCTCCAGCGAAACGCAAGCTTCTTTTGGGCCAAAGACATCGTCACACTCAGCTAATGGTCTTGACTGAGATGCCAAAGGTTGAGAACAACAACGACTGGGCCCCTCTGACGAACACATCACATGGAAGCGGCAAGATGGCCCCCTGAAAGATCCTTTTCCACAAATAGCTAGCTTTCCACTTCCATGTTAGTGAGTCCGAGGGTACAAGCTTTTATTTTCCGCCAGGATGAGCAATGAAAGAAATACACCACTCATCCATGTTTTTTTTCCCGAAATAGTATCCGCTCCAGTGTAGTCATCATGTTGTCTTGTTGGAGACAAGAGATCCTACCCACCATAAGGATATATAAGGATCCTACACTATACAATGGGTACAATATGGTACAAGTATCTGCCACCCGATTGGGCATCCGATTCCAGGTCTCCATCTCTCATGCCGGGAGTCGGTTCGCCCTATTTTCTTTTCACGCACTTTTATGTACCAAAGAGTCGCGTGTCCATGTAAAGGTTGAAACCAACCATTGCTAGAGAACCGATCGAATTAGAGGAACATCCTAAATCTCATGAATCAAAAAAGGAGTTTGCCATAAGTTTGCCTCACAGTCGGCACCTGTCCGAACACCACTGCCTTGTGGGAGTTGACAAACTTAACCCACGAAGGGGTAGACTTGCGCTAAACATAGCTTCAACATATTGTCAAATGGTCGATGTATATATATATATACACAATAATACCCGTTTGCTTCATGGAAAAAACATGGGAAACTATATATATATACATGTCAAATATCAATGATTATACATGTAGACCTGCAACATGATGTTTACATGGTGTTGATGGACCAGATCAAATCAACCATTTTGGCCCCATCGCCCTGCCACCCCAATTCGGCGTTTTCGTCCCAGCGGACCGTTCTGGCGGGAAGGGGTTCCTTCTCGCAGTCTAAAGTGGTCCCCTTGTGTGGATGCACCACTGCAGGGCAAAGGCTCAAACAACCATCGCGGCAGGAGTCCCAGCAAGCAAATCCCACATGGCAATCCTGTGAGCGGAATCGTTCGGTTCACCAGGATGGTGCAAAGACTTAGGTTTCCTTAAAGGAACCCGGGAAGAAACAAACAGGTAAACACATATTCCCCAGAATAGGGGATTTCACCCGGTATAGGGAACATACAAAATCATCCTGGTCCTAAGCAAAACCAGGAAGAGCCACGTCAAAAACACCCGGAACTGTGGGGAGCTCAGCCACTGTTTGAAGTTGTGGAGTTTGTAGGCCTGGAAGATCTTCGGCAATTCTATGAATGCTCTTGTATTCACACACACGAAAAGCTGAAGATCTTCCAGGCAGATCTGGTTTTTCACACACTCACACACCAATATTTAAAACAACCAGAGCCTAAGTAACTAGCCCAACACGTCCTCAAGGTCATGATCAAGCTGATCTTGTGGTCCAGCATACCTGAGGCTATGTAAACCTAACCTTCATCATCTAGGAATATACACGAATCCTGTAGTTGTTGATATTCACTCACGGATCACCATCCACAGCAGTTTGATGAAACATATCTCCACATTCTTCCAACTATAACCTTATATATACATATATAACAAAAATATCCAAATGTGTCTGCACAGTCCATTCGTATCCAAATCCAATCAGCATATCCAAAGATTCACGCTTCATAGATCTTCATAGTTCATAGTCGATATATCTCCACCATATGTCCCTTTCACTCCCCACCAATGCCCCCCACGACCGTGAACCCGAACGAAACCCGTTTCCGCGCCTCGCAGGGTCGATCCCACAGGAGCTGCGACTGGCGCCAAATGGACCACGGGCGATTCCAGAGCTGTGGAACTTGCGCTTTCAGGTAGAGGAACCTGGGAGAGAGGAACCGAGCCTTGGGGTGCGCGCTAACTACTAGGTATGGCCTTTTCTTCTTCATGGCGCGAGACAGATGGATTCTCACGGGCGCGGGAGCGCCTAATCTTCGGCGGAAGTGTTCGAAGTCGCCAGGATGGATTGTTCGTTTTTGTGCTTGGGAGGTTTCTCGCAGGTTTCAAGTCGCCAAGAAGTAGTGGGTTTCGGGGGAAGGGCTCGGTTTTGAAGCCAACTCGCCAATCAGAGTCGCGTGAAACCTCGCCAGGGTCGCTCCATGGGTCCCAAAATCGAAGCCGAGTCGAAAGTGTCTCCCACCGGAGCTCCATCCTTCAACGACCCGAGCTCCGGTGGAGTCCGGCAGGGCTGGACTCTGCAAATCGCCATCGGCCGGAGGACGGGACGGGTTGTCTTATCTAGCTGCGAGGTGACCAGGTCAAGCCATCCGCCCAGAAGGGGTTGAAAAAGGTGTGACATGGATTCATCTCTGAAGGTGAAGCCCTGCTGAGGACTACATATGTTTTTCATATATGTTTATAATTATATATACTAGCTCATATATATTATTCAAATGTGTGTTTACAATATGTTTACTAATTATACGTTTAACAATATGGCATCTGAAGCTCTGCTTCGCTCCATCCCAAGCGAGGAACCGATCAGACCAGGACCAGCTCGGTCCACATGCACATCGCACCTTGCCTTGACTCTGGAGCATTGAATGGATGCTATGCTGGTTTTGATGGAACAAAGGAACCATGTTTTTTCCAATGATGCGTGTCCCAGGCAACACATTGATTGCTGGTGATCTTCGTCTAAGTCTACGACAATACTCCAAATGATTTGGACTCTTTACCACAGAAAGCTCCAAGACTGCCGCCATGTGGCAAGAATCCAGGCATCCCAAGCACTGCAGGTTCCGCTCCACATCCACTGACTCGTCTGGCTTCCCACGCAGGGCCGCGTCTGGCTTCCGCCCGGGCGGCGGAAGCAGCGCAGCGTCGAGATCGCCGAAGAGGCCTGTAATCTGCTGATCCTCGGGGTTCCTTTTCACAGACAAGTTGGCAGACAAGGCGAAGTCCTCCCAACACATGTCTTGAACAGGATACATCTCCTCCAGATCCTCGGGCGCACATGAGCTGGATGATTGTGTAGTGTGATGGAGGGCCCGGAAAACCCTTTCTTTAAGTAGGGAAGAATGTGGACGGTGCATGATGGCAATGGAAACTATACAGAAAGGACATCTGAATCTATGACCGCGGAGCCCATTCCAAGCCGCGACTTGGGGGGAGTCTAGACCTACACCCATAGTGTAGACTCTTGGAAGAGGTTTAATGGATAGTTTATATAGTTTCATCAAAAAGAGGTTTTACATGGTTTTATTATCCAAATGGAGAGTTTTGATTCATCAATAGTTATGCCATATGAGCTGTGTCGAAAACCTATTGGAAATGGCTTTGTAATCCTAGCATCCTTTCGCGACAGGCTATCGCGGTCCTTTCGCGACCACAGTCTTACCTTTCGCGGGCATACACTATTTGATACTCTTTGCTCAGTCCTTTCGCAGGACCTTTCGCGAGAGAAGTTGGGAACCACACATATAACTTTACTTCGAATGATCCCCACCATGACATTTCAATGTTGTGTGATTGTGTGTTTTGCGTTGAGCTCCAGTAGTGCCCACTGCGATCTGGCACTTGCGGTTGAGGTCCGGTAGCGCCCACTGCGATCAGGCACTTGCAGGAGGGGAAGGAGGAGGAAGAGGAGGAGAAGAACCTCCTTCTGAGAAGAGCTCTGATATAAATCCAACAACCCTCGCCTCGCAGGTGGGGAACAACATGCGTATACCTCTACATATGCATAATAATAAATCTGTATTGCCTCCTTCTAGCAAATTGTCATTTTCACGTGGCAAGTAGAAAATACAAATCGATGGGCTACATCCTGAACATGGAACCGTCACCTTTCTCAAGCCTTTCGCGAACCTTTCGCACGCCTTTCGCGGATTTTCGACCTTCGACTTCGAGAAACCCGTGGTCAAAACACGGTTTATTGTATTTTATTGTATTTTATTGTGAGAATTCCTTGCTTGCTATCTGACTCGCCCACCATGGGCACTGGTGCAATACAGAAAAAACCGTTCAGTTTGGGGCTAGAAACGTCCCTGTATATATATCTACGCAAAGCTCTCATGGTGACAATGGCGAAGTTGCATCAAAGCAGCGTAAAGAAAAACAGCTAGCACTGGAAACAAATCCTACATATCATCCAAAACGTCCTTTCGCATACTCCTTTCGCAACCATTTTTTCATGGTGTCTTTCGCAACAGCTTTCTCGAAGCTTTCGCGACTTAGGTTTTGCCTTTCGCGGGGGTTATGTCAGGACAACTGCATTACAAAAACTCTTCATGGAGGTTTTTGACGTGGCTCATATATATATATATATATATGCCATAATATGTCTTCACCCTGAAGCCACTAGGCAGAACCGAGTCTCCGAGTCCTCACTCTTCTCCAGTGCAGACCTTGGTGCACCCAGACCCAGAGGGTCTGGGACCGGTGATTCAGCGTCTGGGGCGGTGAGCTCATGTTCACGGAGCGGCCAATTGGCTGGCCAATTGGAAGGGTTGGTTTGGGAAGATCAATGAAGCCGGCTTACTTGTATCAGCATAACATTGTTTAACCAGCAACACATCAAAGACTCAACCCCCTTTGTGCACACTGGACCTGCCCTGGCCTGCAACCAGCTCCGCTCCCAAGAGTGTGGAAACATGTCCTGCAGTCCTGATTTGAAATACGGCACGATGGGTTCTTCAACATGACTTCTCTTTTGACTCACAAGCGCCTGACGAAAAGACCTGCGACTGTCCAGGGTCCAGGGGCCTCGAATTCTGCCAAACTGACCGACCAGGAGGCAAGAATGTGGTGATCTTGAAGACGCTCCCAGGCCCAGCAGAGTATCCGTTTCGGGCTGCGTAGCGCTCGGCTTGCCTGACGACGCCCATGCCCAATGCGAACTCGGGCGGCGGCGAACTGTGCTTGGTCCAAGTCAATACATTGGGTCTATCCTAATACCAGGGCCCAGTGGATGATGCTGGTTAGGTTGCAGGCCTTGTTCAAAAATAGTGATAATCATTGTTTACCGACTGTTGCAGGTAATAGGACAGACTCGATCAATAATAACACTATGTTGATCTATTTTGGGGTGTTTCATTGAAGGATACTGCTGTTGACTGTCCACAAATCCACAGTCATTTCTTAGTCTTGTTGTCCACTTTGGGCCTCTGTGGAAATATGGGTCAATCGTCCGTAGCCACTACCTTCTCGCAGGTCTGAGTAGGAACAACAGCAACACAAACATCATCTAACAAACATCCTCCACAACAGGAACAGGAACAAACAAACCAAACAAGCTAAAACGCAAAGCAAAGAACACCCCATCGACCAACCGTGTTCTACCGTGGTTTGTGTTCTACCCGTAGCCACCGGCCTGTCGGACTGTCTCCCGTGGCCTCTTCCGCCGTGGGTCGCCGGGCTGCGGCGAACCCGCCGTCCGCGCCGTAAAGAGCCCCACTGAGCGGTTCCGCGGTTCGCCGAGGGCGAAGGAATCCAAAAGGAATTGGGGGACATGTCTGTTTTCAGGAACCGTTTGGGGATTGGATTTAGGCCTTCCCTATTTGGGCCTTGGTAAGTCACGACCCATCCCATGTAATTATGTGGGCATATGTTTAGAGTGGGTCTTAAGGGCTGGCAGACCATCCCCTTGGCTTTGAATGCAAGATCAAGACTTTATGCTTTGGAAGTTTCTGGATGTTTATTCCTCCCAAATTGAAAGAACTTGGAACCACCTAGCCAGTGAGCATGTGTACTGTATCCATTTGCATCTGTTCTGTTTCTTCTACGCAACACGTACGTATTTCTTGAGAACGAAAAAGCCGTGTCCCACACTCAGTGGCTGTGGCATCCAAGTTGCAGTGGGTGTTGGCAATGTTGCCTTGGGTCGCGAGGTCCACATCCTTGGCGAGTCCACGGTGCGGGCATCGGTTGTCTGGGGAACGACACAGAGGAACCCCGACTCAGTCGGTTTTGGAGCTGGGATCAACGAACATGGTACGAGCAAGAGCAAACAACAACAAAAAACACTCAGACTCGGATGTCAATCGATTCTTTGTATCTTTGCCTACCCCAGCATGTGGCCCATGTGTCACACGTCATCCATATACCACCTGATTATGCTGCATTTGTGTTGTCCCTATTCTCGTTCTGCTCCATTTTGCCTCTGGTATCTGTTGCACTAAGTTTCTGTCATGTCTGTTTGTTCAATCAGTCCGTGCAACTGTCTGCATCGCTGTCTCTATGTGGTATCTATAATCTATAATCTATGTTGTCACATCGGCTTCAAACAAATTAGCGCAAGTCATGAACAATCGTTCTCGCAAGCTTTTATTCCATCCTTCACTTTTGTCTAAATAATGTCTGATTTCCCCTCACCTGCATAGAACTCCCCTACCCAGCTACTTCTTTCCTCTGACACGGGGAGAACTTTGCTTATCGCAACGAGTCGCAACGCCTCAGTGCCCAAGTAAAAAAATTGCCTTGCTTCAGCTTTGCATGACGCTTCAGCGCCTACGTGAATAGTGCCTGTGACTTCCTTTTTGTGGTGCAATCGTTGTGGGAAAGGTTGTCTTGTAGAACAAAAGGGACCCAAAACTGCCCAAAGTAGCCCAAAGTCCACAGCTTTTTGCAAATTAAATTCTAATTGTTCTATTTTCTTAAATTATCTTGGTTGCAAAACTGCCCCTATCTGTCGCGAAATGAACATGACACTTGTTAGCCAAACTGTTTCGATTGTTGCCAGAAGTAAGTGCGGCTCGACTGAAATGACACAGTTTTAAAAGATGTTCCAATGAAGTCTGTATGTGCTCAACCATCCAACAGGGCTGCTCCGAAGACTCACAAAGGTTCCCTCCCAAGCACGGCTACCTGGTAGCTTTGCAGGGCTTACCGCGGAACCGCGGCAATCGCGCTGGGTTGATGAAGCTCGTTCCGTCGATGTGAACAAATCTTGGTAACCTATGCAATCCTCAGTTTGTGGACTGCATGTAAAACCGGCTGCTTGATGGCTGAGTCTTTCAGGCAGCCGGCTGAGTCTTTCACTTGCTTTCCGTTTTTGCAGCTGTGCAAGAGAATAGGTTTCCTCAGACCTTGTGCAGCTACTCTGATCTCCGGTCGTCACGAAGTCGGAGAAGCCCAAAGCAGGCAAACGAGCTGCTGCGGCATACGTCTACGTCTACAGTGGTTTCAGAGGTTCGATGGCACAACCCCCCAAAGACATCTTGGAGGTTGTGCCATCTACTCTGAAACCACTGAAACAGTCTTGAACTGCCACATGCGGGTCATCACGCGCCACTAATGCATTCCTGCTAACGCGCTAACAGTCTTGAACTGCCACGTGAGGTTCCACACAGCCCAGCTCCAGCTGCAAGCAAGCCGCGAAGAATGGTGGAATATCAAACCCAAACGATTGAGCTTGGGTTACCTCATATTCGATATGTTTGGTAATATTTGGTAATAGTCTTAATCCAAACGATTGAGCTATCTTGCTTATATTACCTCACCTCACCTCACCTCACCTCACCATGACTGAATTATCTTGGCTCGTCTTAGTCTTGCTGGCATCCCCACCTATATATCCAATTATCAAGCTGAGGCTGCCTAAGTGATCTAACAATTCTAACAATACTCTTCTCTCAAAATGTGCTCTAAGACTCAACGTGTCTTCTCTTTCCGAACATCGGCTGGCCTACTGCCCATGGTCTTATTTGTCTGTGTCACTATGCATCATCACGAACCATGTCGGTTCCATTACCCTTGTATGTCTCCAAGCTGATTCAATGGTTCAACGACCCCAAGAAGGGATTTTGAAGAAAGGAGAACCGAAAAATTGAAAGGGCTGAGTTCCGCCCTTGAAAGCTCTTCAACCCCTCAACTCCCCTTCAGCTGCAAGCAAGATGGCTAATCTTGGGAGGTTCCTTTCCTTCCAAGCTCACTTCCAAGTGCCACCAACCTGAAACCGGCAGACTGCACCGTTTCTCCGACTCCGCCTAGGCACTGGCAAGCCGCGTAAAGGTCTCAGCATCCGAGTGTCCTGGACGTGCCGGACACGACTTGGACATGCGAATTACCAGTGTACCTTGAGACCTTGAGAGACGTTCTTCGGCTTGGAACATAGCATTAAATGCTTTTTTACTTGAATTTTAGTAAGTCAATCAGGAGACGTCTGACGTCTATATCAGTGGGGAAGAATCAGGAAGTCTTTTGAAAGTCCAAGATGTTCTTCACTGTTCTCAAGACATACCGGGACACTGTTAAAAAGATATCGCCACATAAGCAGCTCAGCTGCACATCCCATGGCATGTGAACCTGCAAAATCACTCCCTGGGACCGCAAATCACTCCAGTTAGAGGTTCGATGGCGCTGTTGGGCCCCCGCAGTTGGGTGGTCTATACGGTCTCCCCAGTCTACCACATCGGTGTGCCAGTGCCATCGAACCTCTGATAGCCCACTGTACCAAGTACTGTACCACTGTGAACTATGCCAGTGTGACGGTGTTTGTCGCTATGCATGGTGTAGAACTGCTCAATGTTCGAACGGCGGGGTGAGGGGTTTGGTCCCAAATGAATTGAGGATCGCTGAGGTCTTCAGACCTCATCACACTGCTAGAACAGCAGAATCCTCATGGTGTTCCCGAAAAACGAAGGTTTTGCAGGTCATCCACTTTTCCTGGGGTAGGACGGTGACAGTAGCAAACCAGTAGTTGGATGTGTGCAAAACTCAGCGCTTGAATCCACTTGACATTGTCGCATGTGCATTTGTTTGAGCCAGCTACAGCTACAGCCAACCACCGGTTTCTTGTGGGGTCTGAGTCTCGGATCCCATCGTGAAGTCCTCCTCCCAAATCATCAGGTACTTGGCCCCTTGTTCGCGTGCCCAGCGAGCTGCATCCGCCAGGCGTAAGAGGTGCCGATGACACGTGAAGTTGGCGTTCATGTACCTCAGGAAAGCACAGGTGTTGTTCCAGGGAATCTACTGCTGTCCCAATTCTGGGATGAAGCTTTCAGTGTCCCAACTACGTAGCAGCTAGACAAAACGACATCTTGCCAATCATATAGAAACTGGTTGACAAATCCAACGACCATGACCTGATCACCCGAAAGGCCCCTCGGTGGGCAGGGAAGAAGAAGTACTACACCCGGCAGTGCAGTGTTTCTCCGTGACGGCAAATGTTTTATCACAGGAAGTACTCCCCTCTGCAGATTTAACACAGAAACCACTGTGTTGTAGAATGTTGTAGAGGTTCAAAATGGCCTTGCACCGGTCAATTCTCAGGTTCCATGTTATTTTGCGGGAGGGCACCAAGGCTTCAAATTCAAATGGCTTCGGTGTTTCATCAGGAGCTTCGCCGCAGAGCTCCCTGCGTTTTGCCAGGCAGCTGAGCCAAGTGCATCGGCATCTCCTCCCAAAGATGGGAGAATGAAACACAAAATGTGTCACACTCCCTGAAATACCCTCCCGCAAACTAACATGGAACCTGTGAATTGACCGGTGGTTTCGACCATATTCCGAATACCAACCCGACGTGGTTTGGGGGTTCCATGTTAATCTGCAGGGGAGTAATCAAGAGTGGATGACATGGCTACTTGGATGACCAGTTTAGAAGACCAAACAGGTGGTTGTCAGAGGTAATCCATCATTCTTTCAGGGAGTGTCCTGATGAATACCGTCTTCTTCATCCCAAGGGAGGATCACAGTCCCTTTGAGACTCACTCTGACTCTGGAGACGGAGAGTAGAAAGGCAAGACAATCCTTGGTGCTACACCACACCAGCTTCTTTTCCCAGTGGTCGCCGAGGTGGCTACACGACACGATGTGACCCTTGACCATTGGGCCAATTGATCCACTCGCCGGAGCCAAGCCCAAATCGACTAGACACAAGCTGAACATCCAAGGGAGCGTTTTTCAAGGAAAAAGCCGACATGGATTATATACATACAGATCCATCTGCCTGCACCTATTGAAGCTGGTGGACATACCACAAACATGCGTCCCACAAGATCTATCATATCCGTTTGCTTCTGTGCCAGAGATAGCCGCTCGATTCGTGCAAGTAGCAGAGCCCCCATAGAGAAGGTGGTAGTTGGAGTCGGAGCCCTAAGGAAAAATAGTCAAGGAAGCTGCGGATCTAGATTTTTCTTCACTGAACATGTCACCAACACACTCACGCTTCAGGATGGTCTCAAGGTTCGCTGACAAGCAGGAAATACCTGTTGGACTGAGGTGTCCCCAATCCCGAAGGTGTTGCAGGTCATCCCCTTCCTGCAAAAGATAGAGATGACATCTGGACATCTCCGCGAGTTCAAGGGCCATCCCCCCTACCGCTCTTCCGCTCTCCACCGGTGGATCGCCCCCCCCCCCCCCCCGCCGCGCGGAAGGCGTGGATCGTCCACTTCTCCGCGAGGCTCTGAAACCTGGGCTCCCCGAGCGCTCGGTGTTTGGGGGACGAACATCGGGGAGACGAAGGCGGGGAGACGAGTCTCATGCAAAGAACAGTGGTGGAACCCAGTCTTTCCCAGTCCAGCTTTTTTTTTCTTCAGCTGGACGGACTGGACTGGGAACCCTGCTTTTTCGCTTACATAGCTGAAGTTGAAACATTTGTACCTTTGCTGCAGGTGATGTAGTAGATAGTTTCACCCTATGCGTCGATGGGTTTTGTTTGAATGAGGGAATGCCTATTTTATCAATTTTTGTCGTATGTTGCACTCTGTTTGCCAACCAAAACCGTGGAAGATCCACTGAACTTCTTAGAGCTCAAACCTCCGGCAAAGGCCCTGCTGCACTCCAGCTGTATGACGACTGATGGGCAAGTCATCTGCCCTTACAGTTTCCAAGTGATCCATTCTACTTCATGTTTACTTGCAAGGGACTGGATCCCAAGTCGGTCGATGGTAGTCCATCCAACAACATCGAGGAAACATGTACTTCTACTCCTCCAAATCGACCGCGTGCAAATACAGTCAATGCAGTCCATTTGGAATGGGAACATTCTCTTCCAGAATCTTGGAGCGTGGTCTCTTTCAGAAACAAAATTGGGTCGAGTCTATACTATTACCGGAGCCTACTCGTGGATGATGATGGTTACTAAAGGCCGACTGTTCAAAAATATAGTGATATATAAGATGTGATAAGTGATAGCCCTTTACTGACTGTTACAGCTAATAGGACAGACCATGACAGACCCAAATCATTGATGTTGGAAACTCTAACACATGGCCGTTGACGAAAAGCCCTCTGCTTGCTACAAGGACAAATTGTCCAACACCCATTTTGCCGTTTTCGGTGCGTTCTGCTTGGCAGAATGCATGATCATGAATGATCTGACTTCGTGATATTGAGGAAATGTGTGCAGAACTCAAGGAAGGCGAAGCATTTGATGTCAAGAACCAAGCATTCTATCAACATGAATTCCTCTTCTGCGTTCCTCCCGCCTCAAATCCAAAACCAACTCTTTCCCTCGCATCCCTCCCTCATATCGGGTGGCGAGGGCCCCCCATCACTGATGAGATAGAAGGGTGCCTCGGGAAAGTGCCTTCGCACGCTGGCGATGGAGAATTCCATCCGACGGGAGACCTGCACGGAAGGGCGAAAAACGGGCGAACGCACGAAAAAACGGTTGGAACGTCCGGACGATGTCATTCAAACAGCAGAAGTTTTGTAACTTTTGATTGATGCTGATTGGATAGTAACTCAGTTGATTGGATAGAAAAGCACCACAAATACTATGGTCAGGTCAGTGATTTGCGTGACGGTTGAATGGTGGAATGGGCGTTTCGAAACCGCCAGGACCATCGACCATCTTCCGGACCAGTCCAATGAACAGCGGCCATCTCCGCGGCCTGATTGGTCTGGAAGAAGAAGGCCAAATCTTTAGGGCCCAGGGCGATCCACCCTGGAAGCTGTTCCTCCGCTGGAATGGCTCGCTTTGTGTGGCGAAAAAAAAAGGAAACCGCAGAAACTGAGTTTCGAAGCACGAACTCCACTCGATGTGTTTTTCTGGTGCTGTCGGTTGTCTGATTGGACACATCCATGGCTTCCATGTTTCCATGGAACATCCGTTTTGCTTTGCTTCCTTCTTCGCTTCCTGTGACCGGAAACACGGCGGTTATATCGCTCGCTCCGTCTTTGCGGACGGTCCTCCGTTGGAGGAGCCCCCAGATCGGGCGGTGGCGACGCACGAAGGGAGCGATGCATGGTATAGAACTGGTACACAGCAATCCTCAGCAACATCGAAATACATCTATCGCACTCGGTCAGTGCTTTGGCAAGAACAAAGCACGAGACGAACGCAGCACGAGACGAACGTGAAGATGCAAGGCGGTTCGCCGAATAAGTACGTGTCATACAGTCAACAGTCTGTACCAACATGTACCAAACTGAACATGTGGATCGGGAAGAGTCTTTTCTACCAGGTGAGTGTTAGGAGTTAGGAGTAGTGAGCAACTGGGATGTAAAGGGAATGTTTCCAGAAAATATGCGGAACAGTGAGATTGGCTCCTGATGTCCCGACTTCCAAACATGGATCCCTTCGTGCGGCTTGAAGGGAACCAGGATGATTTCAAAGGGCCAGGTCGCACCGGTCGCACAGAGCAGGTCGCGTCCTTTGTCCCACCGAGGATCAACACCAGCAAGGCCAAAGCCCTTCGCAGCGTGGCAAACATGGCGCTCTGCAGTGGCACAACGCCCGCTCATGGGCGGGGGGTCTCCGCCAGCGGTGGCAAGACGCACGCGAGGCATTTACAGTCCATCGGTCAAGCAGAAGGATGCAAAAGGCAGCAATTTGATGTCACTTGTCCAGAAACTGATGAGTTAACTTGTCAAAGTGACATAAATTGCTACTTGTTTTAATTTGATGAAGTTACTTCTCTTTGTTACTTGTTTTGATGTTAGTTTGGTAAGATTTGTCTCAAAACATCTCAATACTGTTCCAACCAGTGTTGCGCATGGAGTTCTTCTGCTCATCAACGACGCACAAAAAACATCAGAGTGAGGGGTCAGGCCACAGGGAACTCCACAAACTGCTGGTCAGAGGGAGAGTTAGCTGAAACCATGGGTTTAGTACTTCAACAGTAAACTCCCCAACCAATACGTTTTTGTTTACTCGCATCCAAATACTGTCTGCTCATTGAGAGACTCCTATCGAGGTTCACCATGAGCTTTCTTTCCCATCTCCTTTTTTACCGGACAAATGAATCATGCAACAGTAGCTCAGTGGTCTAGACTAATCTGTACCAATATATGGGCCCCACTTTGTTCGCTTTTCTCAGGTTTGATTTCAATTTCTTTGTTTGGCATCGACTAAGTTGTGGCTCCAAGCTCCATGGCTGCAGGTCACTTCTATGACACACGCTGGTCTAGAATCCCCAGTGGAATGGAGGCAAACCAGTATGTTCCAACCCAAGGGCTCGTTACCCACTCCGGGAGGTTTAATTGTCAAAGCGTTTGACTCACAGAATGACATAGATGCATTTCAATTGCCTCAACTTGTCAACAAATATATAGATCTTCCACATGACAAATCTACTCCCTAAATGGTTAAAACGCGGATCCACCAGAAGTAGGGCATCCAAGAAACATTGGAGGTTGAGTTGCGACGACTTCATATAGGCATTAATCCTTTTCACACCATTCACGAAGAAACCCCAGCTTTCCCTCCCCTTCAATTTAGGGCATCGATGCCTCTCAACCATCGGGTCTCTTCTTGGAACAGCGGGACGCTCGATCTTTAGATCCCATGCACATCATGCACTCCCCAGTGGTTTGAAACTCATTTGCCCGGCTGAAGTTGGCAAATGCGGAGAACCATTAAGCCAAGTACAGCTTCACTTCGACCCTTCATGATCCTTCCATATCTTTCATAGGCTCTTGCACATGCCTCTGCTCCCCAAAGCCGGTGACGTGACGACCAATTTAGGCCTGGTAGATTTGGGGTGCTTGGACTCCACCTCAACGGTGACGACGTTGACATTTCCGACAGTCGGCTTGATTGCTACATCATCCTATTCTGCATGTTCTATCCCTTTTCCATAGCCATATTCTTGCTATACTGAACGGCATCCTATTGTTGTTCTTGGGGGTCTTTGCTGTTGTCCTCAGGGAGCGACTTCCACTCGGTCTCTGGCCAAAAAGAATAATCCTGAGGTCATGACTCAAGCCCGAGCCCCTTTTTGAACGCTAGTGCTTCTTGAAGCCTTGGAGCCCCTCTTCGCGCGAAAAGCACCGCAGCATCCAAACGGCAGCCAGCAGGGGCCACAGAAGCAGCAAGGCTATGCCAAGGCATAGGACTACACTGACGATGTCAAAGAGCCGAACTGGGTTCTCAAGGCATGTCCTTAAAAGCGAAGAACATTCGACTGACTCGAACCCGCACACCGCAGTGTCACACTCGAATCTCTCATCTCGTGTGGTAGATTTGACATGGGTATATCATATCCCAACACCAGCAACAGTGGATGATGAATGGTTATTGGTTAGGCTTTTCCCAAGAGTTGTTTGATGTTTTGGTTTGATCATCCTTCATGGACACCCTCCAGTAATACACTGCTGCCATGCAATGTTGATGGTTTTTTGGACAGTTGAAACCTTACTGATTCCCAGGATTGACCATGCTAGAATGTGTTTTTGTTGCTAAGCACGTCAGCACGTCTTGGTCGATTCTTGCTTGAAATCACTCATGTTGCATTGATCTATCGTTTTGTTCAAGAGAAGCCCAATCAAAAACCGGAGAAGCCCACTCCCCACTGTCTACTGGGCGAGTTGCACCTCGCCCCACCAGTTGAGATAATGAGCATCGCAGACCCTGGCTCCGGTCGACTCCTCAATCAACTTGTGAGAAAACCCAGAGTACCGTCCAGGACCACTGAGCACAATACCTGAAGTCGAGTTGAGTCAGAAAAATCACACAGCTTGTCTCAGTATGGCAAGGTCAAACGGAAATCCAACAAGACAACATACAAAAACACCCCCTGCTGGATATATGACCCTGACCTGTGACAAGTTTGACCCGAAGCCCGTGACAGTTTTTTTTTTTTAAATTGTAGCTCCCACAAATACAGATTTGAACTTGTCAGAATAGTTTTGGATGATACTATGATCTGTTTTATCAACGTTTGACAATCCAGCACACTCCAGCACCCACTCAAGCACACAAAAACAATATACCTCCTCATGACAAGAAGATCACAAAATAACTATATCCTGGCAAGGAGCTTGTAGATTCCAAGAGGGGATTGGGTCGGTTGAGTCTGAACATGCAGGGGCAAACTTGGCACCTCGCCCTGTGGCACCTCCCTTCATATCATTAGTCAAGAGGCTATCAGCTTGGGCGATGCTCTTGCCTTGGCTTTGAACATTGCAAGACTGCAGGGCTCTCTGTTGTGCTTCAGAACTCTATTGTGTGAGGAGATTGAACGAACATCAGCCTTGCTGTGTGTAGCACGATCTCTTCTGCTGTGCAAGCTATCTTCTGCTGGCTGGTATCTCCCCGTGATATCGACAAACATATTGCCCACACATCTCAAATCCTGGCCCTGGCCTCTCAAAACTAAAAACCATTTGAACTATATGTTGGGTAAATCCCATTACCAGTAACAGCGGCTGATGATGGTTAGGAAAGTCCTTGCTCCGAAATTAGTGATAATAATATTTTGGCAACTGCCACTGGTAATGGGTCACACTCACACCCTCACTAATTAATATGTCTTTCATCCCTTCTTCCAATTCAACTGCGCAACTGCTCTCCATCGATCCTCAGCTCTGGCCGAGGGGCCATTCCAGTTTCTGGCCGACGCGCATCTGCGATAGGCCTCGATCTGCCGCATGGGAGGCTTAGCATGCCACCCCGAAGAGCCAAAGATCAAGTACCACACGAAGAACATGTCCACTGAGCCCGCCTGTCCGGCACTTGAAGTATGCGAGCCGCTTTTGACAGCCAATGGCTGAGAGCGGCTTGAACGAGCCGTTTCGATGGCTCCAAAAGGTAAGGATCTGTGGAATTCGCAGGTTTGTGTCTTCCCTGGCGGCCAGTGGGGTGACTGGCAAAGGCTGAAAATTGAGTCAAACTGGCCTGAGGCGCGAAGGTGGCTTGAACAGGACAGGGGTTGTTGGACCGAACTCTCTTCCAACTTCCAAGTGTCTTGTTGAGGAGAATGATTAGTCGACACAAGCACCTATCCCAGCCACATCGATCTCGACAAGAAATGGAAGTACCAGTAGCGAGCGACGTTTCCATCTGGCATATATATATATATATTAGGTCACCGAGCTCAACAAAAGCGCGTCTTCCTTCTGAGTTTAAAGAATGAAAAGGTGTGGCCAAGGAAAACACCAACTGAGACCTGTTGGCAGAGAGACAAAAAGGGTACAGTATAGAACATGTTTAGAAAAACAAACAAAAGAACATCAAAATCAGCCAGCATCTACTGCTGAACAAGAAACAATCAAAATAACGTGAAATGTGAAAACGGATCTTCCGATCTTCCATAGACCATGGACTTTTGATCCAAACCATGAGGTTATAAGTTGTATGAGTCAAACCAAAACCCATTTGAGTCTGACTCTGGAACCATTTCCCTGGTAAAATACAGGTTCTATAAGTATGACATGTTCCACCTGTTGGTTTTTAATAAATTAATTCCCCCCCAAAAGAAAGGTTGGCCAGATTATCCACCGCCTTCGACCAACGGCGGGATGGATGGCACCGGGGTGGCGAGTCGGCCCGGCCGAACCGAAGGAGGACTTCCACTGGAAACGAACCACGGTCACCACGATCTTAAAAGCTAAGTGGATCTGACGATTTGTCTATCCCACGTGTGGCTTTCGATCTACATGGACTCTTCAAAAACATCACCTACAAGTAAGTGGAAAGGAGCGAAACACATCTTAAGCTGCAAACATGAGGCCCATCTCCCTGCCACCCCCAATCCATCTGTGCATCAAGGCCGCCACCGGGCGCCCACCGCCTGGCCTGGTGGGTGTGTGGCACCAAGAGCTCCCGCAAGGAGCTGGCCTGGCGGGGGAACATGAACTCATCCAAATCCAGCCTTGGATTTGCTGAGTTTGAGAAAGCCGGACAGAAAAACATTAAGTTAAACATACGTTTCACCAGCTGGGGAGATTCACCTAGTTCGGGAGAACACACATCACCCGGAAAAAAACAACAACCAAAGAAAACTGTAAAACCTCTTCCAGCTGGGGAGATTCACCCCAAACGTCGGGACAATGGAAAACGAGGACCCGAAAACCTGCCAATGGCGCCCAAGGCAAGCAGCTGGGCGATCCAATATGTCGAAACTTCCTGGACGATCCGTTTCACCTCGGGCGAGTTCTCGGCATTTTCAGGTGGACCGGTGAAAAGGGAGCGCTTCCTTTCTCGACTCAAAAGGCATCCAAGATCCAAAGCCACCCTAATAGTATTCCAAGTGGGCTGTAGCATGTTCTATAGCTAATCATTATCTCCATCAAACACAATCCACACCTACTTCCCTGACATCAATTTCCTGACACATCTACTTTCATCCACGGTCTTCCCATCGATTCCTCCGGCTCCAAGGGGCGGCTGCAGCTCGAAAGGCCTCTTCTTGGGCACCGCCAGATCCACCTCTGAGATCCTTGGACTTAGAAGAAGACCCAGCGATGACATGAGAAGGATCCACATGAACTCCATTGGCACTTCTCTTAGAGCAGCCCATACTTAACGGCTTGAGAAGTGCCAAAAGCTCCACATGAACTCCACATGAACTCCAGAAGAGATCTTCTATTACTCTCGCACATCTTCTAGCGGTTAGCCAGTTCGGGTGCCGTGAGTGACCTTGGTTTTAACATGCTAGTCACTGCTAGTCCAGTTCTGATCATCTTTTGAGTTCAAACCAGCTTCTGAAGGATATGAACTTGCAAACAAACATTCTTCCACTTCCTCTGAAAGGTTCGGTTCACCCGGTTCGCATCCTTCAGGACACACGGCCGGCTCGCGAGTTCCCTGGAATATCAGGCCCTAGCCTTCCAAGACCTCTGAGTAAAACAGTGGTTCTGTGGATGTTATTTGATAAGCACTAAGCTCACTAAGCACCGTAAACAACCATTATCAATCAATGGTGCTTGGAATCCTAGGGAAAGGTTGGTCCTTTTCAATCTGTTCATCTTCAATGAGGTGTCCCCCACCCAAAAAGCTTGGGCAGTACATGGCAGTACCATCCACATTATATACTTCCTGGGAAAAAAAGGCCAGTTGGGAAGGCTGCAAGATGCTCTCTGAGCTCTCTGCAAGCTCTCCAAGCTCTCCGAGGAAAGCACGTCTTTTTGGGTTTAAATGCGAGCCACATTTGTATACCAGCAGTTCCAAAGGAATGTCCGAACTCCCCCAAAAGTAGATCCGTTTCAAATCCATGTATCCTTCGCCTTCAAATTCCACGTCATCAGCTCGTCCACCGGCACACAGTTGCCATCCACATCGATTCGACATGGCCACAGCTCTACCACTCCATTGGACACGTAATCTTTCAGTAGTTCTCCCGTGGAGCTCACGTTTCGAGCATCATAAATCACAAAATGATCCATGCCCGCAACAGTATGGAAGTCAATCCACTCCAACAAGTACTCATCTTCCACGGTGCTGAAGAGATTCACTTCCAAGACCGCAGTAATGAAGTGCGGTCGTGGTGTTCCTTGATGATCTCTACCCATTGCATGGAAACGTTGAAGCCTCTCTGACCATGGCAGGGTCTTCAAGGAATCCTCAAAGGGACTGGACACAGCAGTCAGGTGAATAGTTGAAAAGATTGGATTGGACAACTCTGCAACCAAGCCATCAACAAGACTCCAGGTATAGGCCAAGACTCCATCAGGGGCAAGAAACGTAAAATCCGCCTGGCGCCTTCGCAGTCGTTCAAGTGTTCTTCTTCCTCCCTTCGCCAAAAGTCCTGCATGTCAGAAGCTAGGAATCCTAGAGGATGGGAGAATCCTAGAGGATGGGATCCAATGGGACCTTCGGTAGGTAGGCCTCCAGACTGTCCAAAACCCCTAAGAACCGAACCTGGTAGGTGAGTCCATCCAGGAATCCAAGCTGCTGTCATGTGAGCGCAGCTGGAATTCGTCAGGAACCATCAAGCAATTGCGCTGCAAGCTGCATACAAATGGTCAATGGCCCTAACAAGAAAATCCCATTGAACTACTGATAACATAAGGAGAGTGGCTTTCGTTCTTTTTTGAGGATCCAGGTTCATACATACATTCGATAGATGTAAGTTGGTCACCCGCAGGCCGCGGAACCAACCAAATCCTTTTTTCTATAACAAGAACCTTGGTTTGCACATCCCAAGTCAGTACCCAGAATGTGCCCGGAATCGTCGAGGGTCCGTCTCTGCTCCTGCTTGGCTGCCTCCAGGCCTTTCATCTGATAGGACCTTCGTTTCACGAACTCCTCCTCACTCCGCTGCTGATAGTGATGCAGCTCGATCTCGGTGGGGAGCCACCAGCGCATCAACGCGCAGCGCCTCCTGTAGTCTTGGTGAGAATATGTGAGAACTGGAGCGTCTCGGACACTCATTCAACCCTTCGAGAATCTGAATTTCAATGGACCAAGATGGACCAAGCTAAGCTAGGGATCTGGTTGTCAAAGGTTGATCCTTTCTCAGCTTCTAAATGGTCTTCTCATCCGAATACAAAGAATCTGTCCAAGATTGAGGGGTCCAAGGGGTGCAAAGTGGATTCAAACATGTCATGTCAGGTTGTCCCCAAAATATACACTTCTTGAATATTCATGGAACTGGAATGTAGCCGCCTGCAAGACAATTATCCTCGACAAGCAGGTGGTGTTCCACTATTCATAAGATTTTATAAGACTTATTGACTTGGAGTGTAGTCGTACATAGTCCATAACATTGTAGAGGGGAAGTTCTTTTCTGGCTATTTGGGGGAGTCACTTCTGAAGGCTCCGATGATTTTGGGAGTGTCCTTCAAACACGAGCAGGGACTTGCAATAGAAGGTCCTTTGGCCATACACACAAGAGAAGGAATAGAAACTCACAGGCCCTTCCCAAACGCAACCAAATGGCCTAATATGGATGAATCATATACCTCCCTTTCCCTGGAGAATACAGGTTAACCATTTCCATCTGCTCTATCGATCCAACCACGTCTTGTGGTTTTGCCGCAAACTCTCTGGTTCAACGGTAGGAGCTGAATGCACAAACAAAGTTCAAACAAATTTACGCCAAGCATACCTGAGGGTCGAAAGCCCAAGATTCTATCCCTTGATCTCTACCATCAAGGAACAAGTTAGCGAAAGCTTCAAGGTCATGGGAAGCAAGTGGTGTGGGCGTGCCTGTCCTTTTCGTCGCCTTTCGGCAGGGCACGCCCCACACTTGTGCCCATGTATAGTCATGAACGCACAGAATCAAGAAGCTTTTGCGGCAAGCCTGCAGATTCTCCATCTGTTCATATTTAATGGCGAGCCCAATCCCCCCCCAAAAAGGTGTTAAAGGTCATCCACTAACGAGTATGCCGATACATGGATCCATATGGATCCTAACCGCCCGAACCCAACGTTGATTGCATTCCTGTAGTTTCAGCATTGGTTGCAGATGTTTTGTGTCTTCACGGACTTCCCCATTCAATTTAGCCTAGCTATGAAGAAAAATACCTCGCGCATGTGGGAGTCCCATCTGTCTCCTGCTTTCGCTGAAACATGAGCTCAAGTATTCCAGTGGGCTGCTGGGAGCATTGGAGAGCACCGCCATCACTTGCAGCAGCAGTAGGGGCAACGTGCCGAAGCCTAGCCATAGATAACGCTTGCAGCTTGGCGCAGAACCGGAGATCATCATCAGCCCAAACCCGACCACGGCATCTGCGGCTGCGAACCGGGACGCCAATGTTCGCAACAGACAGCGGCGAGGAGGTCGGGCTTGAAATTAGGCCGATGAGTGCTGCCGCATGCTGCCACGATGTTTGCGCAATGGGTTGATTTGTTGTGACAACTGTTTGTGGGTGTCCAAACATACACTCAACATGTCAGTGATATGCGGAAGTCGTGTCAGAAATGACATGTCTCAAGCATTCTCAAGCAACTCCAAATGGTCTGCTGGGGTTTTCGGACCATAGGACTGATTGGCTTGCGAAAAAAATAAAACTAATTAAACAAAAACACGATTCACAACTTTTTGTTGGTCTATCTTCAATGAAACTTTGTCTCTTCTCCTAAACCTGGTCGATGCAGGAGGAGAGCAATGATCTGACCAAACCCATAGGGCCTATATGATTCGTAGCGGTCCAGGTATGCCTTCTTTCCGGCTGTTTGCCCGGAAGCTGAACGTATGCCCCTTAAGTCGAGGTTTGTTTCCGGAGAATTGTCGGGGATATCCTGGGTCTAAAGAGCCTCTGGGAAAAGGTACGAAAGGGATGAAACTACAATCGCCATCTGACTCCACATGGTCCTCCTGGTCACCACTAATCTGAGGAACATTCTTCTTTTGGAGTCCAGGTTGAGTCGAACTTGCGGTGACATAAATATCCAACTGCCAACGGTCATACCAACAGCAGTCATACCAAGAACAGTCGTTTAGGAGTTGCTTCACAAAAATCTCTCAGCCCAAAGAAACAACTCCTATTCAAAAGAAGTGGACGTTAGGGCAAATCCAAATATATTCAATTGATCTGATCGGCACTTGGAAGATGGTAATCAACAACCCTTTCCTTCCAAATCTGGATCTGTTCCCACCCAAACCATACAGCGGGGGTAAACCATGCTTCGTCTCTGGCGTTGCTTGAAGGAACTGCCCACTAGTAGACAGCAGGTGACGTGGTTTGGGGCGCTGGATTGCGGCGCTGGAAGAGCTATACATCCAATTCCCACTGACTAGGCTACTGAATGGCTGGCTGGCCGGGAACATGGAAAAAATGGAAGGGATGTTCATCCATTTTCAACTTGGGGCAGGGGCACAAAGAAACTGAGTGACTCCATGTGCATGTCAACAGGAAGAGCCCTCGGTTTGTGGACAGCCTCCTGATCACACGTCCGCTACTAAAGCACTGCAGCACTGCGTGGTATCGTCGTACTTATCTTGTAGCCAGAGTCTTGGTCTCCATCCCCAAACAAAGCGCTCTTGGTTGGACGCGTTTTTTTTCTTTTTCGGTCTCGTTGACGTTCGGATGACGCTGGGACCGTCGTCCTCGCAATCAAGGGTCGTCTCCTCTGCAGAGGCGAATGGGGTGGGTCAAGACAGAGGTGGTGGGGGGAGACCAGAACCTGCACTGAGAGGTACGTGGATGGAAAATGGCCCGGTTTTGGGGGACGACCATGGCCTTTCCGAAGACCTGTTTCAGGTGGCAAACTCTACGGAACCAGGATGATTTCAGGGAGTGTATCAAACGTTCTATCGCGGTCTTCTTGCCGTAAGCTCCCCTTGCCTTGCAAAGTTTCAGAACATGCAAGGCTTCGGTGGGAATACACGGGGTTGCTACGTATAATCATACTCTATGCCGCAAATCCAGTGAGAAAAACACCAGTGATTGAGAAAAAAACAAACTCGTGTGCAGTGTGCAGGATGTCAGTCTTCAACAGCCCTGTTTTCGGTTCAAAAATACACAGCAAATATCAAAAAAATCTAACACAAACCCGCGATTTGCCCACCAATCGTCAGCACCATGTCGTTGAGGTGCCCTTTGAATGGGCTTTCATCTGTTTTCATCAACCAAACTCAATCATATCATCATATCTTCCATTCAGCACCTGAGAAGGATTGACCCACCAACTCCTCGCGCAAAATTCACTCCTTGTGCGGATGGGTCACTGCTGGGCAGCCACCCATACATTGTTGCTGACAGGACTCCCAGCAAGCGAGACCAGCCGAACACTCCTCTGGAAAGAGACCAGGCTGTCTCTGATCAGAACAGATATGTCTCCAGACTCAAAAGGCCCAAAAACATCTCTCCCGCCCTGTGTGATATGTAGCCTGTTAATGATTGTTGATTACAATACATCAATTCCCCATGTGGAGCTGTGAAGCCTTTTTGGTAGAAGAGCTTTATTCATCAACAATCTACGCTAAGAAGTGCCGAACTTACGCCAATCTTGGCCTCCCAGACTCAGACCCGAGTCCGGCTGTTGCTCCACTGCACGAATTCGGTGGGTTACAGGCATTTGGTCCGTGTCCTTGGCATCGGCATCATATGGACGTGCTATCAGACCGTTTGGGACACGTCACCGACCCGGCGTGGCGCTCCGACCCTTTCGAGGGGTGCACCGGTGGTGCCCAACGATCGAGCGCACGGGTGGAAACCCGTTCGGGGGCGTTTGCCCGGATTGAAATACACAGCCATATCCCAGACACGACGATCTTGGGACTGCCATCGCCTATACACTGCATGGGTTTGGGGGGTCAATGTAGGCATATATGGCAGTCCCATGGAGTGTCTGGGATATGAGATCTATTCTGCCTGCTTGCAGAACCCTGCAAATTGCCCTAAGCCAACTCCAACTAGGACCCCCCTGTTGGCGTTGATGCCACTTGCTCAATCTCCAACACTAAGGAGAATGGCGTTGATGCCACTTGCTCAATCTCCAACACTAAGGAGAAGGGCACACACAGAGTTTCTCCTTCGCAATTGTGTGACATTGGCATTGATATCCAAAACTTGACATTGATCATGTGACACATGTGTGTTTTCCCTTTGATCCGGCACTGGTACACCACCCATCGAACGAAAAACGAGGCGGACCCCGTCTACCTGTTGAGTGTGGCTCCTGACAGGGCCTGCTCCACAAGATCTTCTCCCGTTCGATGATGGAGAAGGTCGGGGCTAGAGGCCATAGGAGCCAAACGGCCAAGTACTGCAGCCACTCCACTCCCCAGCGCAACCCTGTGCAGCCACAAGAGGATTTGCCTCGGAAGGGTCTGTTGTCCAGGTTTTGTTGCGGTTCAAACAGGGCGCTTGCTTTCACACACATAACCATTCAAAAACCAAAGAAGAACAAGGACGTTCGAAGATCCGGGAGTTGTTTGACTGGCAAAACCCGGTCAGTTGGGTCACATGTTGGGTCGGTAACCGATCCCTCAAGTCATCAAGTCATGTGGTCACCGATTCTCCCTATCTTCAATGCACGGCTACATGGAGAGTGTGAGTGGAAAGGGGGTCAGTTGGTCCCCTGAAACTCACTACCCTGGAAGGAGGGGCCTCTGATTCAAGAACATGTTTGCAGTCATGGCACTGTACCACTACATATTTACAGTACCACTGTACCACTACACTCCAATGGTCTCAACGCGTCTCAACCCTTTGCTCCATATCTCTCCCACAACATACTGCGCTGTTCAATGCTTAATGTTTCAACTGTAAGAACTGCGATGAAGTCATTTACACTTCACCTTACCCAGCCACATGTCGCCGGGACGGAGTGTATGCCTAAATAGTTGGCCGACAAAGAAACCAAGCCGCAGGAGTCTAAACACCACAGGCACTGCAAGTTCCGCAAGGGATCTGCAGGTCGCTGGGAATCCAGATCGCCTGAAGAGCGCGCCAGGCGAGGCGTTGAGGCTGGGCGCGGCCACATGTTTCCTCTGCCTGGTGGTGGCTAGTAGCCACATGTTCGACCGAGGAACAGCCAGATTTCGGTATGTCTTTTGGTTTATGGAACGATGTGAGATGTGCCATACTCAACTGATAGACTCTTTTCGTTGGCAAGACCAAAGGTTGTGGAGCCCGGTGGTCATAATGTGCCTTTCAAGGTTCCCACTAAAGTAGAGAGACACTCCAGCAATTGGATAGGAAAAGTATTCCAACAACTGATGTTTAGGTACAGGAGCAAGAGAATCCCTAAATATATGGAATTAGCTTTCCACTACTGGTTCTACATGCTTGAAGAGATGTTGCAAGCGGTTTTCGAGCATTGCCTTCTCCTCAAATGAGGCAGGCCACTGTTACTGTATAGCCAGGAAGCTCTTCTTGATACAAACAAATATTGACAAACAAATGTATTCATTGAACCTCTAGAGTCTAGAATGTACGCAAGGATACCGATAGCTGCCCAAGAAAGCATGAGACGCCCCCTGGTATTTGCCTATCATCTCTCAACCTGTCAACAATCTGTTGGTTAGGCCTGCAAACAGCAGCAATCAAGCAACAACGGCAAAGAAAGCCCTTCGGGAATCTTACAGTAATATATTTCCATGAATCAAACATTCATTAAGCTAGTTACCCATTCATTCAAGAATTATATAGGGTAATTTTGTTTATATGTCCCCAACAGCAACACACCTGTCAAACGAGCAGATCTCGAAGAAAATGGTCTAAATCTCCTTCGGAACAGGATTGACCCACAACGAAAACGAAAAAACTCCAAGCTGAGAAGCTGTTTTCGGCTTTGTTTCGGGTCTGAGTATACTGTCCGAGGGAAACCTACCGCATCCCAGACCGTGTTAACACACCTCCACTTCCCTTTCCAAACCCAGCCATGGGACTGGAATAGTTACCTACATTGAGGGTCATGTTCATGGGGTAAATGATGGTAAATGTATGTGAATGTATATGTCAAGAAGCTACTAGTAACAAAGGGCATCGCTACGAACGGAGCAAGGACGCTACCAGTGGCTCCTGGCCTTACTACTAGTAACAGGAAGCTACTATAAAACATAACATAACATAACTATTCCAGTCCCATGGATGGTCTGGGCCTCCGTTCATGGACATGGGCCAACCCTGTGACCACCCAACCCAGTCTTATTCGACTCACCCGGCTCCAACTCCCGCCGTGGCCAAGACAGCGCTAACCAGGTCACCATAGGGCGAAAGCATCTGTTGAACTTCCGGACTTCGCTGGACGGCTTGGTCGGTCATGAGAGCGAAATCCTCCCAGCAAAGGTCTTGAACTTGATAGAGCTCATCCAGGTCCTATGGACGGAGTGCCAAGTACATCTGACATCTGTGACAGGGTTAGGATGTACTAGCATGTGGTACACACACACACACACTGGGTCGACTGGTTTTGCAGGTTTTCGATACGGTGAGTAGAAAGAGGTGGTCGAAACCTGGATGAAGGCAACTCTGAAGGCTCCATCTGAGCATGAGTATCATATACAGGCGATCCCCTAAACAAACGGTTCTTCGTCAGCTGGTAGACAAACACAACGTCAATGTACTATGAGATGCATGTGTACGTGCATGGTGCCCCAAAGCTCGGGCCCAGATGACTTGCTCCCGTGATGCGCCCTTTCTGAGCTCATGTTTCTTCGCTCATCCACAGATGGACCCCAGCGTCTTGCAGTCCGACCTTGGGAACAATAGAGGGGGTCGATTTGGTATCGTACCTCTTGGTTGTCTCCCCTCTATGAATCAACCAAAGGCAAGGGCGTAAGAGGACATCGGAGCCAACCAGGTACCCTGGTTTTGACCCAAAGCCCTATGAGGTGGTTCAAAGGGACACAAAAAACGCGGGAAATGAAGCCCTTAGCCATGCAGGCGCTTGGGCGCCTCGGACTTCGATGTGCCCAGCGCCGACAGTAAGGAGTGGATCTTCCAGGTGCTTCCAGGGCCAGCGGAGAAGCCCTGTCGAGCGGTGTAGCGATCTCGCTGCCTGGGCCGAGGCTTAAGGAAGCAGAAAGCAGCAGTAAACCTGGGGGTATAAGGTGTGTGCATGGCAAGTCAGTGCGTGGCTATTGGTTCAAAAATGGGTGAACTTCAAACTGAAAAAACCATGGACTCCCCCAGTTTCCCCTGGAAAAGAAAGGACTATATTACTTATCTTATTTATTATTAGTGGGGACACTGGAAACCAATAAGGTTAAAGGTCCTCATCCACTGACTAGGCGACAAGTTATGAGTCATTTTAATTAATCATCCCAGATTCTGCCCTGTCACCAGGCCTCATTCGTCGTAGGTCTCCCGGAGCAAGATCTTTCTCCTTCCTCACAGCGGATGCGATCTGCACTCAACCCACCCAACTCACCGAAACTGAGAGTCTCTTCCATGGTCCTAAATATGTTCTACCGCAGAATTGCACATATTGAACTTGTTTTGACACCATGTAATTGCTTCTCCGTGGTCGTCGTCGTCGTCGTTGTTGCTGCTGGTTCTCTTTGTTGGTGGGTGGGGGGGTGGGGGGGCCAGGGAGCGGGCGAACGCGATGGCATCCGATTGCCAAAAAAGCAAGATCCTTGGAGTTGATGTTGGATCCCAGACTTCACACAACCAATCCGGGTTTCCGTACATGGCCCCATTCCATCCCATTCCCCAATATATTAAAGTGCACGAATATATCCCAACAGTCTTAAGACCTTGGATTTGTTGATTCGCTTAAGGAACTGGGAAAAATGACACATATTCATATTCCCCACAAATAAGGGGATTTTCCCATAGGCAAAACAAACAAATCAACCGCCAAACACAGATCAGGGAACATAACCTTCCAAAAAAAGAGTTGTGGGTGGGTGTCCATCATATTTGTCCGCCAAGGTCACTTATTGCGCATTCCCTCGCGATCATGTCGACCTCATTCTACTGAATCTGGCTGTTCAAATGCCCAACAGACTGTATATGTTTCATGAACTAGTACAAGACTGCACCTTCCAGCCAGCATGCTTCCTTCACACAACCCCCCAAACCCCACACCCTTCACACCCCCCCAACCAAATACCACACCCACGGAAACCCAAGAAACCTCGTCTCCGTCTCGATCTCTCGCCCCCCACCGGTCGCCAGCGTCCGCCGGGCGGCTTCTGCTCGAGCCGCTGCATGCTCTCGGGCGAGAAGACGCCACCTGCGGCGGTCCGGCCACCGGGTTCGCGCGATCTGTGACCGGAGGCGCCCGGTGGGTGATGTTAGTTCCCAAGACTTGGAGGCCAAGCAAGACTTGGAGGGGTCTTCGAGTCTTCAGCAAGACGGAGAGAATAGCAGGAGAGAATAGCAGGTGCATGGGTGCAGTTTTTGGAGGTGGGTGAAACCAGCCAAGATAGCCAGGCGAGAGAAGTTGGGTGAAATAAAAAGGACTCAAAACGTGGAGCCCACCGTCGAACTGGGTGGGTCCCAAATGAGTTTCGATGAGAATTCCATCAATTGAATTCCGAATTCATCTACCTGGATCCTTCTGAGTACCTTCTGAGTCCTTGAAGGACCCCAAGTTATCCCATCTGGAAAGGAGAACGCTCTGTCTTGGAGGTCAACTTTACCTTCACATCTCCACACAGGAAAACCATCAGCGGCGGGTCAGAGTCAGTCCGTCGTCGGTTTCACATGGTTTCACGACAGTACAAGGGGCAGTGATCGTTATGGATGTTGCCCATGGTGATGACATCAGCATCCTCAGGTTCCAGCTCCCGCTCTTCAGGTAGGTGGTGGCACTTCTGGTTTACGATGACCATCCACAGCTGAGAAAAACAAGGACAAGAACAACGAAAGCCATCAAACGACCTGGACCATTCTGCTTGGGTGTCCTAGCTGGAGATCTAAGTAGTGGGCCGGGTAGTCCAGGCAGGACACTCATTGGAGAGTCTTGGTATATATATTATATATAAATTATATATATAACAATATGCCATTACCAAACTGTCGGTTCGGTTCTCTCCATCTATTCTGTGTAAAAAGACTGCGGCAATCCCCCTTCATGTCCTATGCATCCCGTGGTCTTCAGGCTGCCAGATCAAGAAGCACTTCAATCCCTCATTGCATCTGGGAGTTTACCACAACCAAGATCGAGGGATAGATGATTCACCCAAAAATCAATTAACGGCCAGTTTTGGAAATGGTATGGGAAACTTACAACCTACATTGAAACTCAGCCTACTTCCCCCCAAAAAAGATGCATATACTGTTGAGGAAAACAGCGGAAACCTTGTATCTTCCATCATGGTCGCACCATTGTCACAGGGGAAGGACACTCTTCCGAACCAAGGGAAGGGTCCTGTGGAAAGCCGCATCACTTGCATCCACATGGGAAGGTCTAGCACTTAAGGTCTGCGCATGAAGTCGGAGTTCGTGACCTCTTTCAAGTCTCTAAGTGAACTCTTTAGGGACTTTTTGTGACCTCAGCCACTGGGATCTAGAATGAGGTCTAGAAGGTCCTGGAATATCCTTTTTCAATTCACCGCAAAGGAAGGGGAAGCATCCCTGTCGGTTGCGACAGAAAGTACTTTCCAGATACAACAAATGGGACTCCCAGTCATCAACACAAAAAATGGCAAAGTTCCCAGGTCCAGAGTTCCCAAAGTTCCTGTCTTTCGGAGGTTCGCAAGTTCGGTGCGTTTGGGGTCCATGACTGGCCATTCATTAACTTGTCCAGTTTCTTGACCCTCTGAGCTCAAAGGATTCATCATGATTAATCTTCTCGGATTCCGAGCGGATAGCACGAGCGATGGCCATGGCACCCCCATGGCCAAACCTCCAAGAGTGTCCGAGTTAAGCCCCCACTCAACCATATTAAAACATGGCATTTGCAGATGTCGGATGGTTCTTGAATCCCTAGGGCTCAAAGTACCTTCGCAGAAGGTGGGACTGGGGTGGGTGCCAGGAGCGTCCAAATACCTTCTGAGGAGGTACGACTGGAGCCCTATAGGAATGTTATTGTTATATTTGAAACATAGATCCGCAAGGCTCTTTTGGCTCTTGCGCTCGCCGATAACTCTGTTCGTGGCCGCAAAATGCATCTAATTATGAATTAATGGTTGGGAGATCCGCAAGGGTCAGAACATCCGCAAGGGTCAGAACTTCTCGTTGCAGGTAAGTTGACTGACCACCGAGTCGCTGGGAAACCTCGTACAGGTCTTAACATCCGAGTGTCCTGCTGCGTGGCGAAACCGCGGCCGTGTGGCGTGGCGAAACAGCCTCTATTTGAGATGCAAACACATCACCCAGACAATCCATGGGACTGCCATATATGCCGCCCCATTGACCCCGACTTCAACCACCCCAATTGATCGGCATATATGGCAGTTTCATGGGTCGTGTCTGGGATATACTGGTGACCACATCCGAGTGACCTCATCCTGGGATCTCAAAAGTGCACATTGGTCCGACCGATCATGAAGTATATGATATCCATCACAAATTGGATGACAGGTCCAACCACCAGCACCAATACGTGAAGCAGGAAAGCCAAAACAGCATGGAGTTCTTTCCAACAGCTACCGTCTAACTGCGCAGTCTCAAATACTTCTACAGCCACCTTCATCGACCATCAATTCTTCACCATGCACATGAGGTCCTCCTCCCAGATCATGAGATATCTGGCGCCCTTGTCTTGCGCCCAGCGTGCAGCCTCTGCCAGCCGAAGCAGGTGTCGCTGGCAGGTGAAGTTTTCGTTGGCATACCTGGGCGGTCCACACCCATCAGATGGAGATCCACCACGGACGGAAGAAAAATGGAGACGCTGTGCACTGATCGTGTTGCTGTGGGTCTATTATATACCTTGATTGAGCAAGTGTACGGAACGTAGATCAAAGTCTGTTGTTGATGATTTATGTGGTTTACTGATTGATCACTTTCTTTGGAGACATTGCCATGCAGTG
The DNA here is from genome assembly GCA_963970005.1 of Durusdinium trenchii. Classification (NCBI taxonomy): domain Eukaryota; class Dinophyceae; order Suessiales; family Symbiodiniaceae; genus Durusdinium; species Durusdinium trenchii. The sequence continues at coordinate 998,078 of CAXAMN010021807.1, read as the reverse complement.
AACCAATCAACACTGTGCACTGTGCACTTCCTCCGCTCCGTGAATGAAAGCTGTAAAACACAGCAGCCAGCTGGAAGCACACATTCAATAGCAGTTACAAACAGCATCATTTAACACACGAAGACACTCCAAGAATCTCCAACAGTGAAGTGGAACTTACTCGACATAACTATATAATATACATACCTAACTAATATATGAATTACTTAAGTTATTTAAGGCCTTGGGAAGAGGTTCCTTTACAAACAAATGATTGAGTTTCTCCACTCAGAATGCTGACGTCGTCCGAGCGTAAGGCCGCGCCCTGGTCGAAGGTGACGGTCATCCCTGGTCGACCCGAAAGATAAAGGAGAGCAGCACGGGAAACGTGGGAAGGGAACGGATGACTGCTTCCAAAGAATTCACATGATTATATTCTGGAAACGTTTGTTTCTTTCATATTCCAACTATATATAATTACAACATGATGCTGGATTATGAAGAATATTGAACAAATTAATGGAACATTACTGAATCATTACCCGAATGGCCCAATAAACGAATGCCTCTCATGCCCCAACTCAACGAACGCAACCAACCAACGGTCCTACCCTTACCGCTTCGCTTTTTGGCCGGTCAAGAGGCTGGGCCAGGTGCATCCGCATTGCCTGGAGCGTGTTCTGCCATGCGAGGTGGTGAACATGGCCGGGCCGGAGGTTGGTGGGAAGATATCCATAGACCAAGTGGACCTTGAAACCAATCTGCTCATATTTAGTGGGGAAACCAATCCACCGAAACATGGTTAAAAGGGTATCTTAGATGGCGAGAACGGCCTGAATGGGACGGTTGAACAGAAAAGCACCAGGCAACGCCAGGGGTGCGACTTCTGCTTTTATGTGATTCCCTGAACACAATTCAGCTGGGTGGCCCTTCCTTTTGAGATCACTCATGTTTCAGTGGACTCTCCCACTTTTCTCTGGGACTAGTCTTGAACAATGCCAACATATCCATATCGAGACATGCAGCAGCCTAGTGAAGCAAACTTGTCTTGTCCCCACCGCTTTCTTGGTTCCATAATACAACACTGTTCAGGAAAGAAACATTGGTCGACACATGAAACAACATGAGCAAGTTACAGGATAGAACTTTCAGCAAGTATGTAACCGTTTTGTGGGTGAATTCCATCGTTTCTATCAACTCCTTAACAACTCCAAGCTGGACAAAGACCTGCACCACTGAGGCGGGTGAGTGACCAGTGAGTGACTATAGTGGTTCCTGCTGGACATCGGTGCCAAAATGGGATCAAAATGGGCTTAAGGAAACCAACAGATCCTGAAGATATCCCAGATGTTCTTCGATTCTGCATTCCCCCCTACGCCGGGTCCCATGCGTTGTTGAACCGTGAACCGGCCGGTGACGTCCCCAAAACCGGGATCATGATTCTCTTGTTGGATGCCGCAACAAAACATGCCCGAAAGGAGGAACGATCCCACCACCCGCAGCACCCTTTTTTGAGCCTTGGATTCCAGTGACTCTCCATAAAACAAGGTGTTACAGATTCTCCACTTTGAGTTATAGGGTGATTCCCAGAAGGATGCACTGTTGAATCATGGCTAAAGGTGCAGTGTAGGGCAGTGTAGGGTATACCATTACCCATCCACGGGGAACCCACCGATCCACTCTCCATCGACCGGCTTCGAACCAACCGGAGAAGCTCAACCACCGGCGTAGAATCCAACCGCTCCAAATTCCATCCGACGTACTTTCCTGCAGTTTCTCAACAACCGACCTGGCTCCCATTTGACTGATCCCACCCCGCCGGTGACCAACCACAGATAAACCCGAGCTCGGCAGGGCACCGAGTGGACGGCCGTGACGTTCCACTTCGCCGCCACGTCGGTGAATCTCGGCACCGAAGCGAAGCGCCGGTTTCGGCGACGAACCGCGGAACTACCGGGTGGACGGTTCTTCGTTACGGCACCGGGGCGTCACCGGAAAGCGATACGACCACAGCGGTCTATACCGTCATAGACTGCCCCGCCCCCGTGGCCGTCACTGACGAAGTCGCCGACCGCGCGGTGGGAGGGCCGAAGCTGCACACGGAACGACGTTCGGGCTGGCGCTCATCGACTTCCAACTTCATCCGGACTGGCAAAAAGGGCGAAGCTGAGTGCAACAAAGACTTGCAATCAAGTGTCCGTGGATGTCCGTAAAACATCTGTTACCGAAGCAGATCATCTGCTCATGTTTCGTGGGGAGTGTGCCACCACAGTAGATTCAATCCCTAGGGATCCAAGTACCTTCTCAGGAGGTGACGTGTTCGACACTCTCATGTAGGTGCCATGAGGGTCCAGTCGTACCGAACCTGAGGTTCGGTACGACTGGATCCCTAGGGAATATCATCAACCAAAGCATCTAGCATGTCCGCCCCTTTAGACTCCTCCTAAAGCACCAAGTAGCAAGTCCCCTCCATCGCTCAGCAAGTAGAAGGGCGCCTGGTTCTTCGGGTTGGATACCCCCAAACCATCCATGGGCCTGGAATTCTGACATCCTTGCATTCATTGGGCACACATGGCATGAATTTATGATAGAACTATTTCCATGCAGGGATGGCCCGACAAACTGCAACACACCGGTTCCACCATCGCATGAATTCCAAGACTCCGCTCTGAAAACCACTCAAAAAGGATGTGATCAAAAGGGTCTCCTCCAAGAAAGGTCTCACTGGCAACCCAGGCACTGAATCAAACTTGACTGGGCCGGGACTTTGGAAACTTTAGAATGGATGGGTTATGATGGGTTCCATGTTGTTTCATGCGAACAAGGTGTCGTAACAACATGGAGACTTTGGTGTCGTAAACCACTTGTCAATGGACATCTCATGACTGAAAACCCATCTGATTCCTGCTTCTCGGGCTTTTGGCACGGAACTTTCACACCAGTTCTGTGAAGAAATCCGTTCTGCCCTTGCAGAGCGGCCCCTGTTTGAAACAACACAATCAGTGTGTCTTACGTGTGTCTTCACACCCTACCAGGTCATTCTCTTGAAGTCAATCCTATCTTCCAAACTTCCAACGTATGCTGCCCATCATCCCGGAGTAGCTTGAACATGGCACAAGTCTTCTGCGTTTTTCCCACAATCTGCTCATTTCATGTGCTCCACCAATTGGACCTCCTACGACCACCGTGCTGGGATGGCTCGGATGAAACATCGGCGCGTTGCCGCGCTCGCCATCCACGCCTCCGGGAAGAACCTCCGGACGCTGGCAATGGAGAACTCCATCCTCCGGGAGACCTGTGCGGAGTGGACCAATGTGCCAGTTACTATACCGCTACACCCTGGAAGACTATACCGCTAGACCCCGAAAACCACTGGTTGGTAGAGGAAAACAATCGGACCCAAGGGGGCCAGCCAGTCAGGGTCTATGTTAGTCTTCGGGAGTGACCTCTTTTTGTTGCGATCTGTTTTGCCTCTTTGTTCGAGGTGGCTTTTCTTTCCTGGGGGAGCAAAACATGGTATTTTGCAGGCTTTTGATCATGGAAGAAGTCCTTCTTTCAACCAGGAACGAAGGCTGTGCGGACCCAAGATAGGCCTGAGACCGTGCCACATCTCCCTCGTGGTCAGCGTGTGGTGCCAAGCCTTTGAACACTGGACGGATTGGACAGCTGTAACTCTTAGGTCATGGTACTGGTAATGGTCTATGCTATGCTGCACACTATGTTGGAGTCAACCAAATGCCTCCAAGACCACCTAGAAACCATAGGAATCTCTTCGGTATATATCTTATTACCAGTAACCGTGGATGATGGTCGGTCTCTCCGCGCCCGGTCGGTCTGGAAGTAGAAGGCCAAGTCTGTTGGGCTCTTCAATGGGATCCAGTCATGGGGCATCTCCAAGAAAACCTCAGTTGCACATCACATCTGTTCACCTCAAGTGATTGCCTTGACAAAAAGTTGGACATATATATATATATAATATATATATATATATTTCAGCAAAATCTTGAGCCGTTGAGTATCATATATCTCCGTGCCTGGCACATATATTCCAAGTGGTCACCGGAACATGCTGCTTGAAATGGATTCTTTACACGGCCGGACTGGGCCGAGTCCGACTCGACATGGGGTTCGAACGGCGGGGGCCGTCGCTCTGAGCACCCAAAAAGCCCAAGAATCTTTGTATGCAACGTTGATGAAACATCTTAACTGTATATGGAATAACATGTATGTTAAAAGATTGGAATATCATTGGAATATCATCTATAAGAATATTCATTCACCCATATGTATGCATATTTGCCGTCCCATGGATGGGTGGTTTGTTCCAAAAGCTTTGAACAAAAATGTTGGTTGCAAAAAACACCTTCCAGACATGTACAGACCCATGGATTCTTGGGTCACCCATCATCGCACCCAAAATGGCTCGGGTCGCAGTCCGGTCCCAAATGCATCCCACGACTGCGACCCGAGTTGCCATGTCCCCTTTCCACGGGCATGTGCGAGCATCGGCTCACATTGAATTTGTCATCGATATCTGAACAAGACTCATTCATCACATTGATCCACCAGGTATATCCGGGTATGCGACTGCTTTTGCATATCAAAGGGTGGGGCAGCGCAGCTATGACGTCCAATAGGACCGAGTATCACAGTCACATGCAAACTTCAACCCACTCTCCATCAACTCATTCAAAGCTCCAGATTCTGGTTCAAGAAGCATCTTCCTTGCGATCAACCGATTGCATTCCCTGCAACGTAAGGTACAAGGTGTAGACAGCAATCCTGGATGCGGACATCTGCTGCCAACTGCACACATGGAAAGAAAGGGACTGGAAAGAAAGGGACTGACTCGGGTATATCTGTCCTTGTTTGGTGATTCTGGCTAAGGATTGCTCTTCTGTCCTTTTTGAACTTTTTTAGAGGCAAGCAAACAGTCAACTAATTACCATGGGCACGAATGATTGAGGTCTGCCTGTAGGAACATGAAAACATACGAAATCCGTGAACACCCAAGCATTGAGAACTCATACATTAATTATACATGTTTAAAAAAACGTGCCGGTCGATCCATCGCGGAAGCAGCTGTGTGTTTCAGTACGAAACAACGCTGCGTCCCTGTTCCAGCCACGGTGAACGCCCTGCACAAAGATCCAAAGCGAGATCGTCTGGAAGGTAAATATCACATGACTTGGGAGGAATCGGTTGTGTATTCCACTGGGGGCAACTATACATGAAGCATATAATATGTACTTATTTACTTTATAATGAAACGCACACATTATACCATATATCTATTATATACCGTGTCGTTTTCGCTGGGTGCATTCATTTCGAGAACAGACCTGTCTGGTATCTTGACATTGAAACCTCTGACTGACTCAAACCGGGCACTCAATTTCGCCACCCAAATGCCACCCCAAAGTGATCAACCTCACCTCCATAATTCAACAGCTAGAGTGGGCAAGTCACCAATGTATGAGGCGGGTTTTGCTTGGAGTACCATTTAGGAATCGCTTGGGGTATTGTTGCGGCACAGGCGCAAAGAACCGTTTTAAGAGCTCTCTACGAGTACCTCAAAGCAGCTAAGGATCAAGAATACGATGGCAAAAGATTTGCGCAAAGATGAAAACATGGCGGATAAGCAGCTCAGCGGCTTCAAGCTGGCAGCATGTGTGCAGGTGTCTTTGGTTGCCTGGCATTGCATAAGAATGGCTCCTTTAGAATGTTGTCATTGTATGTCATTGCAGAACATTCTCTGCTCTTCCTGGACTCTGGTTGCTTCAGCTTGTCTCCCTGAGTTATGTTGGCCGACAAGCTGGGTTGGGGACGAACTCCCCCAGAAGCTGAGAGATTTGTTCTAATTCGTTTGAATCGACCATGCACCGTCACCATGCACTTTCACGATTTCTCCAACATGTTATATAGGACTCCTCATTGGGGATCTGCCTTCAAGAGCTTCCTACTCTTCAGAGACTCTCGGATCCAACACCATGGACCATGCCTTCTTTTTTCCTCCCTTTCTTGTTGTTCACAACAGTGTGTTGTAACACCTGCAACGCGGGAAACTCGTAAGACCATCACATGAGGTCCTGGGATTTCTCAGTTGAAGGGTGACAAACCCTTAAAACGACGAGGTTGGCCAAGTTTCGCATCTTCAGTTTCGATCAGGTGCATTCTCGTCACTTGTGGGTTGTTGTCGCATGTCATGCATGTCATTTGAGCGTCTAGCAAGCTGCGTTCTGATGGTTCTTTTTCCAATGCATGCCTCGTGATTAAAGGAAGCTAGCAACAAGTGCCCTTGGATGCTGGCTGGGGAGCTTTTTGGTCATTGGACAAGGAGTGAATGACCTGCCATTAACTACAAGTGCCAACTTCCAGCCAAGTTCTTGAAGAGCGTCCTTTTGGGTTGCGGAAGGTCAGGTTTTCGGGGCTTTCATCCTTCATCCACTTCGTTTTCTCAACCTTCCAAACAGGCACCTAGGCACCTTTTCCTCGTTCTTTCTACCCCCCCGCAGGAACTCGGCCAGGCTGTGCCTGCCGGGGCTGTGCCGTGCCCGCCCGGAGCACCTTTTCGTCCTCTCGGTGCGACGCCACGATCGAACGGAGGACGAACGCGCGAGGACGGGAGACCCCAATCCAATGCGATGCGGCAAGGCCTTCGAAGGATCGAGGTCGTCGATACCTCTTTTCGACCCCAATCCGGGCGCCCGGCCGTAAGTCGACCATGTTTCCGTGAAGCATTGGGATCATAGGGGGGTCCCGTTGATAGGATGGTAAACACCATGTAAAACCATTACCACCAAGCTAGTCCAAATTGGCAGGAACAATTATGGTTCTGGCAAAAGGAAACAAGAGTAGCTGTTGGCTGTCCGAAGAAAGGGGACACTGAAAGTTGGGATTTTGGTCGAGACAGTCTCTCCTCCAGACGAAGGCAGTTTTTGGGATGGATGGCCGGTTCTTGAAGCGTGCTCGATGGCCCTGGTACATGGCTAGCATCGAGCAGTCCGAGAACTGGCCCCTGGAAGCATGGATGACAAACCCAGCGGGCTATACCTGGTAGCCCAAAGAAAGGATCCCCGTGCATGGAGGTCAACCGAGTCAACCGAGTTACGACTAGACAGTATGCTATATGACACATGCATGAATAATATACAGTAATCTGGTTGGCGTTTTCAACCCACTTGAAAAATATTAGTCAGAGGGTCCTTCTTCATCCCCAAGTAAGGGTTAAAACAAATATCCGAAACCATCACCTAGTTATGCAACATGGTGTAAATTCCTTGGCTTATTGTCTTGGAACTAGTGAAAGATCTGTGAACTGATTGCCTCGACATCTGCCTTTCCCTGCGAAGGCCTGCATCAGGAAATCGCTGAACCCTGCACTGCAGTAAAAAATCAAGCAGTGGAATTGTGCACCGCTTCCATCTGTGGTGGGACAGTCCTCATTCTGGAGGATTCACGCTTCATTCATGCACGTGCAGTTCCGATACACGTTCCGCTTTCTCCACCTTGTGTAGGGGTGAGGGTCACCGTCTCTTTTCTCGTTGCTGCATGCCGTTCGCACGCTGTTCCCACCTCAGATGGAAAGCCGAATTGCCCCGTCCGACTGGTGGGAAGAAGAAATTCCTTCTCCGCCCACAGCCGAAAGTCGCGGGATCCCCGAATTGCCCCTGACTTGCACCGGTCTTGGGCTTCTGGAACGGTGGCGGATGGAAGAAGACATGTGGCCTTGGGTCAAGATATGTCAAAACCCTGGTTGACCACAAAGAACAGAATAGACTAAGGGACCAGGAGCATCTGACCCTCTGGGTGTCCTGGCTGCAGATCCCAGTGCTATAGGGATCAGTCAGGACACCCAGATGGTCAGATGGTCCTGGAAGGCAGGTCAACTGCAACTACGGACTCTAGGGGTCGGGGCTTTGACGAAGAACATATCCGCTCCGCCCACCCGATCGGAATGTGCCGATCGTCTGTGAAATAGGTATACGTAGCAGTAAGTGGTGCTCTGTGAGACTTCTGGTGAGTTCCCCAGCTTTTGGTGTTAAGGAGTTTCCTCTTCTTCAGCCGAATTCCACCTAATATAGAAAATTGATGATTGATGAATTAAAACACCCAAAGAGGTTTTACCATCCAGATCGGGGGGGTGACGGAGAGAGTTTGGATTCTTCTCGGCTTCATCGCAAACGCTCGCATCCGGAGACGCTCGCCCTGCACGGTACATCGGGTGCTGGTGAGACGAGTAGGTTCGGTGCTTGCAACCATTCCCACACTGAAGCACCGGTGCACCCGTAGGTGCTGAGGGAGCAGGGGTCTTCTGACATGATCTACGATGGAAAGCTGAAATAAGATCTCATGTGTCATGAGCATCTGGAGGTTGGCATATGGAGTGGAGTCAGTGGAGGTTCCAATTTTGTTGACCGGGCGTTGGGATGGCTCCCACATAAACGTCTGGTAGTTATGTTTATAATATGCATGTATTCTAGAATCTGAGTGAACGAGCTGCTTTTATTGTTTAATGGAGCTCAAACATGGCTTTCTCCGAAACATGGCTTTCTCCGAACTTTACCAATCAATATCCTGAGGTCAGGTCTGAGTTCTAGGCTTAAATGGGCTACATACACTCCTGCTCACTCTGGCGCCGACCTTGCGGCTCTCTCCGCACTTTCTCGGGGTCGGCGGTCCTCATCACCCAGAAGCCAGCTGCTCGCAGGCACAACACACAGAGCTGCCAACTTCATGATCCAACATGGGTCTAATTGGGGGGTCCGGAAACATATCAATATCACGATCATATCCAACTAATCCAAATATCTGTTCCAAATGTGATCATGTCCATGGCCTCTTGCGGTCCGGACATGACCAGAAAGAACAAGTAATCCAAGAATGTGTCCATTTCCCTATGAAGACGCGAAGATGAGAACAGAGACTATTTATGTAGGCTTGGAAGGTCCAATTACCTTCTGAGGTTCGGTCTGTGGATCCATAGGGTTTGCCACAAGCAGGCCCATGGCCACCAACATTAAGACCCTCCGGTAGCACGGTACCTCGTCTGCCCGGTCGGTATCCTGCTGCACCCCACAGCGAAAACCCTGCAACAAACATATAGAAGGACACACGAGCACAAAACTCGATGGTGGGAAATTAAAGCGGTCTAACGGTCGACACCCCTTTCCTGTTCACATTCAATGGGGAAAAAGCCAATCACCCCAAAAAATGGATAAAGGTTATCCACTGGCTGCGTAGGTATTGGGTTTCTGTGCCATTCTGAAAACACTTGAATTAGTGGATCACGCCACATTCTTGGAAGACCCATCTTCGCTCGCTGAGCCCTGAAGTAGTCCATCGCCGGTGTGGAAGCCAAAGAGAATAGAATGACAAAGCATGATTAGGCATCATTTCAATTTAATGAAGGCATCCTTGATTACAAAATAAATACAAAATAAGGGACTTCATGTCTCCAAAAGGTCACAACAGGTGTCATGTCTCCAGGCGTTGAATCCGACCGGAACGGGGTTAGGGTCCTGGATGGCCCTGGGGATGCACGATTTCCACATAGCCCACGGCCCAAAAAAACGGTTTTAGCATGTATTACAGTCCCGAAAAATAACATAGACCCTGACAATGTTCCCATGGAAGACTATGTTCCTCTACCAACCAGGGGTTTTCAGGTTCCATGTTAGTCTTCCAGGGTGTAGATCATTACATCGCGTTTCCACCCCTTCTACTCGACTGTTCAATATGTTCTTCATCTCTGGGCCGGAAGAAGTGGAGCCCGTTGTAGCCCGCAATGACTGTTCTGTGCCATGAACGGCGCCATTGGAGCTTGCAATTCGTGTGTTCGCTAATATGTTTGAGTGAATATCCTACGAAAGCTCCCTGCCACAAGCACCGAGCTATGGAAGAACTCGTGTATCTGCCTGGAGCAACTCTGGGTCTCTCAGCTGTTAGCATTGATCCATTCCGTTCAATGCTCCCGATGATCAGTCTCTCATGGTACGATGAAAGAAGTTCGTCGCAGCCGGGCGTTGGTCTCCACATTTTGGGGAACTGCTGCAAACCCCAGGCGTTGATCGTGCGGTCACATGCGGTCGCATGCGGTCGCTGCAAACTCGGCGCTCCTTTCAGTGGGCGCAAAAAGAAAGAACCGGGCTCCTTTCATTGGACACCGAACACTGCAAAAGGAAAAGAACATGCCTGAAAGGTTTGTTTGGAAGAAATGGAAGAGCAAATAACAATACTTGGGGTAAGCAGGTTGACAGAAGACATATTCTGGCAATCCCTGCTAGTCCAAGACAAGCACTACTCCACTATCCACGGGAAATCTATGGACATTTGTCATGCAGTGCTCAGAAACACTTTGACCATGAGGGACAAGATGGATCATCGCATTCCCATCTAAATCCCTTCTCAATCATCCTCCACTACCTTGCGCCGACGACAAGTGCCGTGGTAGGTCGTGCTTTGGATTGGGAAGGACAAGCGGCAGCAAATCTTCCACCAAGGAAACCCTGCACAAGGACAACAAAGCACTTTTGCATGGAAGGCCTTGGGGGGTGTTGCAAAATTAGGCAGCTCCCAAAACCACAAAGCTCTTCTCTCCAGCATCCAACCAGGTAGTCTCTCTCGAGATGCTAAAATGTTCACATGTCTGAATAAATCCAAGCCATCAATGAACAGCTAAAACACACACACAAACAATCCATGATTATGTATGGAATATGCTCCTACATTAAAGTTGCTTTAAGGTCTTTTAGATGCTTATATAGGCTTATAGGCTCTATGTAGGCAAATATTCCATAAATGGACTCTTAGGGGACGTAGTCTAGCGTCGTTCAACACAATCTGCCGAACCCCCCCAAACCCATTTGGCCGCTGGCCGCGCTCGGCTTTCACGAATGACTCTGAGGATCTGTTATTTTGGCTCACTTCAATATTGTACCGGCGACCATCAACTATTTTGAGGGATCTTGAGGGATTTGGACAAACAGTATTGCCTCAAAGCTGCAGACAATACTTTGCTCAAAGCACTATAACTCAGCCAACTACATCATGCAACTCATGCAACTCCAATCTTAAACCTCTGAACTATGACGTCTTATGACCACATATGACCTGCCAAGAACTTGACCTCTAAACCCAAGCAGTTTGACCTAGATCGGCGCCGATGACAGGCGCCCTTTCCCTCCCACCGGGCGCGTCCACCATCCTCACCCTCTTCATCACTTCGAGGGACCGTGGTCTTGGCGCGGCGCCGACGTTTGGGCCTCGGTTGGAGGCGTTTGGTTTGGTGCCAAACCATCGCAATTGAAAAGCTGAGTTTGGGCCATAAATTCACATCAATAGATGTCCAGAGAGAGCACAATGCTGAGCACAATATAATTGTAATTGTTATATAAGATAAATGTGCCTCGACTACTGAGGCTGACCGTTATACTGCCTATACTTATATAAGAAATGCAAAAGAAGAAAGCATGCAAACCGTGGACTGTGAACCCGTTGTAGGTCAAACTCTGCCACCACCTTCATTCCGGGGTCACTCATGGAAGCCCGAGCTCACTACTTGTGGACCCCCAGGCTGGACACCCCGACAGGAAGGTCCAAAGCTACCTAGAACCCTTTTGACCTGCTTTTTTGATAGGAAAAGACCATATGTTGGATAGTTGGTCCTCCAAACCAGGGGTCACTCAGGTCCAAATCTACGGACATATCCAAAAGACGCGTGTCAAATCGGACACTCCAGGCACCCGCACGGCGCGCCCTCTCCTGGGTTCATGGAACAACAAAACATGGACGGTGTCGGCGTTTAACCGGGAGATTTGGAGTGTTTTCGCTTCTAGGGGCTTAAATGAGGTGCTTCCTCAACGGAATCAGAATCTCTGATTCCCTCAAAACTGAGATTGATTGAAGAATCAAGAGGAATCAGAAAATCTGGGTTCATCTGCGTGCAAGGAGAGGTGTTTCCTGTTACGATCCGGGTGTGTGTGTGTGTGTCCCACCCTGGACAAAGGGTTTTTCCACCACCTTCACTC
>CAXAMN010021807.1:829291-981070 GCA_963970005.1 Durusdinium trenchii | reverse complement strand
GAGACGCCACCCCTCACCAAAGCAGAAGTCAATGCATCATCCGCCAAGGACCCAAAGCTGGAACTCATGAAAAAGGAAGAAGACTCCCCACAGCACGTTCCCATGCTTTGTCCTCCGGTCAGCGCAGTACCGGACAAAACCCCTACCACGTCCACAACGCCACCACCCAAAGCCCCTCCAGTCTCTCACACATCCTACCGCAACCTATCCACACGCAACACACCACAGACCAACCTCAAGCCAACACCAACACAGCCTGCTGCCACCCCTCCGCACACTACATCAGCACCACCATCCACCACATCCTCCACCAGCACTGAGGACCCAGTTATCCTCACCACCAATGTTCCCATTTTACCAAAAGCACGCCCAGGGCACCCACCCATCAATACCACTTGGGTGCGTCCTCCACAATGTCACCAAGCCCACCCTACCACAGCACCCACACGCAACCCTATCCAGGTCACTATTCCACGGCCCCACCGGAATGGCCAACTCCTACCTTTCAACTTTTCCAACGACATCAAGCATTACCTCAATCCCACAGCACATCCCACCCGACGCCCAGTCACATCAAGTCCCATGCCGCCATCTCACTTCAGACCAACCACTACTACCAACACCACTACAGTTTTCCCACCGGTACCCCCCATACCCGATGCGCCATTAACAGAACAGCAGGCGGCCACGCTCCAACAAACTATCCTGCGGATTGCGCGCCAAGCCGCTGCTGCAGCCGCGGCCGAGCTCAACTCACGCCACAGCAGCTCATAGTCTCACCCTGCACCTTCACACAGCGTGTGATGACAAAAAAGAACGCCACCTCCGTTCATTTTTTCACTTACCACTTTTCGTTTTTCTACATTTTCCTACCCATTCTTTTTGGATTGCCACTTGTTTCTCACCTCGCACTCTCACAGGCAGGTGTGTTCCATCGGACCGCAGCCGTTTTTTCAAACTCGTGACTCGTGATCGTTACCTGCAACCGAGCACCGCCTCCACACTTAGCTGTCAATGGAGCGGCACTCCGACTATGATGAGCAGTCTGAGGTTCTACTCGTCTTCAATGAAGACCTGGAGGAAACACCTCCACAGGTGCAGGATCCAACATCCCCGCAGCAACCTCCACCCAACCCACTTTCCCCACCCACACAACCCGCACCAACAGACACCACAAACATCTCGGCAGACCAATCGTTTTGGGCCGAAGTATACACCCTCCAACCACCCCACGCCCTTATGGGCATCCTCACCGACCTTCACGTCCACAGATTCGTTCTTCACCAACACCTGGACAGCCTCAACGCCCTTACCGACACCCCTATCGGACATCCACCTCTCACGGATACACTCCCACCACCTGTCCAGCGGCTCATTGCCATTTACCACAACAATGTACAACGCATCCAGAGCCACACCCGCCTGGCTCTCAACGCCATTGATACCATGGCTCGGTTTCCCCCAGCAGCATATTTCCTGGATCCCAACCTAACCGCACAGACCTCCGCATCCACACACGACGAGACTGACCGTCCTCCCAGTTCCACTTCACCCCTGCGTTTTTACCCAATCCCTACCGCCACAGCCCGCAGCACTACTTTGCAGGACGTCGCCACTCAAACTCCTCCACCGTCAGAATCCATCCTGGCCCATCCACTTCCACCACTTCTCATGCACGAATCTCAACAGACTACACCTCGAGCAACCCCTCGACCAGCCACCCACCACCGTCATGTCCAGACGGACATCCATGCCATCGTCCAGCTCCCTTCTTTTGCCGGCCTCATGCCTACAGCAGACAGCAACCAATCGGCAACTTCCCCTCCCACAGCCAGCAATACTTTTCCCACAGCATCCCCCAATCCCACATCAGCAACCAACAAACAACCACACGATCGCTGGCAATACGTCAACCTCATCCCCACACCTCCTGTTACTTTGCCAGAACAGCCCCAAACTCCACTTACATTTCCATCCCCCATCGGCGGCACACCACGCAACAGGCGTTCCAAGACACCTCCTCGCACCACTACCCCCACTCGCACCCGCCAGCCAGATCCACGCACAGGCTCACCAACGCCCCCTGGCAGTGCCTCAGGCATCAACCGCCCAGCTACCACTACAGTACACCCGCTTCCAAAGCGACCACCACCGTCACTCTCACAAGCCCTGCAGCAACACTCTACCACAGAACCCCTTCAGCCTGTTCCCCCGGCCACTGGCTGGCCTCCTGCTCACGGCGCATCTTACACGCCAGCACCCTCAGTGGCACCACCAACAGCCGCTCCTCCACCCACTCACCCGTGGCCAGCACATTACCCCATTCCACCACAGCAACCCACCCCTTTCATCTCACCACAGACTGGCTCTTCCACCATGAGTTCACCTCCCCCGGCGGTCACACTCCGCCCACCCACGATCTGGTTGGACGCGCAAGGGCGCCCCTTGCCGCTATCACAACAGGACTATGACCCAAACACCGACCCGTGGCATGCAGATAACCATTGATCACGCAGCTGCAGCTCCTGAGGCGCCTGCCATGATTCTACCGAAGATGACTTGTACAACATGCTACCACCCTCTAACTTTTTTGGCCATGCAGTTTCGGTTCTACCGCAACTTTCCAATAACATTCCCACCATCATCTTCGGGCAGCCGCTCAGCTTGCTCCGCGGACAACCACTTTCAGTTTCACTTTGCACAACGAAAAACGGCGCGTTTCCCTGGACAGTCTCATTTTCAATATGATTTTCAACATTTTGTTCGCACCCATATAGGCGTTTTTTGAGTTTTTTCCGGTTTTACGGTGTGTTCAGCGGTCCTTCGAGTTTTTCTCTTTGACACCGGTTTTTTCAGCAGCATGACTGCTTTAGCGCCACCTTTGCTTCCCCAAATCACTGTCTTGCACCGGTTTTTACATTTTCAGCTTGCTCAAATCAACAACCGGTGATCCACTCCCACGATCCAGTGATCCTTCGCTCAGCCACCATGGACGCGCAGTGGCAGCAATATTACTGGAATCATTATCTGATGCAGCAACACCATCAGCAGCTCAACAACCCAGATACCACAACTTCTCCTCCCACCACCGCCCACCACACCTACAGCCCCACCGGCACCTACGGCCCACTCACTCACGCACTTCGCACACACCACGTCCACCACTCCAACCCTTATGTGACTCCACCGTACACACCGCCATCGCAACAAACACCCCCACCCCAGGCACCCAACTCCCAGCCAGATTTTCCACCCCCGCCGCCGCCACCCCTGCCCACGGCCGAGCCTGTCACTCCACCACCATCGACCTTCAAACACAGCCCCCCGCCACCACCTACAACACGTGGCACCACAGCGCACGCCCCACCGCCGCCCCCCCCACATCCCATCACCCACACCACCTGTTCCTGACTCCTGGAACCCCACCGAGCAACATTGGGACTCCAACACCCTGCACGGCCACCAACTACATCGTACAATCCAACCCACCCAGTGGTCTCGCAAAGCAGGAGTGGCCGGCCTCCCCACATTTGAGGTCTTCCCGTGGCAATTGGCCTACCACGGTACCTCCGAGTTCACCGCCCGTACACTGAGCAACGGCAAATTTACAGGTTTCATTGCCACCAGAAGCATAGCGGAGTCGGTCTTCGTGACCCTTTTTTCTCCAACAACTCCGCGAGCACCGCCTTGACCTCGACGGCATCGCGGAGGCTCTTCACACACAACAGAGCACAGACGTTCCCAACAAAACTACCCACGCTCGAGCTTTTCACGCTCCCCTCATCAAACTGCTTATCGACCAACTGCAAACCCACTCCCCAGCACCTGCGGAAGGCTCCGCCCTACGCGCCCTCAAGACCACCAACGACGAACTGGCTCGTGCACGTCAGAAACTCCAGGACCTGGGCAACCCACTCACACCAGTCAAGAACACCAGCCGATCTTCCGCACCAGCCGCCCCTTCCCACGCACCCACGCCACCACCACCGAAACCACCAGCCATCACCGACGTCTTGCAACCGCCACACCCCACTCTGCAAGACGACATCCCCGAAGGCTGGAACTACCCAGAGATCCAACAATGGGTCACTACTTTCGACCCCACCATCCAAGAAGCTGCGACAGACGTTATCCGACTGCTGCAAACCAGCAAGGTCACCACGCAGCAGCTAAAAGAGGCAGCCACCAAATATGGCTTACCCCTCAACCGAGTCAATCGACTCCCCATCCGCAGCCTACAACAGCTGGTGGGAGTAGGAGCAGCCATTGGTTGCTGACTCGCCATCGTGGCCCAGCAGCAACCCAGCCACACCAACCTCACCCAACTCTTCCACCTGCACCGCACACTTTCCATCCTCATCCACCGCACCCAATACATTGACCGCGCCGAGGCTATTTTTGCAACCGGCCTCATCCATATCACACTACTTTTTGCATACCCCTCCAACACCCGTCGCTCACAACAATGGCGCAACCGCCTCCGCCAGCTCCACATTTTACCACACACCTACCACTACCACAACTTCCTCTCTTCCAATTCCGTCTACATCAAGCTCCACTTCAATCCCGACCAACCCCAACGCTGCTACCACCAACACGGCCACTTCTACGTTGGCTCCACAGCTATCGGCATCCCCCACCGTGAACACAATCGCCGTGCCAAACTCAAACAACTTCAAAACAACATTCCCATTTCTGCAGAACTCTCTTTACGTTATTGGCATTCCCACAACAACATCCACCACTACACCACTATCCAACTCACCTCCCATGCTACTTACGACCAAGCCTGGATTCAAGAGCACCACTACATCGCCAACTGGATGCCTTCACTCAACTGGCCTTTCATTTCCCACCACCTCAAACTCAAAGCTCAGGGATGGCAGTTTTCGAAGCACAGAGCCCACTTCTACTCCAGACTAGCCACTCACAAACGACTTTTCCGACGCCTTCGCCAACGCCAGTACACCCTCAGAGAACCACACCTTTACACTTCCACGAAGCATCACGCCCTCCAAATCCTTCGCAACCTCACCAAACACACCGCAGCCTCTTTTGAGGCAGCAAAGCAGCTAAGAAGCGGCCGCCACACAGACCTCGAGGTGTACGCAATACGGCGCATGGCCGCGAATCTGGAAGAACCTGGCCGCAGCCGAGCTCTCCACATTCTCAACAAAGCCTTGATCTACCGCAACCTCACACCACCAAAGCCAAACATCCCATTGACAGTGCCCTTCTTGGCCCATGACGACTTTCCCAAGCACTGCCAACAATGGCTTCGCACTACCATCCAGCAACACAAGCAATTCACCATACCCCTCCACCTCCCCTCGCACAGACTGAGGGAGGCCGCCCACAAAACCCTGCGCTCCCACCTACACAACCACCGCACATGGGAGGACACCCTCCACTCCCCGCCAGATCCCGCAGACCTCCCCTGTGCATGCGATCACCTTCGCACCCTCCTGCAGGATCCAGAGACCCCTACCGTCGATGGCCATTACATCCTCACACTTGATCAACTCCAACTCCCTACGCACCTCAGCATTTTCCTCAACGCGAACATGAACAGTACCTATTACCCCAGCAAGGCTCGCTATTTCCTCATTTTCAAGACTGCCTATACCAAATGGCTCAAATTACAGGGGCTCCCACCATCCCTAGTCCAACACCTACAACCTTTCCTTGAGCACCAATGGCGCCTCCACAACATACACCTCAAACAACAACCCCGATTTACGGCTCGCCTGCTTCGCCAGCTCCGAGAACATTTGGGCAAACACACATTGCTCCACCATGCCGATCATGAGCTCCAACAACTCCGGTTGTTTTGCCCTCGCCAATATTTCACCGGCGCCTTGAACACCTGGCAATCCCCTGAACTTTTCGAACCACTTCCCTACATCACTGCCGCCAACATCCACGACCACCTGGCCGCCACGGTCCCCCCCATCCTGCGCACTCGCTACAAGTGGGGCTTTCGCAAAGACTTCAACATCCCCTACGGGGTTGTCCACCTTAAGGAGAAGAAGCACTGGCAGAAAGGCCGTACAATCATCTCATACTTCCAATCACTCAGTGGCAACCTGCTACGCATCACCAGCCGCGCCCTTGACATCATCCTCCAACACCTCTACCCTCAACATCCAGGCCAAATGTCCATTCCCCAGCTTTGGCACCACTTTCACAGTTACCTCACTCAAACCCCACCGGACATCTCACTACATGCCACCAACGACGACCTGGTTGGCTTTTTCAACTCCGTTCCCCAGCACCGACTCATCGACGCAGTTCATTCCCTCGTCCACCACTGGCAGCAACAGCAATCCACACACACCCTCACGGTGGATGTCCAGGCCACTGGCAATCCCTTCCACCACTCACACATTGGCCGACACCATCAGAAACACCCCACCCAACGCACCATCCAGACTTCCGACATTACCACCATTGTGGCTTTTGCCCTCGACACATGCATTTTCCGGGCTTGCAACAACACTTACAAACAAATCCGAGGGGCCGGGATTGGATCCCAGCTCTCTCCAGCCCTATGCAACGTCGCCATCACCCTCATTGAGCATTCCTGGCATCAGATCCACAACAATCTCCTGCAACATACAGACCTCCACTTTACTTACTATCGCTATGTCGACAACCGTTTTATTGTCCACAACGAACATTTCCTTCCACACCCGGCTATCCAAACCCTCATCCACCACAATTTCTTTGGCGACCCTGTGGAACTAGAACCGGTGGAGGACTTTCATCTCCTCGGTTTCAACATCGACCTCCCACAACGCACCATCACCTACATGCAACCTTCTCAACCCTGGAAAATCCGGGATTCCACCACTGCCGGGAGCCAGCGCTTGGCTCTATCAGGCCTCCAATCACGACTTCACACCATTCGAAAATACACATTTCCACCCTCCAGCGCTGACCTTGCTGCGGCTGAACTCGTGAACCTATATGTCCAAAAGGGGCATAACTACCACGCCTGCCACCGGTTTTTGAAAAAAGCGCCGAATGCGGCGATCTGTGTGTGTCCCACCCTGGACAAAGGGTTTTTCCACCACCTTCACTCCACAAGCAGGGGGCAGGAGTGCCATTGCAAGTCTCCTGCCAACGAAGACGCTTGCAATTGGCAGTGAAACCAGACCTGATCAGTCTGGCGTACCTGCTTTCAACACAATGACTCCACTGGTCCACCCTGCTGCTGTTTCGTTGGTTCCATGGTTTTTCTCATGATAGACCCCAAAACCTTTTTCCACCGCAGATGTGCAGCCGCGCTGATCGCTCGACACCGCTGTTCTTGTGAACTGCAGATGTGCGAAAACCATTTGTTCAAACATCTACAATTGCGCTGACTTTCCACCTTACCGTTGAGCCATTCCTTTCCTCGGGAGATTGCATTAACTGAAAATCCAAGTTCGAAGTGTGTGTCTGTCCGTTTCATGTGGTTGGTTTTGGGGATGAGCGCGGAGATATGCTTCAAATCCAAGCAAATCATCACAAAGAAAAAAGCTGGCCTTCCCACTCTGTTCCCTGTGCCTCCATCGGCCGTTCTGCTCGAAGGGCCTCTGAACAAAGCGAGCGGGTGGGTGTATGTAAAAAAAAAGTCCTCCGTTAAAAAATGTGGACTTGGACAATCTTGGACACAAATAATTGACCTTTACTTTGGTTAGGTGGAGCCCCTTATTTAAGAGACACGGGACCCATCAACGCCCAAGAGCAGGTTTGTGTTTCTTGTTGCAGTCTTGACAGTCTTGCGAACAACAAACAAGTAATTACCATTAATGTCTGACCATATCATGCCATACCCTTCCTGGACCCGTGTTTCATAGGCATTTGCAATGTTGCTAATCATCTTAGATGGTACGATGTGTTCCACTAAAATGAAGTGATGGTGCAGGAATTGTTTGTCCAGTGAGAATTTTCGCAAACGTGGCCTGGCCACAAGCAACACCCCTCACAACTCTGGGCGAGCCCAGATCCTTGGATATAAGCGCCGAAGCGCGTGTTCAAACACAAGTCACTTGCAGTTGCCACGTGCCAAGGAATTGTGTTTTTTGACCCTCTTCTTTTGGTTTCGCACATTGTATTCATGTGTCTTCCAACAATCACATTGGTCCCATCCACATTTCCCCACCAAAACCCATCCCAAATCATCTCCAATCCATCCATTTCGCCGGCCTGTCAAGTCCACACTCACGGGGTCCAAATCCACCATGTCTGACGTACTGGGCTCTGTGCTCAGATATGAGAACCTCAGGCGCTTCAGCCCAGTCTCAGCGCGCCGAAATGGATGTCTCCAGGTCACAGCTTTCCCGTCCGCAGGAGATTGTGGGGGCTGAAACTGGTTTTGAAGCAAACGAGCAGAGCACCAAAACAGCAAACAGAAACATCTCAACAACGTGTGACAGTGATATAAACATTGGCTACAGTGGATGGAGAGTAGATGGCACAATCCCAAAAATCTGGTTTGTATGGACCTCCATCTAAAAGACTATGTAGTACATTGTGCCATCTACTCTGAAACCGCTGTACATGCATTAGACCCCCCCAAAACATAAACCTTGAAAGAGGCTGGAAGACTGCTGTCACTGTCCAGTCAAAACTCTTTGTCGACTCTCCACATCCTTGTCTGCCAAGTGAACCAAATCGTGGTAAGCAATGTGTTTCGACATATTTGAAGAAGTTGATCCAGCAAGGGAAACCATAGAAAACCCTATTGAAACTGTTGTAGTCCAACATCTTGTAGTCCAAAATCATTTGAACTCCTACGTAAAACCCAGGTTCTTCAGTGAAAACACTATATGAAATCAAAAACATACATGAAATCAATGGTGTTTGCAACCCTAAAGGTACCTGCACTATGTCTATCCGACGGCAGCGTGACCCGCTTCTCTCCGGCTTCATCAATCGCCGGGGCACAGGCCATCTGAGCTCTCCAAAGGTCGTGCATCGAAGGAGCTCGACGTGGAAGAACCAGTGGGACCCGATTTGTTGAGAAGCCGCGAAAGAAGACTCGCACCTGCCACGTGAGATTTTTTGTCTGGGTTGGGGGTGGATGGTTGAGGTGAGTGGTTGGTTTTTGTGGGTAATTAGAGGGTTGGTGGGCTTGGTTGAGTTGGTTGGCTTGCCCTTTCTTGGGGTTTCAGCTGGATCCTGAGGGGCCATACTGGTGGCTACAACTTCAGCTCGAGGCTTCCTTCGTGATGCCCATGTAGACCGACATGAGTGAAGGGTCAATCACCTTCACATGCAGTCTCGACCCCAGGGCATCCAGGTCTCCCACGGTCGCTTCCAAGGGCATCCAGGCCCCTGGATCGACCTTCGAGTCGTTTGTGATTCCTTGTTTCAGAAGAAATGCATCGAACACATTGGCATACATTGGCTGTGGGTCATGGCAGGAGGCACAACCTACCGAACGTGGACTGGTCGTTCGATACATTGTGGACTGGTCGGGCTCCAGGTTGAACGACTCATCACCCGAAAACGGTCAACCTATTGAGACCTTGAACCACAAGTCTTTTTTTCCGGACGGCCATGGGCGGCCTATTTGAGGACACATCTGCTAAGCAGTCTCTGTGTCTGGCCACCTGCCACTCCGAATTTCACAATGCTCAACAGTTGATTCATGATGATTCATTCTAGACTTGTGCAACAACCTCAGGGCCACAACATGGTCTCGTGAAGACCTAGAAAATTCAACGGAGTGTCTGCCTCAAGAATATCCCAACCAATGGATTCCCAAGGGATGTTCTTCTATTTTGGAACTCATGTGTTTTGGAGCAAGTCCATCGCCCCCCGAACTCCACGTCAGCGCCACAAACTCCACGTCTGCACGGACAGAAGGTCGGGCCGCACCTGAGAGGTCTGAGATGTCCTGCAAGGGTTGCATCTGCACCGCTGCCGCCTGGCTCATCCGTCTATGGGAAGCAGCCGCGGCCCTTCCGCAAGAATAAGGAAAGGAATGGATTTCCTATCAGGTTGACATGTAAGTTAGGGGCTGGACCCAATTCGTGCGAGCCTGCACTGTCTGTTCAGTGGAGACTGGACCCGAGTCGCGGGGTCAGCTCTGGGGTGAGGTTTGGAGGGAGTTGTCAACAGAGGGTCGGGGCACTACTAGAACTCCTATGGTCACACACTATGGTTTCTTGAGGGGGCCTGTCTTTATGTCAGCTGAGATTGTGGCTTGACGCACTTTTCCATCTATAATGAGTCTATAGTCTATATATTGTACATATATATAATGTAATATTGTATTATACTATAGACTACAAACTGCTTCGTAACAGTAGTTTCAACTCTTGGTCAGGGGATCAATCATCCCAAGTAAAGGTACAAAACTTGGCTTCCCATGCGCTTCGCGTTGGAAGCGAAGCTCTCCAGCTCTCCACGCCTTGCGCTTGGGTGCCGCGGGTGCTTTCTCCGCGGTCATGCCCACCGGCGCGGGTGGAGTGTCCGTCTTCTTGGACTTCACAGGACCAGTGCCGTTGGCACCTCGGTAGAGCCCGAGGTGAATCCGCGCCATCGACGGGGACGGGTTTTTGAAGGGTAGCCCTGTAGCAACCCCTGTGAAGAGGCCGGGCCCAAGGATTAGGGGAGAGAAGAAATCAGTTCAGTTCAGATGTTTGGAGAGCTTTATCAATCGTTGGACCCTATGGATCCACAGACCGAACCTCAGAAGGTACTTGGACCTTCCAAGCCTACATAAATAGTCTCTGTTCTCATCTTGTCAGGTTCGGTATGTGGATCCATAGGGGGTGACAAGACATGACAAGGCAATAAGCTTTGTCAAGTGTTTGTTGAAGATCCTGAAGCATCACCGGGCGCCCGAAGCTCTGCGTGCTGGGCGCAGAGGCGCATCTCTGCGCTTCGAGGTCGATGAAATAGAGCCGTTTTTCGAGCAACTCCAGGCGTGTTCGGTCAAGGCCCTACAAGAATTGCTATACTGCATAGTTATATATATAGTTATATATATATATACATAGAGTGACATTGGAACACCTGTAACAAAAGGAGTGACTCATGGCGAATCTAGATCCTCTTCCTATAGATCTAACTTTAGAGGTCACTCACTCTAGAAAAAAAATAAAAAACGATCGGAGATCCCAAGAAACAGGACCTGGCTGATCTTAACGTGGCTGATCGGCTGACTTGGCGCTGACTTTTACTGTTTGACCACCTCCGGGGAGATATAAGCATGAAAAAAAACTCAGGACCTTGGTCGATGAAAGCCCTCAGAAAGTGTGATGCACCCTGGTTTATTTAATCAGGGCCTCTCTCCTTCTCAAAGCTGAGGGTCAACAAACAGTACGGGTGCTGGCAGCTAAATGGATCAACGTTTGTCTACAAAATAGATCCAAACCATGTGACTTACAAGACCCATGCAATGGCGTCAACGCCCGTTCTCCAAAAATCAGCCTACTTTGAAGTGATCTTTCCGACGGAGAATCCACACAGGGGACAGCAACAGGTGATTCGCATCCCAGCCTTAAAGGAAAAGGCAAACAAAAATGAAAGCAAGGAGGTCACAAGAATCATTTTGGTTTAAACTTAAACGCAATTTATAGAGTTGGTCTATTTTGCTTAATTTTGGTTTACACATCGCAATTTCTATCTCATCAACCCCAAGCGTCAGAAGTGCTACAATTTGTAAAGGTAAACAGGTTACGCTTGCCTTTGCTTAAGGAGCCGGACAAAAATCCCCAGAAGGGGCTTCACCGGAAAATCCAAATCACCAAGCAGAACCAGGTAAGCCCAACGTTGACCTTGTGTCGCAGGGTGAGCAAAGCTGTGCCAAGGCGCCCCAAACCTGCTTCTGTACAAACTCCGTCTTGTCGACGGTGGACAGCGGTTTTTTGAGGAAGGTGTCCTGCAGGGTCCGGCACGGCACCACATGAGGGTGTGAATTTCGACCACCAGACACCGCCATGATGGTCTGGTTATGTCTGGTCGTGCAACATACCTGGATCTGCCGGGGTGTCATGGCTAGAGATGTTTTCTCGTCGTGTAGAGTACTGGTGGCCGCGAAGAGGAGCTTTTGATATTGGCCGCAAACCATGCAAAAATACAGCGTCTTGGATGGAGCTCTCAGAGAATGAATTTGCTGCCAGCCTACGCACCTGCTAGTCTACAAATTGACAACTCAATTCTACTAGAAACATCAAACGCTGACATTCATATGTGGATATCCTCTATGTCACTGAGGAAGTACCCTCTGGCATTCCACCCGGCCCCACCCGCTCCCACCTTGCTCTTCTCCGCCGCCGCCTGCCGCCGCCGGTGCACCACCTGGAGCCGTGGCCAGTTGTGGCGGAAGGGGTGGCCGCTCTGAGCGTTTGGATCGAAGAGCTCAAGAATATGGCAAACTACAGGGAACATGGAGAACCAATATCAGGGAAGTTTTCACTCCCGTGCTGGATATCCTAGGAACACGAAGGTGAAGTTGTTTCCATGATAGTTCATGATATGTTGTGGGCCACCGGAAGACGATTTCCCTTCTTCCAGGGTGTGCATTCTGAATTGCATTCTTCAGGTCAAGCAAATCAAAGTCCAATGATCAAAGCATATCACTATCATGCTCCAAGGCTCTTAGGTGGTCAAAGACTTGTTGAACTCTGATTTGACCC
This sequence comes from Durusdinium trenchii, assembly GCA_963970005.1. Lineage (NCBI taxonomy): Eukaryota > Dinophyceae > Suessiales > Symbiodiniaceae > Durusdinium > Durusdinium trenchii. Next base: position 968,432 of record CAXAMN010021807.1, on the reverse strand, counting down.
ACTGAATGCCCAGGCTTGAATCAAATGTTAACAAATCTTAACAGTAAAAGCCAATTGAAGTGATTATTGGGCTCCGAGGTGTCTAGAGGTACCCCTAAGCACCAAGACTTGGTAGTCGTTCTGCAAGTAGGACTGCAGTACCTAGGGAACCATCAAGAGAGATTGATGGACAATGGATGGGTACCCCACCTTCTATACATATCATTGTCATAGCTAATCATCTCTGTGAGGGCATTTTTCGTGTGGAAGTACAGCATACCAACTCTGTTCAATTTAGCAACGAGGATGCATTTACGTGTAGAGTCAAAGCGTAGAGACCCACGCAAAGGAACCAGTCAGACCTGCGACCAGGAGCTGTCTGAACTCACTTAATCGGGAGGCTTCACATCTGTTCTCCGCCTGGTTTCGTTCATGCGCAGCAGGAAGTATAAAGGGCTAGAACTACATCGACACGTGAGTGGGGTGACGAAGGAGACCAGGCGTCAGCCAGCAAATGCCCAAGGCGCGGCCGTCCAACACTTTGGCTTTTTTTGTTCGGCCACCATGCTGCTCTTGATTGCAGGGCTTGGGGGATCACGCCCCAGGTTCACGCGCCTCGGGGGGGATCGCTGCTCCTGCAACTGCTCTTGGGGGAGGTGCCTGCAGCATTGTTCCGGCGGCATTTCAGGTAAGGTGTACATCCCTGAAGGAACTGACAAGCCAAACACCTTGTCCCTGGAATCATCATGGAAGTCAAACACCTTGGCCCCTTGGATGACCATATCTTCCTTTACAAACAGGTGATGTTCCACATGCTTATTCCATGGAGGATACAACTTGTAACTACCTCATGGAAAAATGCTTGACTATTCAGTTGTCTAGACCATCAATGCTTAAGAAGGCAGCAGGGTAAATATCTGTTGGCCTCAATCTTCTGGTGTTCCAACGCTCAACGTCGTTGCTGGACCTCATGAGCTAAAAGCCTCTCCAGATTTTGCTTCCATGAGCTAAAGCAAAAACTAGCAAATTAACGGAACAGGTCACAAACACTGAGCATGGAACCGCCTGTGTTTCAGCGCTCGTCTTCAGCAGGGATCTCTCGTCTGGATGAATTGACCAGCAAGTAGCCTCTCACTTCATCTCGCTTTTCTACCAACCCAAGCCTCAATCCCAAGCCTCTCATATCCATTCCAACCCTGAACCTAAACCCTAAACCGCTCACCCACCCTTCAACCCTTAGAACAAAAGAAACATATATATTATATACATATTTATCTCCAAGAGGTGTCTATTTATAGCCCCTTAACCGTTAAGGGGTGTCCATTAACCACCCCTTGAAGGGAATATACATAGTTGCATCAAGATCCCAGATCATCCCACCGCTCCACACCTCCGGTCACCCCTTCAAACAGGCTCCACACGGTCCACACGGTGTCGAACCCCGCCTTCTCCGCCTCGGCCTTCCTGGTCCGCTTGGCCGGCGCCTTGCTGCGCTCGACGGCCTGTCGGCCCTGCGTCGCCTCGGCGGCGGCCATGAGCTCGTCGTCCTCTTGGCGCTCCAACTCGTCCAGCGCGGCACATACCGCCTGGAGAGGAGAAGAACAGCGGGGTCCGAGAGGGGATGGGGGACAAGTCCTCTTCAGGTGACCTCTTCAGGGTAAGCCTGGAGAAGCCTTGGAGATGTGTCCAATCAACAAATGGGGGATGGGCTGCTTTTTTTGAAGGGCCGGGCTGTTCCACCTCTGCAGGGTGGAGCATGGTCGAGCACCTCATCCTTCCCGGAAGTGAGCGCACTCACACCAACTGCAACGGCTCTGCGGGGAGAGAGTGAAGATCGGAGAAAGCTGATGTGTTCTCTGGCTTGTTTTCTTTTGGGGGGTGGAAAGACAAGCAATAACCAAAAATACCAAGACAAGTTTGACGTGGCTTATTGATCTTATTGGCTTGTCCTTGGTGCTCCATCTCCACGCTGTCACTGACGATCATCCCAAAGTCCCCAGCGACCTGCCCAGCTCGAGCCTCCAAGTCCTTGTCCCAAAGCATCTCGATGGTGGTGGCCTTCAACTTCTCCAACTCCTGGCAGTCTTCATCAGCCCGGCCATGGGGACGATTTCTGTTCAAACAACACAAAACAAACACACCAGATTGGAAGAACAAGCAGGTATTTGGTAGAACAGCAGGTATTTGCTCGGAGTATCTCACAATGTACAGCCTGTCCCTGTCCTCTTGTTTCACTTCCAGCTGTTTCTTGATCTCCTCGACCTTCTCATACCTCAAGAAAGTGCACACACCACTGCCTTGTCGAACTGGAGCAAATATGCGACATGTAGCAGGATATGTTATACGCCATATGAGATTATGTGCATGAAACTGTCCTATCAATGAAGTCCAATGAAATCCATATTTTAAAAAGCATGTGCAGCATGTGGCCAAAAGCAATCTCTCAAAGCCATACGTATGATATCGAATGATGATCTACCCCTTCCCCTGCATCGCCCGTTCATCCAGTAGCTCCTACTGTGGTGCGCAAGCCGGGCCTTATGCCTTGCATCGCCCTTTCATCCCAAGCTGCGTGAGACTCCAGAGGTTCATGTTCAGCAGGTAGTCGTACTCGGTCTTGTCCGGTGTCTCTTTGTCCTTGTTCGACTCCGCCTCCGCCGCCTCCCAGCTCGGTACGTGGCTTGGTGGAGTGAGGGCATGGTAAAAGAGGATGGAATCGAACAAAATAAAAGGGATGAAAAGGCGGTGGAATCAACAAAGGGATGAAAGGGGTGGAATCATGTGGAATCCAAAGCCCTTTGTTCAACCGTGGCTTAGTTGAAACATGTTCATCATCACCTTGGCAGGTCTGTTTACCTTTGTTGGCTCCCAGGGCTCCCTAAGCGACTCCATTCCACCGTCGGATCGTCGCCTCATCTACCGTGGCCTTGCCTTTCATGATCGCGTCCTCGTTTTCTTCGTGTTTGGTGTTGGCCAGGGGCGCAGGGATTGGAGAGGCCCTGCTCCGAAGCATGGGTGAAACAACCATGGGGGACTGGTGAATCATGGACATCGATAATCACATGATGTAGGCAAATTTTTTGGATCACTTCACTCTGATGCGAAGACCATCTGGGAATATCTGGGATAACCTGCTACTGCCCGCCCCTGGCCAGTCACTAAGGAGTTCCTGCACCCTTGAGGCCATCGGATGTCCCGGTTTAGCAGTCGTCCCCCCAGAGGGCAGCCATCGGATTTCCGGGCTTCAGTGTCTGGTCCTCGCCTTGTCTCTGTTGGTTGGATCGTGCAGAAAGGATAGCTTTTTGTTACTACTAGTAAGGCACTTGTTACTACTAGTAAGGCATTTGTTCCTAGTAGTAAAGGAGGCGGGGATGGTTTGCAGGATATGCGCCAAAGACAGTCTTCTTGCATCACATCTGCTTGATGGAGGCGAAACCAAACAGATCCGGGCCTTCCCTTGTGCCTTCCCAGGTCATTGAACTTGATCATATGTTGGGTCTCTAGGGCTAAACCCAGCAGCCCAGCAAAGTATGTGTTTCCCCATCCAAGCACACTAAAAGCCATTCCAGGAGGACACCGTGGATCAGCGGGCTGTGCCTGGACCTGGACCGACTATCGCAGGGAGGTGCGTCCCACTCGCGATGCTGCGACCGGAGAGTCCAACTCGCTCATGGGAGTGAACTTGAGCTTCTTCAGCTCCGAAAGCAAGTCCGCCTTCTTCTTCCTGGAGTGAATCTTCAAGAAGGGCGATCCCGTTGGCTGGCGATCCATGGCTTCGCAAATGAACAGACCATGATCTAAAGACATGTTGTGAACTTGTATAATTTAATGTCTTTTCGAGGTGATCTAGATATGTATTAAATTCCAAGAACTAAGAGTCCACCTCGTCTTTGGCGAATTGACGTGTCCATCGACGCATTCCGCGAACAGGCTGGTGGTTGTGAGCCATGGGGATTAGAATCCGAAGCAGTACACTCCGACTTGCGTTCCATGGAAGTGGACTTCGACACCCTGACTGTAGAGGAAACAATTCTGCCCAGTAGTCAAAGGGTATCGGCTGAGTTCATTTAATCTTATGATCTTTTGCAGAACATTTGAAAACACTGACTAGGCTCCGTTGGCTGCGCTGTGTCGTCGTCGCGCAGTGTCGTGCGCTGTGTCCTCCGAATTTCCAGCTCTCCTTTCACCACCTGAGATCCACGCAGCTCGGGGGAGTTTTCCAGCTTGGTTTGTGTGTGTGGCTTTCTTTGAAGGTTTTGTGATACCAAGTTGGTGCGCTGTGAGTGCCACGATTGGAGACAATTGGATGGCCCAGGTTTTCAGGGAACTGACCATCTTGGTTTGGAAGATGAAGGCCAAGCCTTTTCCACTCATTTTAGCCTCGCTCCGCAGATTCATCATGGATGGCCCATCACAGTCAACATCAAACCGCAGATTCACTCTAGGCGATTCTAGGTTCTATAAGTTAATAAGTTTGTGCAAATCAAAGTGGCTAGCCTGTTCAAGAATGCTCCCCAAGGAATTCTGATGAATTCTGAGCATCAACATCAGCAAGCACCATTCTCACACCACTCGTCCCAAAAACACTACACTTCCGCCCACGCAAGGCACGCCCTTGGCCCCAGCATGTGCCCAGGCACCATCAGGATGAAGCGTGCTTTGTTGCTCAAGATCTCGGTCTCGCGCCTAGTTGTGACGACAAACACCGAGTGTCTGGACGACAAACACAGGACTTGTTTAATGGACTAAGGGGCCATTACATACAAGTGGTCCACTACATAACAATATATAGACTGTGAATATATACAATTATATATACACACACATGCATGTATAGCAATATACAGCAACGGTGTTCATCTCAATTTGGCCCCCAAAGAACTCAAACAGCAGTTGAAGTGAAACAATTACACAAATGAGGGTCTGTAGCAATTCTGCAGTGGGCAAATCCATGTATGTCCTCGAAAGATATCATGTAGACCCCAACTTTGCAGTGAAGGAACGTCAGCTTCGCCACCAAGTAGTCCTTCCGCTTCTGATACATCTGCCGCCTGCGAAGCGCGAGACTGGGTGTTGCGGAGCGCAAGACCAGTGCCTTCCGAACTCAGGATAAAGAAGGGTCAGTGATTGCCACACAATCCATGTATGGAAGCATATGGAAGATTATGGAAGCATTTGCCTGCATCAGGGTGGCTTTAAGATGCTTTAAGGACCAATGTACGTGGGTCATCCAATGGGTGTCCAATAGGCTACCCTACACTGCTTATGGACTTCCATTGGACACCCCTTGGATGATCCTGGTAGGCAAATATTCATATACATGGATTGTTGGGGATTCCTTTGACATATTATCATCTGCTCTGCCGGCTGCCAGACGAAATGCATTGGTGAACGAGTCCTAGCCCTAGCAAAGTGGAATCCAAACACCAACGACAATCTACAGGGCTCACCCAACACATCTTACAAGTAGCTTCGCTTGAGGGATACTGTAGTATTTATGGTATATATTATGCCTGATTATAATTGATTATATACAGTATGTGTATATACATATATATATATATACACCTACCAAACAAAACATGCAACACATAAACTCACGGTCCCCTGGTGTGAGCCTCCATATGACAGATTTGAGCTTGGTAGGAAGTAAGAACATCACTTCTTTGCACATCTACTCTAGTCCACACAGCTCTTTTGAGGTCCGACTGTGACTGAAGAGCTTCAGCTCCACAGTCCCAGACCCCACAAACCACCTGCTGCAGGATTCTCAGATGATTCACAATCTCAAAACTGGCTTCCCCCAGTTTCACAGTGCTCTCCAGGGGACGTCTGTCGTTTCAACAGCTTGGCCTTCCGGACGTCCCATCCGGTGGACCTGTGTTTGACCCACTGAGGTGTGCCTGAGTCGGCAGAACTCCTTCAGAATGTCCAGGGCCGTGTTGTACTTGGCAATCTTCCCTTCCGCGTCGAACAGGACCATGTTGGACCTCACAGGAGACAGAACCGAGCCTTCCACGAGGACCGAAGGTACTCCCTGAACTCTCGAAACACCGAAGGATCACATCCTGCAGCTGGTAGGGATATATATCCCTAGTACTAGCCTTGACATTTTTGGGCTCACTCATTAGGGTAGTTTTGGCATGTTTTGGCCTTCATGGATCCATTTCCAGTTGTGCTCCCTCTCTTTGAGTCTTTGAGGGGTTCCATGTCCAGGGCAGCAAGCCAGGTTCGAAGAAGGCATTTCCTTCGTCCGCAGGGATTGTCTGGATGTTGACTCCCGCCCAAGAAACCCGGCACTTGCAGCAATTAAACCACAACTGTTTTTCGCTCGCTTCTTTGGGTTACGGGTCTGCCATGAAGAGAATCTCTCCACGACTGATTTCATCGACCTCTCTTTGCCGGGATGTCTCTTTCATCCCCTCCCTTTGTTGAGACACAGCCTGCCAAAGAAGATTAAACCCTATACTGTTGCCTATCCCATATGTACCACTAGTTCGGGTCCTAGTTCAGGTCTCTCAACCTCTCTTTGTGATGAAACTCATCACCTTCACCACCGACCCAGGCACCACCGCACATCCCAACAGCCCCCGGCGTGGACAGCGAAGACTTCAGCTTGAAGGTCTTTTCCTCGGCGGCGTTCGGCGTTCGGCGTTCGGCGAACTGCCGGTGCCCGGTGCCAAGGAAAATAGACATTCAACGTCATCCAGCTAACATACACAGAGCGCCTTTTAGCCTAGCGCCTTTTTCATGCTTTTGAAGCAACCCAACAAAACGACCATGGACGTATACGACGACCACAGTGAGATGTTTTTGCTGGATGGCCCAAATCGGTGACCGGTGACCTCCAAAGGTCCAGGCTGGGTCCTCAGCGGTGACGGGGAACTCTCTCCAGTACCACCAGCCTCTAAGTCTCTACAACTATACTGTGCTGTATATACAAGCAACCTTTAAGCGAATTACAACATGCATAGGGTTTTTGTCAGGGCCGTCTCTCATGTTCGTCCGGTCCTTGGGAGGGTCACCTTGCCATCCTCCAAAGCTTCCAGATCCTATCCTCCATCACCCCAGCTAAGGCAGCCAGCTAAGGCAGCCACCTTGCCATCCTCGCTTCCAGTTCCTATCCTAAGGCAGCCAGCTCCACTGGGTGCCCCGGCCAGACCCGCCTGCTCGGCTTCCTTCAGCTTCGCCGCGCTCATGGTGATCTCGAAGTGGACTGAGCCTCCGTGTAAACTCCGCTGAGTCAATGCTGCGTGGGGGGAGAGCGGTGTTGCGGGTGGGTCTTTGGGGAAAAGGAAGCTCTTCAGTGTGGAATAGGTCCGGAATGGGGTGTGGTATAGGAGGTCATGGAAGAGGTAGTTTCATCTTTACAGCAAATGTTCTTGGCTTCTATAGATTTGCTTCATTCTCCGTCCTACGATCTCATTTTGGACAGTGTCTGCGAATGGGTTGATGTGCATAAAAAACATATTGAGTAATCATAATATATATATATACATATATAAGCAAAATTAACCCAAAAGAAGGAAGCTTCACCGAGAGCCCGTTGACGACCAGAGAAACCCCCCATGACGACCAGTTGAGCAGTGCGCCAAGCCACTCTCACTGTGATGTTCCTTGAAATCTTCGATGAGGCTCTCGGATTCCTCACCTGGCCAGCTTTGTTTGCTTGAATTGAAAGCGTCCGACCCACTAGAACCTGGTCTTGAGTCTTCTGACCTAAGTACACTAGTGCTGTTGTATGACCAACTGCAGTAGAATGAGCTCATTGACTTGTAGGGAAACAAGTGAGGCTGTGAGACTGTCATACTGTTGAAGCTGGCGAAAGCCTCCCCCATCTGCATATCCTTGACTTTGTAACGCGCATTTACCCACATTGGGGTGGTTTGATTGGTCACTGTAGACTGTAGGTATGTATTCCACACATGGAGTGCACATAAGGTAGTAAGTTAGTATGTCAAAAGATGGGAAAACCTGTTCATGCCGATTCCTGATTTCAAAAACGGGGTCCTCAAGGGCGCGCAAGATGAAGAACCTCAAAGTTGGTGTGCTTCGATGGGCTCCAGTCAGGACACTTCTTGCGTTGGGTCCGCTTTTGGACAGCGACCAGGAAGAGCCGGGGCACGACTGTTCATGCCAAATGCACTGTTCATCTTCCGATGTGGTACAGTAATGTAGACCCTGTTCATGAACAAAGAATCCTGGATTGCAAAACCTCAGTTCGGTCAATCAAGAGTCTACATTCATTTCTGGAGCTTTCAGGGTTCAGAACCTGTCCTCGTTGGCTTTGCTGCCCTCGTGCGCACCCCGGTTTTTGCGGCTCGGCTCCAGACACCCCTGTCGACGATCGTCGGTTGCTGCGGATGCACACCACCAGAGGTTGAAGAAACCTCTGGACTATCCCATAGGTACCCCCTGTAGGGTGCACCCCTGTAGGGTGCCATAAGGTCACTCAATCTCTCTTGGCAATCTCTGCCCTTTGAAGATAGGGGCGAGCTTCACCAGCAGCCCAAAGATATGGCCGTCTCGCGATTGCTGTATACGATATGATATGTCTCTTAGTTGGCCAAAAGATCCAAAACAGGTAGTTTGAGTCCTCCCATCACATCTTCCCCAAAACCTTAACAACAAAAAGATAGTTCTCCAGGAAACTATGTGGAGCCGGACTTAGGCTATTTGATGTGCCCGGGGGCTCCAACTACCTCGTTTTCGAAGCCTGAGGATATGGGCCAGGAGCCCCGGGGTTGAATCACTGCCAATGTCAAGGCGTTCATCACACAACCCTGGTCAACTTGCCGGAGCACCTTTCTTGCCATCCTTTGCCATACACTCCTGCAGCCACGGAAAATTACAGTGCTTTCAGAGGACAGGAGGCAATTCCCAAGTTAAGTGGTTATATGATATATGGACCCCCATCTAAAAGACATCTTGGGGGTTGTGCCATTTACTCTGAAACCTCTGTAGCGGTAAGAAACGATGAAGCGCGAGGATAGCGGGAACGGCTCCGTAAAATGAACTACACCAGGACTCAGGAGGTCCTCTATGTTTTATTTTCTGCTGCCACTCGGGGGTCACCAATGGACAACCTTGCACTACTCCTCTTTATCACACTCGTTGGCAAATAGTCTTTTCTTGCCATTCAATATTGAGGGGCAAACGGAGAAAGCCAAGGACACCAAATCGGACGCAAAGGGTCAGCCGTGGTCGACGTTCCAATGCTGTGGGTGATTGTCAGCGAAGAACATGATCGAACGGATAGGGCTACCCTACACTATTTAAAGGAATCTCCTTTAGACACCAGCCAAGGCAAGTTGCTTCCAAAACACAGCAGCACTACCATCAAAAGTGCTGCTGTAGCAGTAGCACTTCCATCACGCTCGCGCAACGGAAGTCACAAAGCAGGGCGCAAACAAACGCAAACACTACTTTAACCATTACAACACTATATATATATAGAAATGTGTTTTGGGCGTGGCGCCTGTCACATCTACCTCCTTTAGAAATCATTGGAACAGTGACAGTAACACCTTTCTTCCCGTCACACCCAACAATCAGTTCAGCCCTGAGAACTCAGTGAGCTACTGATGACTTCAGCATCGGAGGGAAGTTCGACCGAATGAGCACCGGCAAGGCATGTGCATGTAAGTCAATTCTTAAATCCAGCCAGGTTCAAACAATAGGGCGTTTCAATCAAACAAACTGTACTTGGATGAATACTGCTGTGGAATCAAATCCTCTACCAAACTGGCATTGACATCTGATCTCTCCGTGCCCCACTTCTGCCCGGTTTCATGCCAGGCCATTCCATCCCGACGACCGTGGTGCGTTCCGGCGAGCGCCGCGGCGAGCGACCCACGGTGCCTCCAGGAATTCCTTGTAGTTCTGAGTCCAGGCCCTCAGGTGCCGAACACACACACACACACGAGTCACGAGTCGGACCTCTTCCTTCGGCGAGGTCTGGAGAGAAGCAACCCCAGACGAGGCGTTTGGGAGATCGACCGAATAGGGCGGGCGCACACACATCATCATCTTCAAATGGGTGGCCTCTGAAATACTTGAACTGCTGTTTGAACTATACGTTGGGTATATCCCATGACCATCAGTGGATCATGATGGTCAGGTTGCAGGCCTTCTCAAAAAATAGTGATAAACAATTTTTACCGACTGTGACTGGTCATGGGATCCTATGTATCTCAAAAAACCAAACAGGATAGAGAGTCCTATTACCCTGTGAACCAGATTTAACCAGTGCGGTGTCTTGAGCGGTTTTAGGATGCGGAGATGAATCCCAGTGTCCTGGGACTACCAGGTTCAACCAAGATCATGGGCACCCATATCCTCCGATAGACATCCCTCCCGTCTTGTGACTCCTGGATCTTAGGACCCGGAGTAGGGCACCAACCTTTCGAAAGAACTGGTCGATGAACCCATCGCCGAAATGGCCTTTTTGATTCCTCCCACGGAAAAGGACTGAACCATTTGGGTGCACTCCCCAGCGAGAAACTCTTCAACTCCACGCATTTCAGCTGTATAGTAACGTATATGTGCTCCGTCCCACCCAACAAAAACAACTACATAATTATGTGCATCATTTCCTCGGGTTCACCTGTGACTCCTCTCTGTGACATAGTTTTCAGGCGAATTCATGTCTTTTTTCATCCCTAGGGATCCAAGTACCTTCCCAGAAGTGTCTCCAATCACCTTCTGAGAAGGTACTTGGATCCCTAGACCATGTCTGTTTTTTCCATGTGTTTGTTTTCCAAACCACGTGGCTTGATGGGCAACTCCGTGATCTCCACGGTGGTGTCCGAAGTTTTGGTGATCACACCCGTCACCTCGTACCTGGGACGAAGGGCGTTGCAACGCGCGTGGAACGCTGTGGTGCTTCCCGTGGTGTCCTGACTTGGGAAGAATCGATGGGTCGGTTTGGTACACTTGGGGGGTATCCTCTCTATGAATCAACCAACTAATAGTAAAAGGCCATCATCTATCTGATATCTATGCCCAGAGGAACATCGATGAAACCTGGAGTCACATGGGAGTTGGGTGGTGTGGTGTTTAGTCCCATCCAGTAAGTGGATGTGACAGGGGCACACCGATGTCCTCCATTAAGCACCCCGACATGCAACTCCTGGAAGATCCTGAAAAAGCTCACAGATCACCCTTTGGGGGCTCACAGCTCACAAATGCTTTTGCCACATAGTATTACGTGGATGTCTTCGTCAGAGACCACATGGACCAAAGACAACGGATGTTTTTTCCGCGGTTCCCCCTGCAAGACCCGGCAGGGTTGGGGGACGAACAAGGTGAGGAATCGAGGAGTACAATACTGTTCATCAAACCGTCAGCAAGATACCAAGCATCCTCCTTTGCCAATTAAAAAACAGGCCGCCATTCAAGCTTCCTCCTTCTCGATTGGCTACTAGTTCACTAGAGCCAACCTGCAAATGCCAACATTCTCAATCCGACTCAAACCTCAAGATGCTGTTTGAAACGTGGGTTCGCCCCAAGCATACTTATGACATGTCGGAGACTCACGCACGTTCACCTCCAGCAAAAAATGGGATGAAACACTGAGGACAACACCGGCAATCCTCCTTCTCTGAGGGCTCGATGGAACCCATGAAGCCCTTGACACTTGCGCGTCTCCGAGGGGGTCGGGAGAAACGCTGGGCAAACAGTGAAAAGGGGGACAAACATTAACAACCTTTTGTGGTGCGAGGGTGTTTGGAATATGTAGGACACAAAGTCCCTTGAAACGAGCATATACTGAAATTATACAGTTATATACAGTTAAATTAATTCAAACATATTCGAACGATATTCGAACGGTGAGACGAACATGACGAGACCGTCAGGAAAGGTCTGCTAATTTCAGCAGAAAAACCTCGATGCGTACCATGTTTCATCAACAAAAACCTCGGAAGCAACAGCCACCCAGCCCTGTTCGAACCCCTGATCCCGGCCTTGTACCAAGGATGCATATCCTCCATGGGCAGTCCTCGCAGCATCTTCCGGATATTCCTGCAACATCTTGGCCGCTTCGCTCGGTACGATGTCTGCAACACCAATGAAAGGAACGGAGGATGGGTGGTATACCCTCCACCTGCACCCTATGGATCCACATACCTTCTGAGAAGGTGAGAACGGAGACTATTTATCTTGGAGTTTTGGAGGGCCCAAATACCTTCTGGGAAAGTATGTGGATCCATAGAGGCAGTGCATTCCTTGGCTGATGGTAGTTCTCAAAGAACGACTTGCTAAAGACCTTGAGGATTCACCAGTCTGTGACTACAGCGCTACGGGCTGTCTACCTACCCCAATGGATTGAGACTATTGTCTATGTAATGCCACGCCTTCAAGCTTGACATCTTCATCCATGTGAAGCATTGGTTTCCCGTACCGCTTGCACTGAACCCAACAAACCCCTTCCAGCAAACGTCACCGGATGCTAAGGTCCGGGGTGGGACCCCCGACGGTGGTCCTGATGATGTCGCGTGGATTGTAGTTGGGAATGCTGGTGCTCCATCCAACTCCAATACCTTCGGCACCGTTCACCAGCACGGTGGGCAAGGTGGGGCAATACCTGCGCTGGCAGGGATGGCAGGGACCATGCAGCTGGTGGCCAAGAGGTCATACCCAAAGGTAGGAACCATTGTACTGGAAACTGCACCTAGACCACTGAATTCCAGGAATCCAGTTGCGAGAGTATTTCTCAGTTGGTTTGATGTGTCTTTGAAGCTACAACTACTCTATGAGGGGAAAAAAACTCTGACAAATGGTCAACATGATCAAAGATCTCTGTCTAAAAGGGGCATGGTAGTGGGATGTAGTGGGTCACACAAGATCTGCAGCAACCATAAGGCCTTCCTAAAAGGACAACAACACACCAAGTACCTGTGGTTTTTGACCTACAACCTTCCTCAACCACATGGAGTGATTGGGTCCATGTCTGGAGTCCCCTTGCATGCACTCTCTTGCGCAGCCTGCACGATTCTCCATCACACCACCACAGCTCTTCCCAGGGCAGCCAGTGCAACGCTGGACGTCGGCGTTTAGCTGGGGTCTTCCAAGTCTTGATGTACTTCCAGGTTCTGTGCATGGCTTGGCGGGGCATAGCTCGTCTTGCTAGAGTATAACGGTGATATTATGAACAAAGCACAAAGCACAAACATATCGATTTGTTCCATCGTGATTGCTGCCTATAGATCGGTTGTTATGAAGGAATTTATGGACAGAGATGGTTCATTCTGACTGAACCAGGGAGTAGAGTTTGCCTGCTTTGGACATGTTCGAGCTGTGTGTGTTTCACCTGGCTATGATGTATGGTGGAAGAAGCACCTGCCCAGGGGGCCACACCATTGCGGCTCAATGGAAAGGCCCTCTTCTTCCAAGTAGTTCAGGACATGGTCCTTGGTGCATCTCCGCTGATTTGGGTACTAGTTGCAGTTGATGGAAGCTCTTAGACATCTTCCTTCAGGTGTCAAGGTGCACACAAAGCTGGATGATTCACAACATCGGTGCAAGGGAGAGAGGAGCTTCTTGAGCAACAAAAAACATTTTACTACTAGTCATTTTGCCTGGGCGGGGCTCCAAAGAAGGTGCCATCCGCTTGCGTTCCAGAACAAAAAGGAGTCCCATTTTGCCTGTGGCACCGGACGGGCCCAGGCTCGCTGTTCACCAGGGGCTATGAACAGAAAGTCCATCTACCAGGGTCAACCGGGCTCCGGACAAGCGGGCCTTGAGCTCCGCGCTCCGGGCTATCAGGGTCTACACGGGGGTTTTGGACCTTGACAAAATCCCAAGAATCCTCGAAGATGGATCATCGAATCATCGCCAGTCGGCGCGTCCTGGTGGCGGTCCTGGTCCTCCACCATAAATCTGTATGCCACCAATGGATCATGCTTTTCATGCTGTTCACCATGTTTCGGGCTTCCAGAAGGCCCCCGGGAAGGCTTGCACTGAAATGATTCCCAGCTCGGACAGCCAGAACACCATGGAAACACTGGGGATTCCCCCTCATGTCTTACTTCTCTCTATGCTGTGTAGCAAGACTCTGTCCATCCCAATTGTTTGGGTCTATCCTATTACCTGTAACAGTGGATGATGATGGTTCGGTTGCAGGCCTTGTCCAAAAATAGTGATCATTCTTTACTGACTGTTGCAGGTAATAGTAGGACTAACCCCATCCCCATTGTTCTTTTTTAGGACCGGTTCTTCACAACCCGCCCGACCGTCGAGGGGCATCGTCTTGCTGAAACAGCACACGGGTCACCGGGCTCAACCTGGCGACGATCCGGGCGAAGCGGTCCAGGGCGGTGAGTCGAAACGAAAGCAACGACCAGGACCCGACACCGTGGCGATGTCTATATTTATTGCCCCAAACAGCCGTGATTCGGGGTGTCCAACCACCCCTTGAAGGCCCTGGTTTAGGGTACTTTCTTGTAGCTTGTCACAGCTTTTTCATCTCCCCAATATGATGTGCATCAGGGATCCTGTCGGAGCTTTCCGCAGTTTGTCTGCTTTTTGAACCAAAGATGGTTCATTGTGGCGCCTTTCCACTGTTAGGAACGAGACGGACTCAGATGGACCTACCATACCCAGTCGAAGTCTAGCCTTCCTTCACCACCCTCCCTCGTTCTGCGCCCCACCCAATAATATGAGCATCTTTGAGGGGACCCAAGTGGATGGTGCTTGAAAAGTTCTTCCATTGAAGAACAAATGTGGTGGGAAAATATCTCCGTTGACAGGAACCAACCAAACCAAACTGAGAACACGCTCCTTGGTTCATTCTTTCTCTCATGGTCACTGCCGCTAGTGACCAGTGCCCAAGCAGTTCTTCGAATGTCGCCGGAAAAACGCACATATCACAAACATGGAGGCTAGTGGATGCAATCTGGGCTCGTTTCAGGAACCTGCTTTCATCGTTTCATCCCTTTTCCTTCACACCACTTCCGTGGACTCCACTCCACTTCCGTGGACCTCCACGGAAGTAGGTCGGAGAGGGCTCCCACCGCACGGCTCCACCCGAGGGCTCGTTCCCAGCGATACGGTGGTTCCACCCGGAGCTCGGAGCTTGGAGCACCTGGTGTAGATGTAACGCGAGGCCGCGTGGTCCTGCATGAGCTGCGTGGAGCGGCGGATATGGAGCGGTGAAGTTGAAGAAAGGGATCTTCATTATATGGGATGACATGGGTGTGTAACTTGAATAGGGGACCCAACCAATGGGTTGACTGGTTTATTTGTCCTTCTGTCAGGGAGACTTTGGGAGGTCTCCCTATTGATACACACCCATGTATACATTCCTTTTTGTGTAAAGCTGGTCACTGGCGTACCGCCAGTAACCGGCTTATGAGAAAGAAAAGGGTCAAGGGGAGGCTTTTGACTCTTCGTACTTTTGGAGACTCCAGGTCAAAATCCCAAGTCTAGGTTGATTCATTCTTGGGATCACTAATTATAGATGCCTATTGGCTGCAACTATTCAATCAACTGGGTTCTCAAGAATAGCATCACGGTTCCCAGCAACAAAATAGTAGGTCCATCCTCAGTAAATCAAAATAGACTCGACCAAGTAAGTAACCAAGCTTCGTTCATGAACTTGTTGGGGGACAACCCCAATAGGATCCTGTGAATGCTACCGCTACCGCTACCCATCTTTCCTTATTCGAATACAACTTATACCTCAAGTAGTTGTTAGACCCTCCAAACCCACGCCTTCCAAACACCTTCCAAATGCAGAGTACATCTTTCTCCCGACCCCACACACATGTCTATTCCACCCACCGTTCTTCCCCCAAACAAACGGAGGACCGTTTCCACCGCGGTCTCGCCACCGCCGTCCTTGCCGCCCTGCAAGCGGGTACCAAACTGCCCCGAAGGGACCAAGAAGTTCGTATTGTTGGAGCCTGGCCGGTCCAACCGAAGATGTGAGGAACGAGTCGATGAGTACAGGAAGTGAATTGAAACCATAAGCCATGGACACACACAGCTGTGCACAGTGGTGGTGAAAAACGGAGCAAGATGTTGCTGTAAATGTGTTGTCTCAAACGTTAATGGTTCAATCCATTGGCAGCATGCAACATGCTTCAACTGTTTGAGTCCTCTCCAGTTGTTTGGATCATCCAAACCATGTCGACCGGATTGTCCACTGTCGACCCATCGGCTGTCCGTGCTGTCCGTGCTGATGACGCCTACGAAGTTCTGAGCCAAGTTCACGATGGTGTTCTCCAAAGAGACCTCGAAATTGGTGCCGGCAGGGCCGATGGCTTGCAAGTTCCCTGAATAAAACATGACTTGTATACAGTTGCAGGGATCCACCCAGCTTCTGAGGTCGTATGAAATGAAGAATATGAACATGTCAATTTGAACACACTTACAAGCCTCTTATGTACATCATGCATTGTATCCCCTGCAAGGTGGGCTTATAGAATTAGAATACTTTCTCTTTAGAGCAATGGCTGGTGATCCGTTAATACGCTGATCTGGCTCGTGTCTGAGTAGAACCATCCAAAATTATGCAAAATTGTCCAGTAAAGCATCAACATCTGCATCTTGGTCTAAGTATCATTTGTGCAGTAAGACATGAACATCAACATCTTGGTGAGCAAACAATCGTTTGAACATCAAAAGGAACGAGGCTTCATAACAAGAAGAAAGCCTCGGGCCTCAAACCTTTCTTGGCCCAAGTTGTTGCGTAGACCTACGTTCAAAGGGTCCGGGCAGTTCTCCCATTCGGCCGGACTAGGCTCCAACTAGCTTCTTTTCAAAGGTGCTTGGGGTAGGTTGAGAAGGTGGTTTCTGAGGAGGTAGGCCAGGAGCCCTAGAAATCAACATTCACACACGGAAAACAAAAAAAAACACACACACGGAATAAATGTGTTCTCAGGTGAGACAACAAAAAACAAACATCATTGTTAATTCCAGAACCACCGGGGGCTTTCCCCCATTCTGTCGCTGCAAACCGGGGACCTCCCCCCATGCCTCACCTCTCCGTGGTGATAAGCGGAGTGCTCGGAGATATAGCCCACCTCAATCGCCATGGCACTTTCTTCGGTGTTTCCATGGGTGATGGCACCAAAAACTGCGCCCCGAGACTGGGCCTCCGGAGGATGGAAGCCATGCACTCTTTGGGTGACCAAAATTGACATCAGCCAGCTAGACAATGCAGTCCCATATCAGCCAAAGGCTGAGTACCGGGCCTAACTCATGTGTGGTATCTAATTGGTTGCATTGCTGCGATCTTCTCACTCGGAGTCCCTGCAAACTGGGCCACCTTGATATCGTGACGCCTGGGATCGCTCGATCGCGTTGAAGAGAAGAAGGGTCTCATCATCTCACCGCTGTTTGCTTGCAATCATGGTGAGAGGGTGGACCCTCCACTCAAGTGGAGAATATGGTGTTGGACTTTGAAGCAGTTATTTTGTTTTATGTTTCTTTACAAGACATGATACAAGATGCTTGTACATGTCATATGATACAGTCTGGCAACGCCTAGAGAGGAACGTTGGCCTGGATCTGGGAAGGTTCTCACACCCTCTTCTGGAAAACTGACACATCATCTTCAAAAGTCTTCGGAGCCAAAACATTGTACGTTCATATAATGTTTAATTCCATTCAAAACTTATGTCAAATGGTTTCTATAGGTAAACAAAGGTAGAAGTCGAAGTGGGTGGAAGGGAAAGTGGCTGAACACCAGGTGCCCAAGGACCCGATCGATCGTTCCGCAAAGCGTTTCAGGTGGCCTTTCCCGGATGAAGTTGGCATAGCCATCGATGTCAGTGACGTCTACGTCCACACAATCGAAGCTCTGCTACATCCAAGCAGTTGGTGCACAGTCCGTGCTGTGCGCAGCACCGGTCGCAACTCATGAAGGCCCTTGTCTTAACCCATACACGACCAATGGGACTGGAATATATGCCGCCCCATTGACCCCCTGGCACCACCCCAATGTAGGTAAATATACCATACATGGAGTGTCTGGGTAATTACAATTGATTTGTTATCCTCCTTGTTCCTCTTCAAAGTTTGAACACAGGACCTGACACCTCCTGACCACCCACAAAGATGGGGCAGCTGTTCCAGCCTGACTTCAGGCATCCGTCTCTCGACAGAGCTGAGCTTTCGACAGGCGCTTCTTGAAGGCACAAAAGAGCACCTGGCAGCAGCATTTTTGGATCAAATGATGGATGCTCGTCTACATGTCATGGATCAAAGACCTCTCCGGTAGTCTATTCTGTTCATTTTCCGTGGTCAACCAGGGTCCCCCAATGCTGATGTCACAGTAGCCTTGGGTGCGTTGGATGCCCGTGTCTCACTCTTTTTGCCTGAGAAAGCCCCCTCGCTACGCTGCACCAAAGCTAGACACTGAGGAAACGACTGTTTTCCAGGGGTTTAAGAAGTTACGTGTAGGGATGGTCAGAATGAGTTCTGAAAGCACAGAGGGATGCGTCGTAAGGTCCTAATAGATGTGTTTTCCATTTTATGTTCCAAGGCCATCCCTAATCGACAACAACGACCGTGACTCCAGTGAAGATTAGGTGAACATAGAATCATTATAAGAGTTGGTAGGTTGACTGAATGTCCGATGGCACAAGGATGCATCAATGTCTCCACGAAAGAACACATCTACAAATCTTCAAACAAACAAATTCATAGAGTGCTTGACCCCTCCCCCCGACCTTCCACCCCCCAGATTTAAGAGCTTAAGAGTTGGGGGGATGACATCTGGCTCCATGACCAATACCATCAGCTGCTTCCGTATCAACACACGTTCGCCCACACCCGAGACCCGGCCTTCCTCTGTGACGGCTTGAAGCCATCTACCACTGAAGGTACCGACCTCTTGGGAGAGGCGGAAACGTCGTGAAGGGTGGCCGAAACGAGGAGGCTCAGAAAAGAAGGAAGAGATAGCTACGTCATATTTCAGAACTGTCTTGTATCATCTTGCAGTAGTAGGTGTGTAGGTTTCCGATCTTGGCTGGCGCCGATCAACATATTTAAGTCTGCACTCTGCACCTTTGCGGCACCTTGGATTAGACTGAAGCATGGTGGTCAAGTGTTAGCGGCACCCTTTGACCCTCGAAGATTTGGACGTTTCGGTGAGACCCCAAAGTGACCAAAGCACTCATTCCAAAGTGACCAACGGGACCAAAACACTTGGGATCATGGATCCCAAGTCGCAAACCTCCTGAAAGCCAGCGACTTGTTGTAAGATGTTGTAAGAATGTTCACATCTAAGAACCATCAAATGGTAAACAAACACCTCACTGATCCAATATTATGTATATATGTATAACTATATATATATTAAGAGCCGCAAAGACTTTGTGCCACCTGAAATCGATTCTCCACAGTCCTTAGACCTTCCATGTAGCCTTAAACATCTTGATGCTGCCCCTCCTAGCCTCTGGACATCGTACTTGGCGAACTGCACAAGCTCCTCAGCAAGTAGTCAGGTTCGGGAAAACGATGGCAAGTAGCTTTCAAGAAGGCGAAAACACAGAATGTCATTCACATCTGTGACCTTAAAGTTGGAGATGAGAATAGAGTGTCGACTCAGTATGTCCGACCTTGACCTTGAAGTTCTCCAGAAGATCTTGCAAGTGGCTGGTCTATCGGTCAGCGCAGATCTGAAAAGGAGTTACCTCCAGATGCCTTCGGGTAAACCAACTATAGAATTGAACTCATCAGTTACACTCTATAGCCGTTACTGTACACCCACTAGTTGAATCACCACCCTTTTAGCCGTTCTGTTTAGATACCGGAGGAGGTGGACATTGAACAATTCCAATTTTTCAGATTCCCCCCTGCAAAAACTCACTGCTTTTCTCAAGTACTTGTTTGGCCAGGTTCACAGATGCGGAAAAGCCGTCGCCTTGTTGATGAAGTCGGTGTAGGCGATGGGTCTGGTGTGGTCCACCTCAGGTGTTCGTCGCCCTTCTGCGGCGACGAGACTCGGTCAGAAGTGAGCTGCATCATGTTGCATGCTGCATCCTTCCAAAAGATCTCAGGGCATACCCGAAACTCAGCTGACAAGCGCCGACAATACTAAGTACTACCCCCCCGAAGTGTCCACAAAGGATACCAGTACACATCCCCCAAAAATATCACACCCGCAGTCGGTTCAAACGTCCTGTCCCATCGCTGGGGCTGCTGGCCACCATGCCATCTTCATAGCTGTTGATCCAATCCTGGATGGTCACGACCAAATGGCTGTGGGTGGCACTACCTACCTGGTTGGACTAGTACGTTCACCCATTGTGACGTAGACCTGAATAGAGCAGCAGGGACCAGAGGGATACACGATGCGACACCGGATCGTTCCACAGCATGGTCGGAGGACTGGTGTAGGATTGTGGGAGGAAAACCCACTACACTCCCACTCCCTGGAACGAATCATGGAAGTGGAAGTGGATGGCCCCTTGGAAGACCATTTTCCTCTACAAACAGGTTGTTTTCCACTTCCATGTTAGTTCCAGGGAGTGTATACTCCCTGAAACGAATCATGGTGGAAGTGGATGGCCCCTTGGAAAGACAAGTTTCCGAGAACCAAAACCCGGGACTGTCATGAATCGTCCCATGTTTGGTTAGATGGAGCGTAGTATAGTGATCTCCTTCTCCCTCGTGAAGTGGAATGGACAATACTGGGCAATACTGGGTTCCAAGATGTAACCAGGAACCAGGGGCATTCTATAATGGAATGCCATACCTGGACCATCCTCACCGCCACGACAGTCACCTACTCAGCTACTCAGCTACTCCAAAGGAGCTCCGTCGGCGACCGGGGGTCTACCTACTTGAGTGATCTTGAGTGTGTATCCAAATAGGAAGGCCTCCCAGCTTGACCCTCTGGAAGAAGGAGATAATACTCAATAACTATATCAATAACTTATTGTAGCTTATTGGTTGGGGGTCTGCCTCTTAAAATACACACCGACCCATTTTCAGAACACATTCATTGGTACATGCCGTAGGCCCTTAGCCCCCACAAACCTTGCAAACCTTGACCCCCAAGTCCCAACCCGGGGGTTAGAGAGTCGTACCCAAGGGCGACACCAAAGGGCGGTGTCCCAAGTCCGGAGGAGACTCTTCGCTGCCCAAAGGGCCCAAAGGCGAGAAAAACCAGAACCAGCGGCTGCTTCGAGTTCTTTTCTTGGTGTTTTCTGTTTTTCTCTGAAACTTGCCTGTGGGATTCTCTTGGGTCACCACCTCTTCCAAACATGTCCAACCCTCCCCTCACCACGAGCTCTTCGCGGTCCTTACGGTCGTCAG
Source organism: Durusdinium trenchii (assembly GCA_963970005.1). Lineage (NCBI taxonomy): Eukaryota > Dinophyceae > Suessiales > Symbiodiniaceae > Durusdinium > Durusdinium trenchii. The sequence goes on along the minus strand of CAXAMN010021807.1, from coordinate 947,183 downwards.
CCCTCTTCTTGTTGAAGGCCAAGTCAATGGCCTCCCCATCCTGCAAAACAAGGCCCCAGCCCTTGTCACATCCCCACAGTCCCTTCCATCTCGGAAAGAAACATACGGCCATCTGAAGGGGTGTGCGTTTTGCCTTGAACTTGTCCTAGTCTTCTTGTCTAGATGTTGCTGCCAATTCTTTCTCTTCTCGTTGATTCCCTCGTACAATGTCTGAATCGAATCCAACTAAGCCATGTTTGAGACATGCTAACGCCACACACCAGCAAACTGTTGCAAACGTGTGTCCTGGTCGCCGGCCCAATGAAATTTCACTTCATGCCGCTCGATCTGACTGAAGTATTCCTGAGCAGTGTATGGGACGGCATTTGGTGGGACAAGCCTGCCCTATCGACAGAATTATATAATGATATATGTAGTAATTATACTAATTATACTACTAATTAGTTATATATCATCACATCCACTTGTCTTATTCATCAAAGGAACAACTGTGAAGTGCACAAGCGCAAGCACACGGAAAAGACTCTGCCACCAACCCTTTGGCAATCCTTAGCAGTCTCTATATGGCAACCGATTCACCGATTCAATATTGACCTATACAGATACAGTAACGTTCTGGCAGCAATCGTTCTGAAGTGATACCGATATGATCCGATATGATATGACCATATATGACCCATAGACTGCATGTATGGAATATATGCCTACATTGACCCCCCAAACCACCCCAACTGATCGGCATATATGGCATACATGGAGTGTCTGGGTGATAAACAGCTTTTAGTTCGTGGAACATGTTCACCACTGCTTTGGATCACCAAACGTTTGTGGTTCTCCTCTTTGGTCGGTGCCGATCGTTGTGGAGAACTCACTACTTGAGGACCAGCCATGATGGGTTCTCCGGTCGAACGAACCACCCGGTGAACCCCGGTGCGAACGGCCCGATCTTCGATCCCGGAAGGTTGTCTAAGGGCGGTTGTTTCTCCGTAAACCAAGTGTTTTGGGGCCACTTCGGGATGGTCAAGATGTTTTCCAAACGACGTGTCACCCAGAACTGGAAGCTCTGAATGTGAGGTTAGGTCATCTGTCACTGCGCCACATGTCTGGCCTCCAAGGGTATCTGGAGCTATGAGGCTACGCAGCTCTGAAAGTACTCGAATCCTACAACGGCCTAACTATACGCAGTGGATAACTTCCAATGTGTGGTGGCTGGAACCCTCTAGCTGGATTCAGGGATCTCATTTGGCTTTTTGCCTCATCAACAGCTGAGGCAAAGTCTAATTATATACCTCAAGAGATGAGATTTGTCTTGGATAATCTCATTGGCATTTATACGCATATATATACTTGAGGCCAGAGGGGGTGAACGAAAGCTAGCCGGGCTTCCGGTGGTCTGCTGCTGGTGCTGCTGCTGCTGGTGCTGCTGCTGCCGCTGCTGCGCTGGGCGCTGCTGCGCTGGGTGCTCTGCAGGCGCCGGGTCGTCTGCTGCTGCTGCTGCTGCTGGCGCTGGGTGGTCTGCTGCGGCTGCTGCTGCCGCGGCGTTGGGTATGGGTATGCTGCTGCTGCTGCTGCCGCCGCTGGGTGGTCTGCTGCTGCTGCTGGTGCTGCTGCTGCTGCCGCTGCTGCGCTGGGCGCAGATGCTTGGTGTGCTGCAGCTGCTTGGTGGTCCCGCTCACCGCGCGCAGGGGGGGAGTCGAAGGGTGGGGGGGGGGGGGGTCCATAAGATTGATTTAATCAATTATTTGAGGTTTCTGAGGTGCGTCCACCCCGTCACTTAACTTGCTAAAGCAAGAGCAACTCCAGCTAGCTAAGGCTAGCTTTCGTGATATATATACACGCAATTACCTCAGCAAATTGCGTATCATGAGCCATTTATACGCAAAAATGCTCAACATCGTCCCATGTTCTCTACTTGATTGATCTTTGCTCCTTGGACTCCCCACATCTTTCGGCATGTTGCTTGGAAAGACTCCCTCAAAACCAATGGAACCGTATATATAATATATATATATAATATATAAAGTCTATAGATGTCTAATTAGAGTCATCTCCTCACGAGCGCAAACAGTGTCGGTTCTCCCTGGATCACTGTTGTGGACACCCTGGCCTTTGCCATGGCGACCCAGCCTTGGCTTCCTTGGCGGTGCTCGTTCCCAAGCCTTTGTAATACCTACGTGAACGAGGGCCGGCCTTGTTTTCAGCCAGTTTTCCACTCTGACATCATGGCAAATCAATCAATCCTTCTTCGCCCTTGGTATTCAAACGCTTCCTAAACCTATGCAACAGGTGGAAGCATGCAGTATGATGAAATCAACATCTATCTTTCGACCCTCTCAGTGTCACAAGCCTTGAAAATGATGCAGGTGGATCACGACGCTCAAACAAATTCCATAAGTGGCCTTCAAACCCCTGAACAGAACATCATTGTCCATGCACACTGGTCCATGGTCAACAAATTCCATAAGCTGATAACGATATCGTGGTGAGTGCAATCTTTGCACCGTGCAGTGTTCTGACACCGACATCGGTGGTGAGTGTATGTTGAACTGGGGATGCTATGCTTCGATGGTCCCATACCCAGTTCGACTCTGCATGAGGTACTTGGATCCTTAGGGATAGGCCTACATTGACCCCCTTTTCTACCCTTTTCAACCACCCTAATAGTATGATATACCAGCCACTCCTTGACGAGTCGTGTCTGAGATGAGACTTCCTGGACGAAACCACCGCAACCCACCGCGTGTCCGCAGCGGTTCGCTCTGCGTCATCGACAGCGGTTCGCACTTGCTCTTCCATCCACGGCCACCATCAGTCTTCTCCTTCCAAGCCTGCCAGGAAGGGTTTTCAACAGCCCGTGTTCACCCATTCCATATCATCCAATAATCATGCATTAATATATTCATTGCCACATATATAGCTTTACAGCAGCACAGCATATTGGACATATTCAGGTCTCTCAACCCTCATGGTGTGTTAGGGAAGAGGTCTCATCACTCGATGCCATCGTCGCGTCGAAAAAGGACAAGGCAGTCGGTTCAAAGCGCTTAGCGCTTAGCGCTGGTTTTTTTCGCCGGGGCCGAAACATTCCGAAAAAAAGGCACGGCAGAGCGGTGCGCAGGGATAAACGCGAATTCTGTGCACGTTGAATGCATCATGTTCCTTAGAATAATACCATATAGCATCACAACAACTGCGGGGGCACGCCGAGCGACCACCTCTCGACAGGGCTGCATCATCACGCATCATCCAGCAGTGCCTGGTACCCAACACTGACCCAGAAGCCCCAGCAATGCGCCTGGTAGTCAGGAAGCGTGAAGAAGCTCTTCACATTCCTCGGATGGGGTAAGAGGAGGGAGATCCACTGGCCCTGGCAGGTCATGACAGGTCTATGTTCCTTCCTCTCTAGCGGGTCAGTTGTTGCCTGGGAGGTCTCCCTACGTTCTGCATGCTTTGCATTTTCATGTATGTTCATGCATGTTCTCTTTAAAAGAGAAGGGCTCACCGCGAACACGGGAGCTGAGTGATGCCCCAGGACGACGGGAGTCGAGTGATTCACATCGAAATGATTCGATCGGTGGCCATCGGTGAAGACGGCAAGAAGTTTTTCAGTCTTGGAGAACATGTTGGAAAGCACCAAAAGAGGTTGAAGAACCGCCCCTTTTCATCCCCTTTTCGCACATCCCATATGTACCGTTCGTTCGGGTCCTAATATTGATCTCTCAAAACCTCTCTTGGTAGACTGCGCTTCCGCGCTTCTGGCCACTTGGCTTAGTGGCTTCATCCACCATTGTACATTGAAGATCATTGAAGACCACCCATTCTGCCCATGGGACAAAATTATGCTACCTTTGGGAGGGCCACAGTAGTCGTAGTTCCTATACTGTTCTGAATCTTCTTTCGAAGACGTCGTGGAAGGGGGTCGTTTGGGAGGGCGATTCTGGCTCAAGCGCTTCTTCGCTCAGCTCGGTGTCTGCCGGTCATCCGACTTCTTTCCTTCCTTCCAGACCTGGCACGAGCGGACGGACGGAGACGAAATGCCACTGACCAAGGGCTCTATCCTTCACACTAGAAGCTGAACCTGTTTCAGGAGAAATCACTATAGTTAAATCTAATGAATTTCGACGTACATAAATAACTAAATAACTATATATGTATATCCTCATCTTATATGTCAGAACATTTCAAGATTGTAGAGATAAAAATTGCTCGGCAATGGAGTTTGAGCTGGATAGGAAGGCAATGATCAGCGCAATTCACACCAGAATCTTGCTATTTCTTTGGGATATTTGATAGGCATCGTATGGCCAGTATAGCAGAGCTCTGGGTGCAGAAAACCAAAAAAAGTTTCCAACTTTTACAGCAGCCCCTCTTACACCCGGGAAGAGACCCACATGGAACCTGATGGCATGAACCTTTCGATCTTTGAAAGACTAGCTTCCAATAGCTTCCAGCACAAAACAGTTTTTTTTCTGGTTTCCAGGTTCCATGTGGGTCTCTTGAAATTCGGGCGGTGGCGGAATACGCATCTGCTTTCACTGCATCACCCCGAAACCTTGAATCAGTGTGCGCATGAAATGTCTCCACTGGCTCCACCATATGCTTCCCCAGTGGCTACGACAGCTAGGTCTGACCTGGTGCTACGACAGCCTCCTGGCGTTCTCCCCACGCGGTCTGCTGCGGGCAAACCGCCCCATCGCACGCGGGAGGATCGACCTTCACGATGGGAGTGATGAACTCCTGGAAAAGCTCATGGGATCGAATGTGAGAAAGGAACAGCAGCCCGGGAATTGGAAGTAGGGAGACCTGCATCATGAAGAGGCTAGAGGGGCAGGAAAAAGCCATAAAAAGCCATGGCCCATGGTGTTTCTTACAGGGGGTGTTGTACAACTTCCAATTGGTCTCCCATGTGTCACATGTGTCAGCACATGTGTCAGCGGACATCTCTGGATAACAAGATGTCACGGATCTAAAGACGTAGAGATCCGGTCTGAACGTGAGGTTGTGTTAGCCTCCCATGAGATCCCGTGAGCAAGACAATCATGTGTATGTCAACCGGCCACACGATGTGGCACTTTGCAAATACCCCTGCTACAACACGCTACAGCTACATCTAAACCGCCAAATAACATCCCTCCATACCTGTGTGATTTCTTGTTCTCCCCCTGCATCTCGTCTTTTTTCGGGAAAACGGCGGGCCCCCGCGATCGCAGCTCCACTGCTGGAAGCGATCGCAGGAAGGAGCTGCTCTTTCGTCGGTCCTTCAGGAAGCCAGGCATCTTGGCGAGAGATGGCCACCAGAAATGGATCAGGTTAATCAGCAACCCCTGCGCGGAACGCGCAGAACACGCGGAACATGCGCCGCCTTTTTTCGGGTCTAGGACGTGGTACGTTCCGTCTGGCTCACGCCATAGCGGAAATGGCAGGTGGTCCAAAAGAGCAAGCACATTGGGTGGTTGGGATGGATTTAATAGGCCTTGGGATTGGTTCAGGTATTGAAATATGATGAAATCATATGAGTCCAGCAAGTGCAGAAGATGATGTGGATAGTTGTGGTGTGCATGGCGCATGGAAGATCTCCAGACCTCTAGAATGACTCTAGAACTCTATGTTGTTGGGCCCATGAGCTTGGATCGATTCATGAAATCGTTGGCTCCTCAAGTTTTGATCCTGATTCATCTCCCTGCCTTGATGTGAGATCCATCGTGATCTTGGTCTGTCATCAACCTTGGCTGTGTTGCACCACCCAAAATACCACAAGCACCCGTCCTCTGCTTCAAAAGCATCAAGAAGCAGCAAAGAAACAAATAATTATCATTGTGTCAACTAGTAAGCAGAATGTCCACCAAATCAAGAACTGGTGGCCCGGAGTCCTCGGGGAGCTTTGTTGTCTTTTGGGCAGATTCATGTGTCCCTTGTTCTTGACGCCTTCTGGTTTTCTGAACGCTTTCTCGGGCTGCGCAATCCCCCAAGCGAACCACACATCGGGCGTGGCCCCGCCGAGCGTGGGCGCACTGGGGCCTCCTTCGACTCCAACCCATAAGGCATGAGGATCAAGCCATTCCCTCATTATCTAATGTCGACTCTTGATACACAACCCCCGCCCACATACACAGGTGTTTCAATTCAACCTGGTCGGAAAAGGTTTATTATATAATCAAGAGTCGACATTCATAGATACTCATGCCATCCCTGGATTCCAGCCTGTCCCTTTCATTGAACATGCCTGCCAAGAAAACAAACACGTCCCGTTGCAAGCGTGTTGCAACTGGGTAACGCCCTACAGTAACTGGTCAGCTATTTGCAGAACCCAGAAGAATGGGGGTGATTATTTGGACCTGTTATTCTTTCCAGGGTGTCCTGACTTTCTCTGTCTCCAGGTGGTCGGAGTTGTTTCCTTGTGGCTCCTGCGGATCCCACGACCTTCAAAGAAGCGGAGTCCCGCTTGTTGCTTGGAAGTCGCAATCGGTTTTTTCTAACGGCTCCCAGCTGGGAAACCAATCCAGTGGAGCATGGGCACCCCATTTGGGTTCCTCTAAACAAGCATCCATTTGTGCAAACTTCTTGGGATTTACACTCCCCGAAAGAATCCATGGTCATGTCATGTGGTGCTTTTCCATGGCCCTGATTTCGAACACCAGGAAATCTGACAAAAAAAATGGTGAACTCCGCAACTCCACTTCCCTTATTCTTCATGCTTATTCTTCAGGCCGTATACAGTACTTGTTTTAACCTTCTCCACCACCCACCGACCTCAGCCCGTGCGTGCGAACAGCTGCGCATCCCGGCATGATGGAGCCATAACGTAGCCCTTGAGTGCTGTCGTACTGGCGCTTCAAATCCAAACCTCAAGAGTCGTTCGCTACGGGCGTTCCGAAGGCTCGACGTTGCACTGAGGTGGTCCCTGGCGCCGTGGACGTTGCGCTGCCGGTTCGAACGGGGTCGACGTGTTCGCCGTAAACCAGGACCGCAAAAAGGACCCTGCATGTGGTATATATGGGATGGGCTATAGGGCTGTTCAACCTCTCTTGGCAGGGGTTTGTCATGGTGTGTCCATGTTTGAGGGGGTCCTGTCCACATCTCTCCTCTTGGTTTTCGTCCCGTCGGAGGAAATGGTGGAATGCACAGGATTTCAGGTTCGAACAAACTGTTCTCGGTTGTGTTCTCGTGTCATCCAAAAGACGGAACATAGACAATGATACATGCGCCCACAAACGCCGAACAAAACTGCATCCCGTCCCAAGTTTGGGGGGAATGATGGTTCAAGTTCCATTTGGCTATTGGTGAAAACCAGTGGCACCTTGGTTGACAATAGGAAATGAAGAGATTAGGGCTCCGGGTTTTGACCCACAGCCATTTTGGAGCTACAAAACGACATGAACCCTCCTGTGATGTCCAGGGCCTGAGGCAAAGTCACTGCCCTCCTGGCCCCTGGCTCTACTGTCACGGCACCTCCCACAAAAGCAGAAGAAAGCATATGTTTGCAATAGGGATCCCGGCCCATGATTTGCAAAAGGTTGGAAATCTCGGCATTTCCCGTGACCTGAGCTGTGCCCGGTCGAGTGTTCCGCCTTCTTCAAGAAGGTGGGCCCCTTCAAAGCACCAATGATGATGTCCGATCTAAACGATCAAACATGATCAACTCTACGGATGTCTTGATGCCCAGTATGCCCATGTATGCCCATGTATGCCCAGGACCTTTGTGTGCGGGAGAACTGGGGATATTACAATGTACACTCCCTGGAACTAACATGGAAGTGGGAACCCCCCTGTTTGTAGAATAAATTTGCCTTCGAAGCAGCCATGTTCCACTTCCATGTGTTCCAGGAAGTGTCTTGTATGCTGTTTTGATGATTGTTTGATAATTTGATAAGCATAGAAATCAAGATCTAACCCTCTCCAAAACCATATTTTTGATCTTTTTGGTTTCTGGCCCACATATCATAGCCTTCGAGCAAAAAAACACGATGTTCCAACCAAAATAAGAACGGCTCAGCCCGGTTTTCGCCCGGTGCACCTGCTTGAAGTTGGCATCGCGTACATTCAACACCTGGCGGTCCCAACGGTACCGATTCCGAAGGTAGTCGAAGTGGTTTCACAGCCTACATGGTAGGGCCTATAGATGGTTAGGTCCAATGGGAAGAAATCCGTGTTGATGTCTTCCTTCAAGCTTGAGGTGCCTTTCAACGAACAAACATAGTTGCAAGAATCTAGAGTGCAGTTGAGGTAGATGAGCGAGCTTGCTATGTAGTAGGGGCCGGCCCAAGAGTTTTGATACAATGGTAATGAAGCTCTGGATCCCCACCCAAACTGATCTACCACTAGCTGGCAAAGGAAAGATCTTCAAAGTCCAAGTTTGAACTGCGGTGGGTGCTTTCGTATCTGGGTATCTACATGCTGTAAAAGTGGTTGATCTTTTGCAAGCTCCCCAAATAAGCCAAATAGATTGGGACCAAAACAATCAACTCACACCGCAGGACAACCCCACAGTACCCCGACATTCCAACATTTCAGGCGGGAACTTGAAAAGAACATCATCTTTGCAAGGACTCGCAGCTTGGAGCCTTTCATTATATTGGTCCCCTCTGGGTTTTTGGATGGTCTCCCATGTGTGTATGTGTGTGCGTGTTTTTTCTTTCCATGCTTCCTGTGGGTTTTGGATGCTCTCCCATGGTGTTTTTCTCATGTTTCCTGCGGGTGTTGGATGTTCTCCCATGGTTTTTATCATATTTCCTCTGGTTTTTGGATGCTCTTCCATGTCTTTTTTCATATGTCCTGTGTTCTTTTTGGATGGTCTCCCACGAAATCTCATAATGTTTGAGCACCTGGTGCCGAGGCATGTCCCCGTCATCGCTTTACTTCTCGCCTTACCCTTGAGCGGGAACACGCCATACTTGTCTCGGCCAACCTGGGAGGTTGATGGCGACAACACATTGTTTGCAACAGGCTTCTAAGCCAAGTGGGCGTGTAGAGAAATAGGGAGACCCCCAACCAATGGTTTGACTGGTCTATTTTCCATCTTCCAAGGAGCTTTGGGAGGTCTCTCTATTTGAATACACACCCAAGTGTTGTGGACAAAGTTCCTGCCACATGGCTATTGTGTTATTCAATCTGTATCATAGTTTATGCATGTTTATTATACCCTGACTTAGGGTTGATTGTTGCCTTTAGCATCTTTTCCGGCTCTGAGAATAACATCTACAGGTGCTGAATGTAATGTTGACTTTCATGGGAACAAACACTATACTGGACTCAAACAAACGAATTCAAGCTACGAGTACAGCTACAGTTGGAGCCTTTAAATTCCCCTGTGGAGACAAGTTGGATCCCAAATCGTGAGGTCATGCACAGACATCTTGCCGGCTCCCAGGACAAATAGATCGTCACGCGGCAAAAATCTCCCAGATTCCATGGCAGGACCCATTTTTTAATTAGCTTGTTTAGTCTCAAGCCGCGTCTCATGACCCGCTTCATGCGTCTTGAAACAGGAGGTGATTGCGGTCGCCTCTTTCCCCTCTGGCAACGGATGAAGGCTTGAAGGAACACAAGTCACTGCAGCCATCCCCTGCCCAGTTGGCGCATTCTTTAAGTCCCAAAACGTTACTGTCATCATACTTAGAGTTCAAAGCTGAGCACCAGATCAACAGGAAAAAGGACACACAATGAAACGAGCCTCTCAATCAAATTCCATATTAAAATATGACACATTTCATGTCCATCATGTGTTCCATAAGAAACATGTATCTAAGACCTCTCTGCCTCTCCGCGCTCTGGTGGGTTCCAAGCTCCTCTGGTGGGTTCCCGGGCCACACTGACGCCAGCAACAGCCAAGGACTTGGCCTTGGAAGAACTAGATGAAAAGAAGAAGAATGAGGTCAACATGGGCATGCCAACCAGTTGCTGTGTCAAACAGTTCTCGGAACTTGGATGATCTTTGGTGTGTGTCGGTCACCATGAGCAGTTGAGAAGGTGCTTGCAGAAAGAAGAAGGGAGGGTCGCTGGAACTCCTCCAATGTCCAATGTATATGAAACATTATCAAACTTTGTCCAAAGAAGAAAGGAAGTTACCCGCAAGGCGCAAAAGTTGAGTGGTTGGCATCAGTGGATAGATCGCAACGACAGGTGATGATAAGTTGATATTCCATGACTCTTCTTCCCTCATCAGTATCATCCGAAGATTAAATGGTGATAGCCCAGATCGGTGCTCAAGGTCTCAAATCGATTGAACAAACGGCACAGAGTACAGAACAGCACGATTTTGCCTTTCTTCACCCCAAAACCAGAAGATAGACACTCCTCTGCAGCACTTGGCAAGACAAACAAAAAAAACAGCAGCCCCCCCCCACCGGCGGAACCGGCGGAACCGGCTCCAGTCGCGAGGCGCCGGGACGCTCCCGGTCCGCGCGGCTTGGGGGAACCGGCTGAGTCGCCTTCCGTGAGAATCAAGGTGCAGTCCTGCTGCGTAGCGCAGGAAGCGACGCTGCAGAAGCGTTTCAACGCGCGTCGAAGGCGCCAGCGGCTATGCCGAGCTGGTGGAGCTCTAAGGGGATCGCTCATTCGGAATGCGGTGAACGTCAAGATGTCCGGCTGAAGCAAGCAACAATGATATGATAGCAGCTTCGCACATCTCGGAATGTGGTGAAAGTCTAGAGCTCACATTCTGATGAATCACGATGGGAGGTAGAAACCCATACAGTATATTAATTATAGCACCCCCGTTCATTTACACCGGCTTTGAGGCAAATCGTTCTGTAGATCGATGGGTTTTCCACAATGCCACTGATTCTTCGAAGAGCTTAAGGTCAAACCACTGAGCATCCACTTTTCGACATGAAGCCATGGCTACATCATTAATTATAATTATATGACACTATATATACTATATACACGCGTATATACATATATATATATGTGTAATATTGTCGGCTTATATTCAGCTGGCTGTGCTGAATGCAGCTGTGCTATAGACACCAGATCTGCTGCCAGCAGCTTTTTGGGGGGATCAGAACCCGAAGGATGAAGAGGTCTTGCTGCTTTGATCCAACTCTGCTGTGAATCCACCATCCACCCTCACCCGAATCTATAGGACTCCTATACTGGTTGAAGGAGGCTCCATTCTCTGACCTCCATAGGACTCCTCTACTGGTTGAAGGAGGCTCCAGTCTCTGACCTCCTATTCTTGATACAAGCTTCCCACTTCCCCGCAGCTTTCGAACGGCCATCCAGCCTGGGAGTGCTTGCCGCCTGCATCGTTGGCATCATCCAGCCTGGCATGGCGGCCACGCCGTGGTGCTATTCCAACTGAGCCAGACGTCTGAGTGGAGTCTTGACAAACATGGTCACCTGGTTCACCATCCAAATATAACCCAAAAATTCCAAAAAGGCTGTAAAGGTGACAGTTCTGAACGCCAATTTTGGACTGACACTTGAAGCCCGATCATTTGAACTGAGGGGCCAACTACCAGTCAACGGAAACGCCTCGCAGCCTGATCCGACCCCCCCCGCGCCACACGAAACCTTCGATCAAGCCAGGCCGGGCGGGCTTTGGAACGCCAGAGACACGGCCTTGGGTCTTGCTCGCACGGAGCTGTTTGGACATGTCGACCTTCTGCTTGGCCTTCACCTGTCGAGGTCCCAGACCCTCTTGCGCCGCCAGGTGGATGGGGTGGGAACATCGGAGATGGGTCCAAACTCTTTGATAGACGTGTCACCTGACCTGTTCTTCTTTTGCATATAGCATGATATCGAACTATATTGAATGTCGATTGAATGTCACTGTAATACATTGCAACATATTGCAACCCTCCTCTGAGACAGCAACCCGGTTCAGCGCAACCAACAGCAGCGCAACCCGGTTCATTCCACGCATGGCAGTGGCAGGTCGACGGCAGGCCATCCCAGGTCGACTCAGGGTCGACCGAAATCAGAGTAGTTATAAACCAGCTTCAGTACGTGACCTTTGGAAGGTTCCTATTCCGTGACCCGGAATGGAGGCTTTTCTGTGACCGAACCAAGCAGGTGATCAAGTACGGTCACGAATGGGATCGTCTAATCAGGGCTCTTCTGAGTCGCCGACCCGACACAGTGGGTCGCCGAAGCTGGTAGGTACAGTACCGACCCAAATCCGACCCAAAGGCCACGGCTTGATAGGCACTACCCACAAAATAAGTGGCGCCAGATAGAATTTATTGAATTTATATAAGCCTCCCTAGTTTCATGGTAGTTTCCATCAAGGGAGCCTATGTCTTGACTCTCGGGCACATTCTAGCACCTCGCGTCTTTCTTTCACCCCAATTAGCAGCCGGGCATCAAATATCAGATCATCAAACAATGAACATTCTCCAAACAGCGCAGGTGAAGGTCTTCGCTTCCTTTCTCCCAACTGACCACCGCGCAGGTGACCGGTGGTGATTTTGAAGGGACGCCACCGGTGATGCGTTTTCATCATCAAGAACACTCGTGGTGTGACTTGCGCCGCACCCAATCGAGGATGGTCTCGACGATGCCACTCTTCATGACCTGCGAAGGGTGAGCAATAGGTGTGTCGTGTGTGTGTGTGAGATAAGGTTCACGGTTCTGTGTGTCTTTTAATGTCCGGCAAAGAATCCCAACTTATACGACTTATATATATTTTATTCGTGATTCGTGGTGGTTTGCGGGGGCTGATCGCTCGTTGGCTGAAAAGCCACGCAGCAGACTATGTGAATTCAATTGGTTTAGGCGAGTTGGGGTGCTTAAAAATGCTCAAAGAAGGATTCTTGACGTGATCCCACTGAATCAACCGCTGCGGTCCGGGTAGGCTCTCTTTGATGCATCTCACTACACAGGTTGCTTCCCTGCACTAGTCAGATTTGCATGGTGGACGACTCTAGACATCTACAATCATCCACAGCTTGCTTCAATCGAAGGCGTGCTTGCCTGGCATTGGTTGGCGTATTTTTAGTCCTCTTGTCATGAAAAGTATATATATATATAGATCCCCACATAGAAAATGCATTGGAAACCACTAGCATCTACACTATCTATTTGGGGACCCCCAATAAGTTGAGCCACAAGTCGGTAACTTGGAACTGGTCCCATCTTAAAGAGTCATCAGAGTTCAGAAAGACACCCCCCAGCTTAGTTTCTAAAACTAAACCTTGGCCATGCTATGCAATGCTTTATGATAATTGTCATTTCAGACTCACTGTGCCTTGCAGGACAAGCAAGGCATTCTTGTTTTGAAATGTAAAGGTTGAGTCCCCGGGTTCCAGCTACAGGCTGAGAAACACAGTGTCACTTGTGGACTGTAGCTGGAACCGGGGAACCAATGTATAGGGTTGAAATCGATGAAAGTCGGGGACCTCTTAGCAACAACCGATACGTACGCGGACGTGGACGGAGCATAGAGTGAGACCTCACCCCCGACGCGGACGCTCCCACGCAGTGTGAAGAACCTCACCTGGTTCCGGCTTTGGGGATCCCGAAAACCACCACCGAAAACCACAAGTAACAACAAAACGCACTGAAAAAAACACACAACATCAAACAAACATACAACAAACCCCACACTGGTGTTCTTTCTTATTATTGTGTTCACAGCTGGTCCTTTTCCTCATTGGTGTTTCTATACCCATTGGTCTCCTGTAAGGTCAAACTGAATCAGGGGGAGAGATGGCCGTGGGTCTCCATCTATGTCTCGGACCTGTGATCCGGTCGCAGGAATTTCATGTCGGGCTGCCAACGTTGGAGGCTAGGGCCGGCTAGGGGGTACTTCATGATCTGGATGGGATCGGAATGGGACTGAAAAAAAGAAACAACTCCGACCTGCAACTGCTGGAGGTTCTGCTTTTTGCGTCCCCTTTGGCGGTCTCCAACGCGGTCAGCACAAAAAGGTCAGCACAGGAACCGGCGATGGCGGAAGGGAGCAAAGACCTGTGTCGTGCCCTCAAGAGACGAACTGGGGATGATCAACTACAATCCCTCCATACAGAGAACAGGATGGAATATAGATTGGTAAGGTAGTTCTGGGCACGCAATCACAGATGTCTAAAAAACTCGAACAAAAAATCTTCCCTTACAGGAGAAGAGCTAGAGCTCGCTCCCTCCGTCAAACTCCACAACTTCTACTTCCTTTGCCTCAGTTGCTGCCCTAGTCTTCAGCATCGCTCCGACATCTTCTCAATTTCCCTCGGACTTGCATGTCACAAGTGAACCGCGCCCAGATGGCACGGCGGATCACACCTGTGACAGAAGCCCGGCCAGCCAAATTGGTGGTTCCAGCAGAACATCCTGAGTTCTGAACTGTCAAAGTCAACAAGGAACTGCAACCTTGAAAGGCATGTTCTCCGATGAAAGTCACAGGGCCATAAATCAACAAGCTTCTTAAGGAACAGCAGTCTGAAAATGCCCGCTCTCCAATGCTAGTCACCGACGCAGGAATCTTTAGGCTGCTTAAGGAGTGGCAGCCTGAGAATGCTTCGAATTCTATGTAGGTCACAGACTCCGGAATTGTCAAGCTTGTCAAAGAAGTGCAGCCAGCAAATGCACAGCATCCAATGCAAGCAACTGAGTTTGGAATTGTCAAACTTATCAACGAACTGCAGCCAGCAAATACGCTGTCTCGGATCACAGAGTCGGGAAGTGTTACACTTGTCAACGAACTGCAATCTTGAAATGCTCTGCTTTCAATGGAAGTCACAGAATTGGGAATGGTCAAGCTCGTCAGCAAACGGCAGCCTGAGAATGCACCATGCCCAATACAAGTCACTGAGTTGGGAATTGTCAAGCTTATCAAGCTGCAGTCTGCGAAAGCATGCTTTCCGATGGACATCACAGAGTCAGGAATCTTCAAGGAGAACAGGGACTTGCAACCGCCGAAGGCTCGATGTTTAATGGACGTTGCAGAGTCCGGAATGCTCACAGCCGTCAAAACTGCAAATGTCAATCCAGATCCACGTTGACTGCAACACTCCACAGTATTGAACGTGAACAACAATTGAACTTGCACAGTTGAAGAAATCCCTGCCTCTGTCAAGGTTAGATGGTCTTTTGCCAGCTTTTCGCCAACCACCAGCTCCACCTTGGCTGCCCTGCGCAAAGTGTGCATAGCGCACATAGCGCTTGCTCTATCTTGATCTTGGGACGTCTGCAACTCTTGTAGCCGCTGCTTCAATTTATCTACGGTCATGTCTGGATCGACTTCAAGAACAATGTCCTCCCCATTCAGCCGCATGACTGAGACTTTCATCGCTCGAAGACGGTGCACATCGACTTCTAGGGCTTGGCCTCTTTGGGAGTGGTTAAAACATTGAACCGCTGAACCTTCGGGTACCCAGAATTGAAGGGAAAGCCACGCGCTTTTCAAGTGAGATGGTTTGCATGCACCTCATTTATTCCTCCCCACTCTATTCATCAGGATACACCAGGGTGGAACTGATGAGCCAAGGAGCGGCTCGAGCCACGTGGCTCCGCATCGTCGGCTCTTGATTGCGGCTGATCTCAGCATGATCATAAGCTGTTCATACGTTATCGCGGTTTGCGGCTGTATCTTCTTAAAGTTCTTTCGAACCTGGTTTTTTTATCCCTTCATTCAAAAGTTCCACATGACCTGTGAATAAATACCTGTGAATACCTGTGACCTCGAATTCCATGACCTCGATTGGTGGAGTGAAGAAGTCAATCTAATTCTTCCATGGACCTCGCCTGCTTGATGATCTTCTCCGACAACTCGCAGGTAGACCCAAACCTCGGTTTTTCATGTTTTGATGTTTTTTCTCGTGGCGCTTTCATCCCTCTTGCGTGGCGTCCTCTCGTTGCGAGTTGCGATGGAAATTCCACAACGTGTTTGAGACCCACATGGTGGTTCTGATGGCATGGACCGGAAGACGAAGGCGTTTCCATGGTGTTCAACAGACATAACCTTTCGTTCGGAAGATCGTGGCAGCAACCATCCATTCCAGGAGCTTTTCTACCTGGATTTGGAAGGTCCCTTGAGCATCAACACGAGAAGATGGACAAAAACATTCGAAGGTAGGGCTCCAGCTGGTTTGGTGCCACAGAAATCCACCAAAACATCAGGCTGAAGCCCACCAAAAGTTCGCACGAAGTACCTGGATGATGAGAAAACAGTTTTTTCATCCCATCGCTGTCCTCGCGATGCAAAACATGTGGGCCAAACGGTCCCAGCAGTGGAATCAGGGCTGGCCGCATGACCGGCGCGCGCGGTGAACCACTGGGTGGAGATTCAAAGAGCACTTGGACTTCAATCGAACACGTAAAGCAATCATAAACCTTGGGTCTATATATCATATATTCCATTACCAGTGGATGATGATGGTTGGGTAGACGGCTCGTTCAAATCTAGACGAATCATCCCTATAGGGCTCCTGTCCCATATCCTCAGGTTGCTCGACTCCCTGAGAAACAAAAGAACACACGTCCAAGCATTTTTGAAAGGGAGGGTCGGCCAGGAGCCCTCTGTCGCATCAACCCAGCCCCTTTGGTCTCGGCCATGAGTGCCCGGACTTACTCTGCTTGGTCGTCAAGGTCCTTCGATCCCCGGAAGGTCGAGTACCGGCTACCCATGGGCTATCCAAGGTCCAAAAGGAATTAATGAAAAGGACACAGTCAAGCAAAATCCTTCAAACACGGCCAGGAAGAACACTGTACCTCATTTGAGTTGCTAAAAGATACAGTATACATACAAATACAACACATAGGTCTCCGATATCTGAACTACCAAGCATACTCAATTCATTCCCCAAATTGCGATTCTTCACAGCCACGATGCTCTCAGCACGCTGTGAACGGAAATCCATGTATGTAGCCTCCCCAGAAACGAACTAGCCAACTTGGTAGAGGAAACTAGTCTTGCAACCCCCAACCCCTCCAGCGTACCAGCGAATGGTTTGGGGAGGCGTGGGTCCTGCACATCTGGTTCGCTGCAAGGAGCTGAACAAAGGATTCCACGGATCAATTGTGGAAATTCCCCGACCACCACCTGTTCTGCCGGCCTAACGGGAATGGGGTGGATAGTGGATAGCATGTTGGAATCTTTTTGAAGTGGCAAACCGCACACACATTGGGCATACATGTTATATCATGTTATACCATTTACTCCCTGCAACCTAACATGGAAGTGGATGGCATGAGCATGGCCCCGGAATACCATTTTCCTCTAGGAACAGTTATTTTTGTTGTTTTCCTTTGTTATCAACCTTCCATGTGAGTTCCCCCCCCATAGAGAATCCCAAATCTTCGGCGCTGGAGAACAAGCCCTGCTCGTACCACTTCTTCACTCATTGCAGATGGAAGCCCATCTGAAGTAAGTTGCACCAATTTCAGCCCAGCATCTCTTTGGTCTGCGAATCAAAGGCTGGATTCTCAATCAAGCAGTTGATGAAGACCCACAAGTGATTCCGCACCTGGCCGCAGCGACGAGCTCGATCACGTGGCAGCTGCCAAGCGATCGATGCCGAGCGCAGATCGATGCCAAGCGCTCATCAGCCGCAGGCGATGCGAAGCGGAATTGGTGACCTTTGTCGCGCCTCAAAAGGTGACAGACAGATCGTGATCAAACAAACACCTAACCATCATCCTTCACTGCTCGGTCATCGACCTGCGTGGTGTCTTCTTTTGCACTTTGTGGTTGCTTTCTTCTCCCGATCTTGGACTACTTGGGGGTCTCCATTGTGAAACCCACAGCCAATGGATCCGCCAAATCGGTTGCTCCGTTGTGAACAAAAAGACTGAGCCCTCCACATGTGCGGGCTTGATGTCGATGCCACCGCGATTCTTGCCTTTGACCACCTCACCGGCCGTTTATGGCCGTGGCCGAAATGGTCTGAGTTCAGCATCATGGGTTTGCTGTACCTGAAGGACACATAAGGACACACCCACATACCAGTCTAGATGATGAAGTAATATGGATTAAATAGATGTCAAATGCCCCAGGGTATATCAGAATTGTTGGCATGTCAAGTATTTGTAGTAGATGTACATCGACAATGTCCATCTAGTTATGTGTCTATTTCCGACATTAAGTAAAGGTAATGGACCATGAAATCAATTGCAGCTACCTCAAACATTCTCACACGCTTCAGTTCACCTGGTGTTGGTTTTCTGTGCTTTTCCACCAACCTCCAGTGACAGCAGTCTCTCAAAGCTTTGTCAGAGAATACGGTCGTGAACCATTCTTGCGTGCGGTAAACAAAACAGAACACAGTCTCAACACCCAGACACTCCATGTATGCCATATATGCCTACATTGACCCCCCAAAACCACCCCAACTGATCGGCAAATATGGCAGTCCCATGGACGTACATGAACACCTCACAAATCTTCAACTCCCAGCCAGCAGCTAGGGTGGTTGTTTGGTCCTTGGTACCCTATCCATCTGGACACTCCGTGCTGAGTTGGAATAGGAAACCTAATCCCCAATGCAGGCTATGGCAGCCATGCCAGCGACCTCGGGGTCGGAGAATTGAGCTTTTTCTCCAGACTCTGAAGCCTCTGGCTCTCCAATGCAGGAACATGTCGGCTGCGAAAAGATGGCCCAGCGGCTAGAAGAAGACCTTAATGTGGCCCAACATGTTGGTCTACATCTCCTCCATCTTAATTGAGGCACGGCGGATTGAACTGAGCCAAACAGGAAAGAACCGAAGGCATTCCAGGAAGATGGACCATGGATGCATTTCCTCCAACTATGACCCTCCCGCATTGAAACTGCTTTCTCGGTCGAAAGGTGGAAGATCCCTCTTCCCAGTTTAAGATCCTCCATCCTTGTGGCGCACATCTGGCTGTAGGTCATGGCACTGGGGTAACCCTGGTTGACGAACATGAACAGAACGGATGACCTACAGGTGGTCAACCTACCAGGGATGACAGAGCACATGCCATGCCTGATCTCCTGATGCTCCTGGCACTGGCACCCACCCGCTCTCGCCTTGAGAATGGCTTCGACGACCTGGTCCGACACCTAAGCCGGATGTGTTGCACAGGGGTCCCAAAAAACGCGATGTGTGGGTTAGCCCCAAGCAAGAGATGGTTGGCGTGAGAAGCAGCACATCATGATCATTGGATCTTCCAGATTCCAGTGAGTCACGCTTAGAGTTCTTGACATTGTTCATTTTGCATTGGAAACCTTGGGAAGCTCTCGGAACATCTCCAAATAAAGAACCCCCTGAACCGGTGGAAGTCTCAAGCCATCCACAATCATGTCGTTTTTACAGATCAACATCTCATTGAATCTAAAGAGATTGTCTACTAAACTCCGGAACTTGACCAAAGCTGCCACAAAGATCCAAAAGGCTTCAAGTCCCTGACAGATTATGTATTACGGAAGATCGCATTCCACAGATTCACGGATCGCATTCCAGGGTCGACGTCGCTGTACCTTGGAATATCTTCAGCCCCCTTTGGCTGAATCTTCCAAGGTACGCCACCTAGGTCTGCCATGCGTTCTTGCTGCGAATGAACCACTCAGACTCAGCAACAATGGAAGTGGAAGTCACATGGCTCTATTTCTCTCTAGAACATAAGGGGTGTTCACTTCAGTGCCAGTGAGTCCGAGTGTAAAGATCTTCTGAACACGAGGAGGGCAAAGCAGCAAATTATTAGACTGGCAAGTGAGCAAGTTGTTTCAAAAAAACTCAAAACCTGGCCCAATGGAGAAATATGGCTGTGGGTCAAAACCCGGAGCCGTAAACCCTGGTTGGTTGACGCCCTTAATAGCCCAGTCTGTCCATTATCCGTGGTTAACCAGGGTTCCGGGGTTTTGACCCACGCCACGGCCATACAACAATTCAATCCATTGGGTGCTGTCATGTTGCAGTGTTTATGAACCTTCCGCCTTTCATCATGTCCAGAGCTCCAGGCATGAGCCACATGCGTGCCGCCCTTGATGGTGTTGATGGAATTCACAAAGCTCACCTCGATTTCAACCAAAGCCCCTCCACCCATCTCATCGAAACGCTCGCGCAAAACCACACGGATGGCCTTGGCTGGGGACCCTCCAACCCATCCAACACACATCCAAGTGGACAATCCCCCTCTTTGGTCTGAGGATTTTCTGAGGATTTCTAGGTAATTCTTGGGGGCCATGCCACCCACGTCACCATCAGGATGTTGGAGTGGGACCCTGGGATCAACTGACGAAAAGAAACCAACCTCGAGACGGCAGGACCCTGGGACCCTGGGATCCTGCTCTTTCGGAAAGGACAGAGTCATGACTCTTATGGATAAAGTCTTTTTTGCACAGCCTATCTGAACATATCCGAAACACACACACACACATATATATATAATTAAGTATATATATAATAGACACCCAATGGTGCAAATATCTGTCCCATGATCTTGAGGCGGTGCGGGACTTGGTGGAAAACCACGTACTAGTTGTACTTACTCGCCTGGATGGGACAATTTGACTGCTCAGAGTATGACACAAAACATATGTCTCAAAATAGAAACATCTAAGAAACCGTTTCGAGGACAATTCAAACCATGGGTCGACCTACTTCTACTGCAATCTATTCTTTGGAGACTCTTGGAGGCACTAATATAGATACCATAGAATACCAAGTCGGAATATGTCCAAAATCAAGCAACAGTTTAACTGATATGATATGATTTTGGTAAACGCATGAACAGCAATATAGTTAACTGTACAACATGTTAAACGACAATATAGTTTAACTGATATGATTCATTCATGTTGTTTCAAACGCATTGGAGATCTTCCAGATCCTGTGGGGGACCTTCGGGACGTCGCCCAGTCTGCTCCAGTCTGATCCAGTCGCGGCGAATGCCCCAAAGCGAGATCCCAAGTGAGGGCTACCTATGGTTTGGTTTCCCAAAGAAATTGGACTTCACTGAGTGGACTCAGTTCAAAGAAGAACTGGACCTTGTTCTGAAGCGATCGAAGTGGCGTTTGGTATGATTGGTTGGAGGATCAAAACAAGATAACAGAATTGGATGTCTGGGGCGGAACAATCATCAATATCTCCACCAGCCTAATTCCCCCCACTTCAGACCCCGCCTGGCTAAAGTTCCCATCCTGCAGGTGGCAGGGGTTCTACACACAGCCCCAACAGGCCCAGCGGTTTCGACTTCGCATGACGTTTCCTGTGGCAAAACCACATCCTGAAAATCAACACATTGGAGATGGATGCTCCGGTCGACGTCCATTCGACTCAAAGAACAAAAACAAAATATGTAAACGCCAAGGCCATCCAAGGCCAAAATACATCCAAGCTAAAGTTTCGCCACGAAGATGGATCTTCTGGGTGCGAGGGGGGGAGCGAATTGTCGTCCAGCCGGGCTTGGCTCGGTCAACACGAGGCTCGGCTTGGACAATGGTGTCATCTGCGAATGCACCGGAGGCGTAGTTTCGTGCACCGTGGGCTCGTGAGCCACTCCGAGCTGATCTGTTTCCAAGCAAGTGCTTGTACTAGGAACAAGGACACTACTATAGGGGCACCTGGCATCGCTACTAGGAACAAGGACGCTACTAGGGCTCCTGGCCTTCCTACTAGGAACAAGGACACTACTAAAAGCAAATTTAAAGGGCATCGCTACTAGTAACAAAGGGCAATGGCCAAACGAGATCCACAAGCCGTGAAGATGATCGACCATGACATGTTAACCACAATTTCCATCTCAGACCGAGACAATATGAATCACACATTAACACATCAATCTGTCCACACGGACCAAGAAAGGTCAAGTGACCTGAATCTAGGACCATTCTGGAGTACCTATGACAGAGATAGTCTACCTAAAGATCCCAGAACTGATAAAAACGTCAGTTCTTGGGAAAAAACGATGTTTTCAGAGAAAACACGGGTTCTTCGTTTTCAAGGTTTTACAGAATCTCTATAGATCTCTATAGTGTGATCATATACACAAGCCAGGCAAGCTCCCACACTTTTTTTCATCAAGACTTGATGTATCCTGCTGCACTCCACTGTGCAAAAGCCGCCTGCAATGATCGTTCAATGGTTCGCTGCACGACCTGCTGCGCAGACGTTCTTCTTGTCACCCTTGATACTCTGCCAATGTAATCTTCGTCCATCTGACAGCTGAAGACTGCAGGGTTCATAGTGAACTCATGGCGTTTTGCCAAGTAGCGCAATTCAAAGAACAGGTGCTCTAACCCGTGTTCCTTGGGAACGTGTGGGAATAGGGCCCGTGATTGCTGCCAGCTCTTGAGCGCCAACATTCCATACAAGGAAACAAACTTGAGCCCACTGTTTGCTGCTTCCAAAGCATCCTCCTGAGAGAGCCAAACGTCTCTGCTGTACAGGATCCTGAGAGCTTTCCTGATGGCCCTGCAAGCTTCCAAACAATCGTGCAAAAGGCTGTTTTCAGGAAAACCTTGAAGCGCTGCCCATGATTCAAAGAAGTGGCAAAGGGATGTAGTCACATGCCCCTTCGTCCACAACCCGGCTGGATACTGAGATGTATCCTGCCAATTCAGCTTCGCTTGCGTTATGCTAATCAAGAAGGGTGATTTGTGTTCGGCTTCGCACCACGCCAAGTAAAGTTGGCTCAATTCATCAAAACGGTCTGGCAACCTGCTGCCGTACATGTTCTCAGATGCCAACACCAGAGCTCCTGCGATGAAGTATCTGCCAAGGCCCAAATGAAAGCAATGAAATAGGTCGAAGTGATAAAAGGATTCTGGTTGAGAATCGGCCCAGGGAATCTCCTTCAGTGGCGTGACCGGTTCCGCAAAAGCAGATTGTGAGAACCTTGTATGCCACCAAGTTGGTGTTGCATCGTCTCGTCTCTCATAGCGCTTGTAGCTAGTCAAGTGCTCGAATGGAATGTCCCGCATACCTGCGGAACACAGGTGGCAGATACCCACAGGATTGGCGTCAGCCCGCTGTGGTCTCTTTATGCAGTGCGTGTAGCCACGTGACAGATTACCTGCCTTCATTAGCCATGCCCAATCTCCAATTGCACCAATGCACACTGCAAAGCGCTTTTTCCCGTCAGCGCCTGGCACCCCCTCGAACATCAAGCGCTTGGCGTCCTGCGCAACAACCTTCAGGATCTCAGTCAGCGCCTCTGCGTCTTTTGTCATGCGAGGTAAGACCGCCGCAAGCATTCGACTTGTATGCGTTGGTCCCAAGTAGTTCAACTTCATTCTCAGGTACGGAGAAGACTTCCTCTCGCGGTTGGCGGCCTCCGTCCCCAGACCGAGGGCCGAATGCCAAGAAAGGACCAGCACTGCAGCTCTTTTGCGTGATCTTCCTTCGTCTCCATGCAGCAAAAGTGGAGCCGTGTGTGAAGGGTCCAAGAGACCGCTATCCACCAAATGCCACATCGGATGGTCCGGATTTTGTATCCGATATCTCCTCCAAAACTCTGCCAAAATATGTCCTTCTCTCTTCTTGTTTGCTTGTTGCAAGCCACATAATACATGGAAAGCATTGTATTCAACAAGGAACTTGAACCAGCTCACCAACCGGAGCATGCTAAGTCGACCTGGGTAGGTCATGCCAGGCGACTTCTGCAACTCAGTAACTCGGACAGGCAGGGTGAGACCAAACTTTTTGGCCACCACATTGTGGCCATCTCTCTCAGAGTGGCCTTCAGAAACCTTGGACAGCTCACACAATCCTGGGGAAGCTGATGCGGCAGCTTCCCCCAAGTCAGCAACTACACCTCGCGCAGTTCTCACAGCTGCTCGGTAGCTGGAGGCCTCAGCGAGCCCAAGAGTGGAGGGTCTATAGGAAAAGCTGTGGCACATCAGCGTAAGAACATGCGATTCAGTCTTGATGGGGCTTAAACGTCGTAACATGCTTTCAACAGCTTGTGCCAGATTGTGGCCAGGACTGAAAGCACGCAGAATGAAAGAGATACATTTTTTCACCCTCAAATCTCCGATAGCTCCTTGCAGCGTGTATGTACACGTGTATACATACACATGCACACTTGCACTTATGGCCGCAAAACCTCACATGGTCACTGTTGAAAGTTCAAAAAGAAAAGCGACCAGGCTTCAAGGTGAATTTGACCACCGGGAACAAGGTGGTGGAAACTTGAAAGATCTATATACAAGATACACCATGCAAAAGCCATCAGCGGTAGGCTTGACGTTATCACCACCAGAGCGGGTATTCCTGCATCCTTGTTTGCCTTGGGTCAAGAGCAGGTGACGCTCGCCGCAAGTGGAAGCTTTTTGGTCCATACAGGCATTAGCAGTAAAATGCAGTAGTTAGGGTAAACTATATACAAACAAAAAGGAACTATATACAAACAAAACCTTTGGAATATCTGTTGCAGGGTAGCTAGCAGCCCAGATACTTTGGTACTTTTCAATGAGGGCAGCCTCTAGCATAGCAGGACCACGCGGCTCCGTAGTGATGTACATCACAACCATGTTCGACCAACGGTCAGTGCAGCGACTATAGCCGTACATCTTGTTGCTCCAACGCCAAACAGGATTGTGCGTATACCCGAACTTGAATATAAGAGGGGTCCACTTGTCAAACAGATCTTCCGCAACAGTTGAACAATGACGCAGAACACCTCCCGCAGTTGCGTTTTTGTTTGACGGCAACCTGAAGTCTATACAGCCAATGGACTCCGCCTCATGAAGCATGAGCTTCAGGCCAGCATCACTAAACATGTCTGGAGTCAATGACTTGGAGATCTTTTGGAACAATTTGCTTTGGTGCAGCTCATCCATCTCTACATGGTTTTTGACTTCCGTTTGAGTAGTTTTGCCACACGGTTTCGGGTAGAGATCGAAGTTAGCCGTTCTTCGCCAGGCATATGGCACTCCACCTTCCTTGGCTCATGGGTGCGTTGCCGAGAACTCAGGCGAAACACCAGGTGTGAAAAGCGCTGGCCATAAAAACGTGAACAGGAGTTAGCAGAATCCAAGCCTCAACCCGATGGCAACTGAGAAGCTCTTCTAATTCAGCTTCTGGTGTTTGATCATGGCGACCGTTCTCGCAAAACATATCGGAAACGTGGGTTGTATATACATAAGGTGTGAAGCAAAAGAAGTGTATATATAGAGAGAGCAGGAGTTCTGTCCATTGCATTGGTTCATGCGAAGACTGTCTTTTGGAAAAGGATGAGGGGCTGGAAAACGTGTCCATCCATAACAGACTGTGAGCAAGAAGGGCCACGGGGCCACGAGCATGAAAGGGCTCACACCTCTCCCTGACACGGCTGCTGTTGAGGCCGCGGCTCCTGATCCAACGTCTGCAGAGATGACTCGAAGAGCCTGCCCGGCACCTGGCCCGGCCAGTACTGGGAGTCATGTTTTGGGTATAGTGAAGAAAGCTGTATACATGGTCAGCAGAAGCACTGGTTTTGCCTTCACCCCTTCTGGCAATATGCTTCGAAACTGAGTGTGTGGGCAGACAGCGCTATCAGCCTTCATCACACCATGCCGGTTGTGAAAAGAGGTTCCCAAATCTTGACACTTGAAACATGTTTGTTTTCAGGGAAGAAAGGCAACAGCGCTGCACGGCCACACCTGGCGCTTTAGATGACATATATGTATGTATACGTATTACGCATCACACTATGCAAGCAGGTTCTAGCCTGTTTTTTTTTGACAGGTTCCCCGCAAGCCACAGTGTCAAAATCTTGCAGTACCCTAAAGGAATTGCACATAAACATTCAGGCCCATCACTTCTTGCGTTTTTTGGGGGCCTCCCCATTACCGTCATTACCCTTTGACATCTTCGCTTTCCTCTTCGCTGCTGCTCCTGGGTGCTCACCATTCCCTGGTGTGTCCTTCTTCTCAAATTTGAGGGCGTTCCTGCATGAAGGTTCAACTCCAGACACCCAAGAAAAAGTCGTCAGCAAGAGGGCACAAGAATAGTGGAACCCTGGATTGAGGCATCTACTTGATCTTGTCCATCATCGCCATCGCCTTGGAGCACCTGCAAACATCAAGGCCATATGAGTTTGAAGGCCACTCAAGTATATAATATATATAGTGTTTGTGTGCACAAGTTCTTGGTGAAGACGTGATGCGGTCAGTGTGTCAAAGTGTTTGTGTTTTTGAGCTTGGCACTCCATGGTAGCCTTCTTCATGCCCTGGTTGGCATCAGAAATGAACCTCAAGCCCCATGAACTAGATCAAAATCATTGAAGTTTTGTCTTGATCTTTCTTAAGTGCTTTTCGTCTTGAAATAGCTCACTCAGAGTTGCGATTATATATATATATATGTGAACCAAGAAAGATTAAAGTTGACAAGAAACTTGTCTGCAAAGTTTGTGAACTCACCATTTGCCATGATATTGTGCAGGGTGTCATATTCAGCATCCATTTTGCCCAAAGCCCCCTGCAGAAGATTCGTGTTCCTGGCCAACAAGCGGACCACTGGCTGGACGAGGATGTTAGAGGCACAAGAAAGAAACAAGCCTTGCTTTCATTGAAACAACCCCTGCGCATATGCACTCAAATTGTTCAACAAGATCGACCTCTATATATATATATATAATATCTTTTTGTGGCTTATGCCAAAATGACACCAAACAATTCTGTTCTTGGTATATATACTTGATGGGTTTTACTGCAACTCACACGTTTGATGGTTGAGTAGTTGAGTGAAGTTTCTGGGCTGTGCTGGCGCAAGACGCATACTTCTCACGTAGCTCTTTCAGGAGTGATCTCGCTTTGCCACACTTCTGCAGCATGCTGTCCAGGAATCGCTTCAGTGTTGCTCTAGTCTGGAAATGGGAATCAGAGTTCAGAAGCGTCAGAAGGCCGTTTTCAACAACTCAACTTGTTCCCATCACACACTAACAAAAACAAGCATTGCACCTCAGCACCCTGGGACACAGCCGCATTTGCAGTAGAACTCACTGCTTCGTCTGCTTTCTGGCGTGTCTCCGCTTGGTCCAAAGCAAAGAAAGCTTTCTCGTCAATCTCAGGCCCAGCATCAGCCTTCCAAGCAGCGAGCGCAGAACATCGGGGTCATACGAAGAAAGGTGCAAAAGCACAACAACGCACAACTTGCATGTGTATAGCAGAATAGCATAACATACACCGCTAAGAAACATTTGGCCTTCATGATCTTTTTTTCCACCTGCTCTTCCGTCTTCTTTGTCTCTCGTTGGGCATGTTCCTTCACTACAACATAGTATTCCTCGACATTGTCATAGCGGTTTCTCCTGCCAGGTTTTTTTGCTTTATAGATACAAGGAAATTGTTGCCAAAATATCCAAACCAAATTCAACATGATAGCACACATGTATGGCATTCAGCAAAACCAGCCGTGTGTTTGACGTTCAAGTTCAATCATATATATAAGGCTTTACTATATACATGTGGAGATGAAGCCACGTAAACTGAAGCGCTTATAGGCCTTATGTGGGTATCCCTTTTAGCCTCACAATCTTTCTTGGCGCCGGCAATGCGGCTCCTTAGATACTGAGATTATGTGTGCACCACCGCAACGACTATAGCACAAAAGCGGAACAAATCACAGCACACCACGCTCAACAAATACATGCACCCATAAATGAAGCTGCAACCAAATATCGGACTCCAACCTTCATCTTTCATGTCCTTTTCTGACATCCACCGCTCATCAACCCACACAGTGAATGATTTCTTTTTGGAGACTATCAGCTCCAGCTTGCAGATGAAATCCTCCTATAAACTGTGGTTGCAAAGCAAAAGAAGGGCCGACACGCAGTGCAAAACAAAAGCTGGGAAACAAGTCAGTGGAACAAAACAAATTCAATCCGCTCCTTACTCCAGTTGCAGTCCATTAGCAACTGAGCCATTTCGTTTTGCTTCTGCGTTTTCCACTGCTCCACAACAAATTGTGGAACATTGTACTGAGCCTTCTTCTTGTGCGCCTGACACATTCGGCGAATCCTGGCCTTTGCAGCCTCGCGGAGCCTCTCCTGCAAATCGCCAGTGGAGGTTTGGTAACTGCATATTATACAATATATATATATATACACGGTCAACCGTCCCATGTGTCGCTGACTTTACTGGAAAACAATCCATCAGGTTGCATGAGCTTGGTTCAGACTTTTAACTGCGGGATTCTGTTGGGCAGGTCTCCTGGCGAGTCATCACCTTCCCAGGCTTCTGCGCAGAGGAGGACGCCTTGCAGTCAAGAGGGCCGCGGGGCCAACCAATATAGCAATATCGTGGACAGAACACAGTGAATCCACTGGATGCCACCAAACAAGTCAAGACTCCAGTTCTGTAGTAAGAATGTCTTTGGGGATGAAACTTGAAGAAACGCGATAAAATATCGATCGATGTCTATAGAGCCTCAAGTGCCACTGGTTGTTCAGATCGAGCTGGTGTAGCCACAGGACGTTCTGCCGACACCTGCCAAAGAGGAGGGTGAACTCTAAGGCCTCAACTTCATATACAAGGGCTCTATGACAATGGCACCCTTGCAATGTGTTCAAACCATTGGTCCACAACTAAAGGTCTTGGTTCAGTCTGGAGAGCCTCCTTGAGCGCTGAAACACGCCCCGCCGCCAAGAGCTCTTCTGGAGTGGCCTCGACAGCCGACAGCAACAGAATGGACGGGCGAGGGCTTGCCTATACAAAGAAACTTGAACGGATAATTAGTCCAGTCCAATACTTTTTGGTTACGCACTCGCACAAAAAATCATCCTCAAAGCGTGGTTCCCTTGTCTCCCTGAAGCGCCTGCTGTGTCTCAGCTGTGGGCGATGCAGGAATGGGAATTGGTGAAGCCTCGACCGGAATTGGTGTGGAAGCCTGGGCCGTTATGGTGGAAAGTGGTTGGAGCATGGAGTTGACAGAATGCGTTGTCTATATCAAATTCTTTACAAACACATGATAAGAGTTTCACTCAGCAACAACTGATTTGGAACGATCTTCTGGGGTAGCAGGAGCACTGGCAGCAGCCTGTGCGGCACCAGGGTCGACCACCTGCTCTTGTAGCTCCTTGACAGGGTTAAAAACATGGGACTGTTGGCAACATGTGTATCATTGCTTTAAGGCAATGTATATATCCAAAACTTAGGCCTTGTGTCTGGACGTATAGATGTTTTACCTGACACTGAGAAAGACCAATGGACCACCAACAACAACAATGCCGTTGTTTAGGGCGCCATTGGGTTATCTGACTCTATAACAAAAGAAGGGCCCCATACAAAAACAACTCTGCAAGTTGGAGGTTAGGCTTGGTAACCCAAAGAGGTGTCCTTCATCATCTCTTCTAAGATGCGTTCTTCTTCTTCTGGAGTTTTTGCAGCAGACACTATCTGCTCTAACCCATCAGCAAGCGTCCCACAGCTCCACACACGAGATTGTTGGCCGACACTGGTTGCAGCCATGGGTAGACTCCTATGTATACACACAGGTCCAAGTAGTGTAGACCAATGAAATTCAACCCCTGGATCCCTAAAGCCAAATGCTTCGCCCTCAAAAAACAGTTTGAAGTACTCTTGACTCCAAAGCTAATGCCTTATGCCAAGGCTTACCTGTGGAAACCTCCCTTTGCTCAGCATTTCCCTCGGCGATCGCGATGACACCATTGCTAATTAGAGGTTGCCCCAGCCCACCAGCTGAAAAAGGGCCTAGAAACCCCTTCAAGAGCCTCCCCTGCACAACTACAAAAAACCCATAATTTTACTACGGTTTTTTACGGGTTTTCTACGGTTTTTTACGGGTTTTCTACGGGTTGGGAAAAAACGATGTTTTTTTAAAAAACGATGTTTTCTTTTGGGAATACGGGTTTCTACGTTTATTCTACGGGTTTCTACGCTTATTCTACGGGTTCTGCCACTGAACCGTACTTTTTTTCTCAACGGGCACACAAAAACCATTTGAGCACCAATAAAATAGTTACAACAACCCACATGTCCTGGTCAACTGTATCCCCCAAAAGGATAAATTATCCTTGCCCTGTGCTTAGAGAAGCTAAAGATTCTCTTGGAATTCCCAAACGCTGACTTGAAGCTTTACAGATCCCAGATTTCCTGGCTGGAAAGGATCCACTGGTACAGGTCATCTTCAGGGGAGGCTCAAATGGTGAGAGGAAGGCTGAAACATCACATCCGGGGCTTAGGAATGTGATCACGCCACTCCAGTGGAATCACTAAGTGCTTTGAACGTCTGAGATAGTTGAAGACGGGTTCCAACTCGACGAACTCCAGGTCACAGTGGTCACTCATGGCCTGGAATGTGTCCAAGGCCGCTGGGACATGTATGGGCAAGTGTGGGAGACCACGAGGCGTTCTCACCAAGTCCTCATAGAGGTCCACCACTTGGCGAGCAAATTGTGGAGTGTATTCCCTTAGATTGAACAAGGGCTTTCAAACAAGAACGTCTGTTGAATGACCTGGTCGTGTTTAAACAAACACCGTGCATATAAACAAACTGATGTAATTTTTCAGGGGCTGCACGGTTGCCGCCTTTGGTTGAGATCTTTTACTGTTTCTGCTGTCATGGAAACATCCTGTGGAAGCCACACCGAAGAGAGTGGAAATACAAAAAGAGTAAAGTCATGTAAAGACTGAAGGTATATATACATAAAAGGGAAATTCCAGGAAAGACTGTGTTATAGGAACTGGTTGTAGCGAACACAATTCACTCACTCGAGTCAATTGAGGATGCCCAGGAACCCCTTTCATTTATATATATATATAGGGTCGAGCTACTCTGTGCACTTCAGCTTCTTGGTGCCTTTCCAGCAAAGACGCCCTTCAGAGTCAAGATATTGTTCACAGCTTTCGGACTTAGGGGCTTTGCGCTTCCACCCAGACAAAACCCCTTTGTCCAACTTTGCGATGACTGGGCTGTTACTGTAGCCGTAGTGCCTCTTAGGGGTTCTGGACAAGTAGTGCCCTGCCCACCAGGAACACTTGAAAGCCTCGGCTGACACCAAGGTCTGGTGGTAGACAAACCCAACAAAGCACCATTGCCTTTAGCAGGGTCAGTCAAAGTGTATAAAGTGAGAGTGATATATATATAATATCACAGATTGCCATTTCTCTCTCTCTATATATATATACCCTTAAGAGAATAGCTGTGCACAGAAAAGGTTGTTTGACAAAAAGTTCAAAGAAGTGGAACCGCGTCAGCTCCTTCTGCATTGAGGCATGCAGTCAAGACGTCCCTAAACATGGGATAGTATTCCAGGGTACTGAGACCTGGTTGTTCCAATATCCAAGACCCTCCAAGGGCTGTGCATAGAAGCACCAATAGCAGAGTCCTTGGACAAATAGAAACACCAAGATGTATATATGAACCCTTTGTTTGGCGTTCAAGAAACAGCGACAGCAATTGCCAAACTTGTTTTGGTGTGAACAAAGTTCAAGCATGAATCCTTTCACACATGGAATTTGCGGCATGAACGCTCTTGTAGTGTGTCCGCCCTGTGGACGAACACGGACACCGCCCAGATGTGCCCCGATTGACAGAGCACCAGGAGCTACACTTGAGCGCAAACATGCATAGGTGTTTCGTCCACCTGGTCTTCAATACGCATAGTAGAGCCAGCCTTGGAACATATAGACTGGGAGAAGGCCCGGGTTGAAACCCACGCAGGTTGAGACCCATATTAAATCAAGCAAAGGGTTTGCTTTGTTCTGTTGCAAGCCTTGTTTTGCAAGCAAGACACGCGAAACCAGAATCGGACAGAATGTCCATGCAGTTTGTGTTGTGCTTAGGCTTCCGTTTGTTCTCAATAGGGTATAGAATGTCAAGGCTTGCGCACTTGTAGCCTGCAAGCTTCATAAAACGTGTCAGGTTTCCACGTCCGGCATAGAACTCCACAGCGTCAAACTCCTGACTCGCATGGGCTCGGAGGATGTTTGGTTTGCGGGTGGGTGACATGAATCACCTCCCAATCACTCCAAAACCCAACCCAATCCTCCTGAATTGAAAGGTTGTGTGACCAAAGGATCAACAGTGTGCAGGTCACCATAGCCTTCCGACGGCAGCACTTCAGAGCAACCAACACTGTGGGTGAACAAGCATAATACGAAAGTTAAAGTGCTTGCAGTGAAATTATACGGCCATATAGCTGGCCTTTGGCATTCCCAAGGCTGCCATCCGATAAACAAGGGCATCCAAATCCGAAGGTTCCATGCCTACACTGCGGAGGTCTCCTGATCACACAATGGTTCTGCACCACTTCGTGAACCACAAGGCTGCAGAAGTCGAAGCCACAAACGTATCAAACGCTGAATGAGACCATCGACAAAAAAGTTGAATGCTTGCTCATGTTTGTACTCAGCCGTGAAATTCACAGATCTTGATCTATATACAAAGAGCTATATATAGTAGTGCTCTACTCTTGGGCCTAAATATAATATTTGAAGAATTCAAATGTAAATCAAACAAATTATTGTTTGAGGCAAACGACTGGCAAGAGCAGGAAGACTTCCCCTTCTGTCACAAGACTTCTTTGTGTTTGCTCACGCTGAAGCCCCTTCGTGTGGCATCAAGCACATGACACTCTTTCAAAAAATGCCAGCAGCACGAGGCTTCTTGTTGAACTTAGTGCGAACCCGGAAGACATCCCGGCGGGGCATGATCCCACCTCAATGGTAATGTCCATCAGTCATAGCCGCCCGCCATCGCAGGCCTACCGTGGCACGATTGTCAATCAGGAGAGATTGACTGCAGGGGGTGTCGGAGTGAAGGTGGTTCTTGGAAGGCTCCATCAGAAGTGCCAAGCTAAGCAGTCACGGGCAGGCGGGTTTGCAACTTTTTTCTCTGCCACTTGAAGCACAGCGTCCACGTTCTGTATGTATAGTTAAACTCTTCGACCCCAACTGTATGCACTTTGCTTGCTGAATAGGCAGGCGTGAAGCAAACGAACATGACTAATATATATATAGAACATGTATAAGCACCGTCTTTGAATTGTATATACACCGACAAAACGAAAAGGACAACAATAGTATACAACACATATATGCACAAATACCGGACGTTTCATACATATATATATATAGTTTTTCACCAGAAGCCACCCTCGCCCACCCAGCTCTAGGCATCAGCACCTACAAAAACCCCGTTCATGGAACATGAACCACTGCTTCCCTGGTGAGCAGCTGTGTCCCATGGTTCGAAAGCTAAGTGGCAATGGCACCGCATTGCCTCGACCATAAGGCCCTAAGGAAAATCCAAACTGATGGGAAGCTTCTGTAGCTCAGTCCTCTTCACTTTGGAACAACTGGCTTTGGCCAGTCCCATTGGCCAGGAAATGACAAGCAATGCGCCCATTCACTTTCAAGCGTTGGATCTCAGTGCCATTCTTCTCATACCCAGCTTGCTCCAAATCAACGCCAACTGCCTTGGGTCAACAGGATTTGTTTCGTTTGAAGGTGCAAGCGTTGGCCCTCCTTCATAACCCTTTATCCCACAACATTCCAGGTGTGTATAGGGCATCAACACCAAAGGGACGATAGTTTGTGCAAGCGTGTGTTATTAAAAGCGATCCTGTTTATATACTGAGAAGGGACAGGCACTGGGGGTAGAACAAGCTGCTTAGATAAATGCTATACATATATATAACAACTTATATAGCAGTATGCTGTCAGTTTGTTTTCTTTGGGTGTATAGGTCCACCAAAAAGTATCACTTTGATGGATGTCTTTTTTAAGAATATGTTTATTCAAAAATGCTTTTCTTGTTCCTCCCCTTTCACGTGATAGCCAAGAAACAGCGAGCTCAGCGCACCTCAACGCCACAGCAAGCTTGTGCCGGCTGGCCGCAGTGGAAAAGTTGAAAGAGAAATGATGGACATCCTGGTTTGCTGCCAGGATTTTGACACCGGCTGCATTCCTGGTCCAGTACTTGTTGAGCGCGCGCCAGTTCAAAGGTTCCTGGAGAGCATTGTTCATGGCCTCCTTCATCTTGTCGTGATTGCCATCCATCTCCAGCTCAGCTGGAAACTGGGATGCGAAATCCATCAAAGCTTTGACAATCGGGTCTGAGCGAAGCGGGTCTGAAAGGAGAGCCTCTTCAGGCGACACATTCCGGCGCCCCCTGGACTTCGCCTTGGCCTTCGGCGCACGAGTCACTGCCTTGGCCTTTGCCTTCGCCTTCGCCTTTCCCTTTGGAAGAGCCTTGGCACCTGAAACAGATGGTTCCTCAGCAAGCCCTTCCGCATCCTTCTTCCTCCTACCACGGGTTGCCACTTTCTTGGCATCAATGCTTTCGCTTTCATTCTTGAGCGCAGCAGCTTCTGGCTGAGGTGTCTTGGTTCTGCGCTTGCGCGGCTTCTGATCATGATCTTTCTCAGTTGCGCTGGCTCCTGTCAAAAGGCTTCTCTTCTTTGAGATTCTTTTGGCATGCTTCCCTCCAGCATTCTTACCTTTGCCCTTACCTCTCTTCCCCTTTCGAGCCTTGCCACCTCGACCTCCACCCCTCTTGCCTTTGCCTCGACCTTCTTTTTTGGTGGCCTTGCTCCTCAACTGCTGATCACGTAAGACGAAGGTAACTTGTCCTTCCTCATCGGAATCATCATGGCCCCGCTCATCCGCATCCTGGCACGCGATGCTAGGAACAAAGTTGCAGTAACCAAGGATGGTGGCAACACGTGATGGAGAAAGAAAATTGCACAGGCTGACTTCTGTATATATAAGTTCCCACAAGTGTTTGGTAGCCACACAAAAAGTTGTCACTTCAGATGGATGATTTGGTGATATACCGCAACTGTCTTAACAGCACGTATATTGAGCTGCACACGCTGTCCTTCGGTTGGGCTTGGCCAGCCGATGGCAGAATTGCTTCCCCAGACTCCAAGGTCTTCGCATGCAGCTCCGGAGTCTGCTCACGCACATGTTTGGGTACTTTTCCTGAAGCAGTGGCATACTCCGCACGGCGAGCTTCAGCGGATGTCTGGGGTGAAGGCTCTGGCTTGGGAGAAGTCTCAGACTGAAGCTGTTGCAAAGCATCCTGCGCCTCCGCTGGTGCCAAAACCTGAGTCTCATGGTTGTCCACACCTGAGCCAAGTAGTTGTGGTGATGTAGACGTAGTAGGTCCTGCAACGAGGTCACGTTTCAGCAGTTTGCACATGGCCTCATTGTTGTAATGTGGCCGTTCTGATCGAAGTGGCGCAGGTGGATCTAAAATTTCAGTCCCAAAGGGGTGCGCAAAAACAAACAGTGAGATCGATTACACTTTATGTGTTTAGAGTTTTGAGACATCCCGGCGGTATGTTGCAACGATTACTGATTTTATTGCATATATATCACCCCACCCCGACGTAACATGTGTAAGGCCAAAAAAGTAATCGTGTGTGGAGCCTGGTGCGCAGGGGCGTCCCAAGGAGGGCGCAGCGGCAAAGCTTTGCTGCGCGTTCTTCCTCAAGCGGAGCCTCGAACACACCAAAAAGTTTGTACAAAAACACTGCGTTGGTTAGGCTTCCAAGTTGACTACATGTTTTAGGACAAGTGAACAATTCAAGTGTGTGGAGATGGGGCCTTTCTATATACCACGTGATGTTGTTCTTTGGCCTGTCACATCCTAGTCTCTTATATGTGATTTGTGAGACACCTTAGGATCGCACTCTTCCAAACGCTTCTTGACCAATTCCAGCTTCTGGCTAGCACCTTGAATTAAAAGCGACATGTTCTTGAAGAAGACTGGGCCAATAAATAGCCCTCACAAAAACGAGCTCCACCATACAATCAAAACATCCCTTTGTATGCAGCGCGAGTTAAAGCATTTTTTCAACGTTTGGTGTTCATATCGTGCTGTGCACTTTAGCTCAGTTTCTGACTGGCTTTCGCAGCGTCCGCAGGAGGAATAGCTGCAGACAATGGAGCTGCTGGAGCTTCAGGAGAGACCGGAGGGCGAGGTTGCTCAGTGTGCTCAGGTTGCAAACCACCATTTTCATGGGTAGGCTGAGTTTCAAACTGCTCTGGCTCAACGATCTCAGTAGGAATCTGAGCGCCAGCTCCAGGCTTTGAAGGACCCTCATGAATATCTTCACCAACAATCTCAACTTCAACATCTCCTGACCCCTCTTCCTCCGACCCGCCCTCGGAGTAATGATCCAGGTCAATCTCACCGGGCACCTGCCAATGTCAGAACCACATGTTGTGTATTTGTTGGATCAAGGACCCAATAACAGTGTGCAAGATAAAGGCAAACTATTTTGTATATAGATGTAGAGCCTCACATGAAGACTGGACCCTTTGAGATGGCCTCATTGCCCTTTTTAGCAGCAACTCTTTTTTCCTCCTTTGAGTTGATGTCATCGACGAGGGCCTGCGGTTGCCATGGTGTTTTCTGTGAATTGTTTACTTGATTGAAACAGATTACTCGAAAAACAGTGAGATTTTGTGAATAAGTTGTGCTTATGCAACTGGTTGTGTCAACGCTCAGTGCTTTGACTTGACAAACATTGATCCAGCGGGCCTGCAAACACGGATCCAGCTGTAGGCAGAGTTGCTGAAACTCCTTCACCTTATAGGACCAGTGCTGAATGGGAAGTCGGTTGAATTGATAGAGCACGGTTTACCCACACAATTTAAACACTTTCGACCCCATTCAGCTCAGCAAAGTGCACAACTTGTTTTACATAGAGTTTTTGTGAGCATCCGCATGAACAGGACGACTTATATATAATATGCAGGCTGCAGGGATGTTTACACCTTAATTGACAAGGGACCTTGCTCGGCTTGTGGATTCTGGTCTTCATCTTGATGAATGACAGAAACTTCCTCAACATCCAGCTGTCATGGATGACTTGAGTATCATCTTCTTGCCGCGAGAAGGTTTTGTACAGCAGGGCCAGTTGACCCCTCAGTGGCTCCACCAACGGCAGCGGGGCACCCGTAGTCTCTGCCATTTGCCCCAACAAGGGCAAGATCAAAGACTTGATGTGGGGATAGCAGGTGGTTTTGACTGACTCGGTAATATTTTGTGAGAACAAGACCGCATCCTTCTCACGGAGAAGTTGTCTGATGGGTTGCTCTCGCTCCCATGCCTCGTGCAACGAAGTCAAGTCGAGTTTGGCCCTGCCCTCCACAGAACCAACGTCTTCAGAACTCATGGCGCCACAGGGGGCTGAACCTATACACAGTTGAGTTGAGTCTTCAAAAGCTATAGGGCCAAATGCTTCAAATGGATATGGGTATGGACATGCAGGTTTGCCGACCGTTCCCATTCACAAAGCTGCTCTCTTGCAGGAGTCAACCTGGCCTCTTCCATCTTCACCGTGGAAGCAAAGAGCCAGAGAGTGGCTGGAAAAAGCATGAAGCAGCGGCCGCATCCAAGCGGATGTCAGGGTTGAACAGGAATTCTGTGGGACGATAGAAATTCATGAAGGCTTCATGTGGGACCTTGGTTCATGTGTGGTGGAAGTCCCTTCACACTACAATTACAGTATAGCCTGCACTCTGGTGCACTGATTGAAAGAAACTGCATGAGGGCCTGAAGATTCCACATCTTGAGCACGTTTGAGCCCATGTCTCATGCTCTCCGTGCCACCCAGTTCATCCAAAAGACCGTGGTCGGCTTCATAAAGCCTTCAAATGTCCTGTTTTCATGCAGTATAGTGAAAAAACGAGTTTTTCCAGGAAAACACGAGTTTTCCTTGGTCACCATACTGAAACACGAGCTTTTATCGAAGAACCTACAAATTTGTAGGTTCTAGGCTCTTTAGGTATAACTTATAGCGTTCTTCAACCGTCAGTCTGTGATCTTCACACCTGAACACCTCCAGGTGTCAGCCCAACCCTCCGACCGTCATCCGATCCGCTCCGATAGGCTGAAGGCCACTTCCCAGCGCTCGCTACAGCGCTCGTAGATGCACTGTGACGCACCTCGGTGGCGCCGTGTGTTCTGCACAAGGCGCATGGCAAAAGGAGTCACCTGGACCTCGGCACAAGCTCCACCGGTGGTTGGAACCTTGGCTGATGGAACCAATTCTGCACCTATATATATATATAGCCTATACAGTATATAGATCCTTCTGGAACCATCAAAACACCGTGTAAAAACAGTGCCTCGCTGGTGGGTTTGCCGAAACCTGCTGGTGCCTGCGTCTGTCCCCGGTGGCTGAAAATAGATGTCACCGTGTCATGGATGAGCTGAGCGGTACTGGCACTGAAAACGCTTCACATGGAACTGACCACAGCCAACGTCCGCATGAGCTGAGCGGCTTCCCTCCGAGGCCGTCTTCAGGAAGAAACCTTAGAGAACGCACGGCCGTCACCGAGGGTCTGGATTCTCTGTGGATTCAGCGGTTTCCCTTGATGCCACACAGAGGTCCAAAGGGTTGCCACGGTTGTTTTCTTTCCTTAAGATGGCATGCCAGAAAAGTGTTCCAGCCAAAGAAATCGCATGAACCACATGGAATGTCAATGTTCAAAGCTCCCGAGATGTGGTTCTTTTCGACCATCTGGGGCGGTTCTTTTTGGGGTAAAACGGTCTGAGCGTCGATTCGGAAGACATCCTCTTCTATCAGTGTGCTTGGACCATCTCAAACACTATTTCTGATGCGCCATAGTTCAACCACATCAACGTAGACGTGTCGACATCAGTGTGATGAAAGAGAACCACATATGTGTCTATCATAGTTTGAGAATGGCGCGTGGGCAGCGAAACATCGGATCTCAAGACCGGTCAAGCTCGAAAGCCGACGTGAGCTCGAACCAGCGGTCGGATCGAACCCGTTGCTTCTGCCTGTTGAGCCTTGTCACCTGTGGGGGCCGCCCCATCTTCCAACAGCCGGCAGTGGTTTTGAAGTTCATCCGGCTCACCTCCTGTCATAAATACCCAGTGGCCCTTGCTGACTTCCACAAACAAGCAACAGTATATAACATGCATCGATTTGACTTAAAGTTGAGTTAATAGTACTATTATTATAGATATATACACATTAATTAAAGAAACAACACTCTGGAACATATCAAGATCAAGATGTTGGACCATTTATCTAAGTCGCTCAAAATGTCAGACGGAAATTCCCGAGCCTCACGTACTTGTTTGCAGTGATTGTGATTTCTGAGATTAACAAACGTGCATTCCATCTTTCAGGGGAAGGTGTAAAGAGTGGGGTGGACAGGTACAGGAATATTTGGAGGGAAGTAAACATTGTTATACAGTATATATATAACAATCCAAAACCTTCTTCTTTCTTCAGGTCTTCTCACTGAGGGAAACAACCAGGCGCTGCTACCACTCGAAGCAAAAGGCCAGCGGCAAAAGGATGTAAAAGGACCATGGCGAAACTCCCGTCCAGCAGTCCCAATGGTGACAATGAGCAGTTCCACCGCAGCCAGTATATGTACCCCAGCAGGGTGAGGGCCGATTCATCGGCCAGGCCACCCCTCTTGGGACTTGAAAACAGCAGGACTTGAACCCCTCTTGAACGTCTCCTCCCTCTCCGCCTCCTTTCCGGTCCGATCGCTCAGTGCCCCACGAACGTAGTCCTCAAAGCTCCTGGTCGCGGCTCCGTGCAGCGCGGAGTGACGACTGGCGACCCTGTGGTGAAAAGCCACGACTGGCGGGTCGAACCCAAGAGATGAACGTGTGTCTCTCATAGATAAATAGGCTACTACAGTATAGCTAGATATATAGGCTTGATATCATGTACACGTTTGTACACTGTGGGGTTGGGATGCCATATTACATGTACATGCTATCATGCTATCTGCATCTAAATTGACATGTTCTGACATGATACAAACGCACTGTATGTTTGTCCACGCACTGTACCCACAACAAAATGTCAGACGCAAACAGGGTCGCACCAGCTGGTTCGTCTTCCGGTTCACGTTCCGACACAAAACCGTTGGCAGCTCCGCTGTGTGAAACGGCGCCTGATTGGAAGCTGTTTCCCATTCAGAACCACCTGGCCGTTTTCGTGGCAGACCGACCGGGCACGACCGGGCACGGGCGACTCATGTTTCAACGGGCGCCAGCGGCGCGAGTCACGGGGAGTAGCTGCAAAAAGAAAAACACCGTGGACGGTCTGGATGAAGTAGCTGGATTCTTTGGGTATTTCGTCATGTGCTTCATGTGCTGTCACGCGGAGTTAGATGATTTTGAAGCAAACCAGTCAAGGGGGGCAGTATCAAGTAGGAGAGCCTCTTGTGCAGGGGAGGTGCAAGCACCGTGAGATTGACTTGAAGAATATCTACTTGCTGCTCTTGGCCAAAATGTTGCCCAAAGAGCACAATCTCTGCGAGGGTCTTTGGGGGTACCGTGTTCATTGCCCAATGTCGGAGACTGAAATTGTGCCTTGTCTATACTTGCCACCTTCAGAGTCTGGGTGCAAGGCTTGGTTTAAGAATCAAAAGGGCAGAGAATAGAATGAAGTCTGAAGTGGCCACAAAATCAAGGGGATTGCTGCATTGCAGGATGTGTTTGCACTCTTTGACAAACAAACAAACTAACAAACTAACTAACTGACTAACAAACTAACACAACCAACACAACCAACCCACCCACCCACCCACCCACCCACCCAACCAACCAACCAACCAACCAACCAACCAAACAAACAAACAAACAAACACACACACACACACACATGTCGCGGATCGATCGACCCGGCAGGTGTAGTGCCTTGATGGTCTTCGAGGTGGACGCTGCGATGTCGTAGACGCGTTTCATCATCAAGCTGCAAATATCATTGTCCTGTCGCACCCACCGGGTCGCACCGGAGGCCGCCGCGGCGCTGTGGGGCGGAAGGCAGTTCGGTTCGCCCGTCGCTTTCCCTCTGAACGCCCCACGATTTGAGTGGTTGAAATGCACTTCTGAAGCCAGATCGTGTGT
The DNA here is from genome assembly GCA_963970005.1 of Durusdinium trenchii. Lineage (NCBI taxonomy): Eukaryota > Dinophyceae > Suessiales > Symbiodiniaceae > Durusdinium > Durusdinium trenchii. Next base: position 906,482 of record CAXAMN010021807.1, on the reverse strand, counting down.
GAAGTTGATGGGCCAAAACTGTCAGGGTTCAACCAGTTTAACCTGCACATCCTGGTTCAACCAGGTGGAGCAAGATGCCTTCCTTTGAGCAGTTTTCAAAGTTCCTCCACGGTTGCTTAGAGTTGCAGACCCCACCGAAAAAGCAGTATACATCCCTGATCATCCATGCTTACTAACAACCTCAAATCAATACAATAGTTCTCTTTGGTATCCAATTCTATGACATTCTACACGCGCATCTTACACTCAAACCCATCCTGCCGCCGATTCCTGCGGATCCCTCCCGCGCTTCCTCCACAGCCAGCAGCCCTCCCCTCCCCCCCCCCCCCCCCCCGTCGACCCCGACCCAAAACGAACCCGTTCCGGCGGGGTCCAGGGAGGTCATCCCAAAGCGAGAGAAGTCGGGCCAGAAGGTGACCTTCGTATACTCCTTGTCGCTCCGGCAGTCCTGGCGGCTTCGTGCTCCCGCATTCCGCGTTCCCCGCGTTCCGGAAGACACCAGGGTCGGACGCAGTCCACAGATCACCACGGAACAACACGCTTTTTCTTTACCATGAAGACCCACCAGTGACGGAGTGGCTGACATTGGCCATCGGACACACGCAATTAAACATTAATATATATGTATACATACGTATCACTAGCATGGGGATCTATATCACAGGAAAAACCAGGACATACAAATATCCAGTATAGGAGGGAGATGGTTGGCATGGTGTGGAGATGTTTGGATGGTACCCCTTGTTAGAGGCATGGCCATGTCAGAAGTGCGCGGACTCAGTTCGTGATGCATCATTTGGTGGTCTCTAAGTTGACGAGGTTATGAGTTTCAATGGAAAATACACCGAAGCAAGGACTGGTTGGTGCACACACCATGTGACTCATAAGATCTATTTAATATATTCTATTACTGTACTCTACGCCACAAAAATAAGCCTGAGCATCAAATTGATTGGTTCTTGGATATTCCTGTACACACAGAATCCATCACCACCTGGACATCGCTGTTCTTTCTCCTTGAAAACGCAACAAACCGCCGCTGGGCCCTTCGGGGCTCGCAAACCACTGGGCCACCGCACGGCGACCACGGGGCTGTGCTTCTGCGTCATGTTCTTCTCGAAGATCTGCCGTTCGGACCGTTTGGAACACGAACAACACACCAGGGAACACACATCACAAAACTCAATGTGTATACGTAGAACCTGAGTGAAGCCTGTTTTGAAGTCAAAACATGGTCTTTTCCTATCAAAACTGAGGTCATATGGACAAATACATATAGAGAGATGTATTATGTATGTGTGCGTATCTTGGCAAAGGGTAACACCCCAATAAAAAAATAAAGTGGAAAAGGAAGAGAAGGACTACACGTCGCTGAGGTTGGTGCTTGATGCTCTTCTATTTTCTTATGGATTCTCATGATAAACCTAGCAGCAGCAACAGCTGCGGCTAGTGGTTACTACTGGCTTTGTATGTTAATGAGAGACTGCATCACAAGCAGGTACATCCCACTGTGTGCCTGGGTGAACTTCTTCTTGTTGTTCTTGTCCACCTCAGGATGAGGATCTTGAGCAAGACATGAGAACCATAGACATTGAGCCAGTCATCTCGAACAGTTTCCAACATGACTGACAACTCAAGCCTTGCACACCTTGGCTGTGACCAACCCTTCTGTGTAACCATGCCACGGAATGGCAAGCATTAGCCGCAGCAGCTCATCCCACCATCCACCGAGTCACACTTTTTCAAAACACTTTCGATGGATTTAGACATCAACCCAAAAAATAAAACAACATCAAAAAGACACAGAAACCCAGCATGTTGACACATTTCGCACCCAGCATGTTGACAAGTCAGTCAGTCCTTGTTGAAAACGCGCGGCTTGAGGACGTGGTGCTGGTCAAAGAACACGTCACATGGATTGGTGGAGTTCACCACCTGTTTGGTATAAGGAAAGTAGTCTTCCTTTCGGAAAGCCTGTTCGTAAGAGTGTATATCCCACTTGATGTAAACGATATATCACATTATATAACGATATCAATATGTTCCGAACGGGCTCCTGGCCGCCCCATCCGTTTCGAGACGGTGGTTGGGCTGGGTGGTTTTGCGGGTTGGAACTACCGAACCTGAGGATATGGTTGGAGCGCTAAGGTGTTGTCATCATGTATGATATATGAGAATATATGGAATATGTTCTGTTGAACATGTTGTATCAGCTGTACACATCATGTTCACATATCCCGTTGTCTATCTCCCTGACTCCAGAAAAAACATGGTTAGCAATTAATTTTCTCCACCATCCCTCTTCTTGGGCACGCGCACAAAAGGTCCAACCACCGCCCTGTAGACCCAAGAACTGAGAACAGGGGAATTGACACGATTGCCGAACAAAGGCGACCTGCTGGAATTCTCAGGGTTCAAGTTGGATGGAACCTTTTGCTTTTTCAAGCACAGCTAGGTCGGCCCTTTCCTTCCTGCGAAAGCGGCGGTCTCGATGATAAACTTCTTGGAGAACACATTCGTCAGCTTGGCGCCGTACCTCGTGAGGAGCGGAGCAAAGCCATGCAGAGCCATGCAGATCTCTTTTGTCCCTTGGATGTTCCAAGGAAACATAAACACATGCCAGGGACCTTCAGTTCGTGACCTCTTTCAAGTCTGTGTTGTGACCGTTGTGACCTCGTTCTGGGACTAAGTGACCGAACCCGCGGGATCTCAAGGACAGTCACGGACTGCCGGTGTCAGTCCTGGTGTTGAAAAACCAATTGCGTTGTCTCACAGTGTCTGATATACCTATGGTGCCCTGTTTTGTTTGTTTTTTTTTACAATGTCTCCATGTTTTTAAGGAAAATGCAAGTCTGCCTGTGTTGATTTCGATGGACGGATCCATGGCGATCAATGTCGGGTGGCCTATCGACACCGTTGGTTGGTGAATCAAGGATTGCGTGTGTCTGAGCCAAGCCCAGAAGAAAAGCCATGGGTTGAGTATCAAGAGAATCTCGAAAACGATCTCAAAACCATGAACACCGGCCCGAACTAGCTTGGGGGTTCTCTGATTTGGAGACAAAGCATGTCTTCGCAGTATCCTAGATAGTCTGAGTGGTTCTTCCTGTCAGCTTCGACCGCCCAGCCATTGGTTTGAACAAACGCAACACCTGAAGTCCTGAAGCATGTCCTTGCCAACAAAAAACGTCGTTCTGTGCGGCTAAAGGGCCCGCAATTTGGCCAGCCATACATGACTCCTAAACCAGCTTCAAGCCATGAACATAGGCCATGGACTCCAGGACAGTATCTTCAAGTAATCTCTTCTCAGGATTGGACCACCCCATGTCCTCCTGCACATACTCCCACTACACATGGTTCCGTGAATGGCATGGCACCGACGATGACCGTTCTCCGAAGACCCGGCTTCGGACAGCTCAGCCGCCGGCCCGTTACGACCGCCGGTGACTTTCTTCTCGTTGTCATCCTAAGCGGCACGTCATACGTCACCGGCACTTCTCCGATGGTTGAAAGCAATGTCCAAGACATCCTGTGACAAAGGATGGTTGAAAGTCTGGTCACACAGGTCTCCTGGAATTAGAATGAATTACAGTAGATGGTTTTGGGATGTGAACATCCTTCACTTTGAACAACAAGCATCGTGAAAACATTCTGAAAGCATTATATAATATAATGGCTAGTATGATGCTATTGATGATTGACATCTCCTTTTTTCAGATCCCTTGCATCAGGGATCAGCTCCCATGGCTTCTTGGCTTCTTTGGCTTCGGATCCAGCCACACGCGGACCGCGCTCCGACCGTCTCCGTCTCTGTCGACGTCTCATTGAGGTCCCCAGGCGTAGTTGTCACTGGTCAACAAGTGCCCAAAGATCAGCTCGGGCACGTAACACCTCAGACCCAAACGGACATGCAGGGATTAACGGACATGCACCCAAGCAGAATCACCATGTCACTGAGGAAATGAATGAGTTCACACATGAATGGCAAATGGCTCTTGCGGCGGCTCGTAGCATGAGAGCCAAAACCCAGAGCTGCTTCAAACATCAGCGCTCCTGTGATGTTAGCAGCTTCATGTCCGGGTGAAGTGGAGGAGCCCTTTGAAGTGTGAACATATCCTAGGTCCTAGCAGCCACCCCGACAACTGCTGGAATATGATATGCCGTGAAAAAAAAAAACAAAGCATATATATATATATCATATCCTAGAAGACCTCTATTTTAGACCGCCCACCCGGCCGAACCCCTGAAAAAATATGGCTCTTTCCGATGGTTCTGTCTGGATTCTAGGATGATCATGTCTGCAATAGGATGCACACAGAGCTCTGGCGGAATATCAGAGAGCTCTGCTCCTACTTGTCGCCCACCAAGTTGTGACAACCCTCACAGCTCCTCACAGCTCCCAAAGGTCTAGACCTCCGCCTCAACGCGCGTGTCGTGAAAGGAGGGCACTTCAAAAGAAAGAGGAATGGCGATCAAGTGCAGGATCAGCTTGAGAATCTCCAAGCAATATGGCGATCCACTTCCGGACCTGGTCCACTTCCACCTTGAAAGTGTCAGCCTGGCGATTCCAGCCTCCCCTTCTTGAAGTGCTTTGCTACCTTTTGGACATGAGCCGTGCTGCTGGCCGACTTCACCAGCCGTTTGTCTAACCTCAACTGGCTCCTAACCGGACGTGTCGTTCAAACCCGGTCGACGGGACCAATTCCAGTGTTTTTACCGATCTCCTCCCATGTCTTGTTTTGTACGTTTTTCTCGACCATGCCCGAACATGTAGGATTCAACAAAAATGCATCTGGGTTCTCAAGTTGCATCTGCGTGGTTGCACCATTTACCAGATTCAATTTCACCATCATCTCAATTGAGCCAACACCCTAAACCAACCTCGTCGCCTGAGCTCGCCTGGGTCGAACCGTCGCGAGTCGCTCACCGTCGCTGAGCGCCCGGCTTGTGCTCCTTGTGGATTTGCACCGGAATGCCTTGACCATTGTTTAAGACCTTGGCATTCCCGGATCGCATTGGACTGATCCGGTCGTTTTGGGGGTTGGACGTCTGTACGTACTGTGACTTGTACGGGCTGCGTGGACGCAAAAAACACAGGGCGGATCCAAAGTCCTGGCAATCGCCTTTTTGTAAGCGCGATTTATGACATGTATCATTTTGACACAGTGTCCAACTCTTCCTCATCTATGAGCAGAACGAAGCAAGCACGACTAGCTTAGGCAACATCCAAGCACAATCCTCCGAAGCCATTCGTGAACCTGTTTGAGATCAATTTGAATTTTCTCACCGAACAAAACCACTCGAGAAAAATATACAGTATCTGAGCGAACCTTCTCCTAACTAAGATAAATGCCAGCTCTCAATTAGTTTCAAAGCCATGTATAAACCAAAATGTGTCTTTCTGTGAAGATCCCTCGTTGGCGATTGCACGGCGCCACAATGTGTGCGAAGAAGCTCTAACATAGACAGACCACCGTCGTGGTAACCAATGTAACCAGCAAGAAAACCACGACCGCAGCTATCCAAAGGCTGTGCAAAATCCAAAGCACTGAGATGTGCTTGCTGCTCGCTCAGAATCGAGGTAATCAAAACCAAGTCTAACATGATTATCTTATACATATCGCCTGAAAAAGGCAAGACCAATTGCCCTTATTGCTTTCCATACATGTACAGGATCCTACACTCCCCAAGAAAAACACTCATCTATATATATATATTAGTTATATAACAAATAGCTTTATGATTTCTGTATCCTAATCATACGAGCAGCCTCTATTGGTCATCGACTTTGGGCGCCCCCCGCCGTGATGCAGTTCGCCTGGCGGTCGATGGTCACCTCGATGAGGTCCATCTGGCCATCGAGTACTGGACCACTTGAGTAGGCGAGTGGCACCGCAACGACCGAACGACCGTTTCAGCACCCAACCAACAGAATGTATACAGGTTAAGATGATATTAATTATGTTGCAGTTCAACCCACATAATATGAAGAGGTGTTGCAATGCGTTCCAATCCATGTTTTGGGGGTGTTATTAATCAAGATTAGAGCTCTACATTGACATTCTATCCAACCGTCAAACACCTGTATCCAACCGTCAGAAACCTACAACTTCTCTTCCAACGCAGTGGCTTTGACCCATCCTGGACGGCATGCATGACAGAGTGATCCTCTTGTGCACCATGTGAAAATTGAGACATCAGTGGCTCCACAGGTTGTCTCACATAGCGGACTCCCCGAGTCCCTGTTCCTGCATCCGTCCACGCCGCTGTCCTGCTCCATGCTTACAAGGTTTACACTCCAAGTCACCAACAAAATCATGGTTTGGTGGAGTTCAGGCCATGCCATCCATGTATTCTTTCAGATCTTTCAGGGAGTGGACGTAGGTTCCAAGCCTCATCCTACACCAGTCTAGACCGTGCTGTTTGGGGGGCTCTTCAAGTACATTGAATACAGCATTGTCAAGATTTGAATCACAGTCCGGGTTTGGCAGTTTGGTAAGTGTTGGCTTGAAACATGGGTCGTTGCCATCGTTCAACGGCGTGGATTGGCCCATCCCAGCATTCCAGCTTCCCATCCAGCTCCGAGTTCTTGGATTCAGCTGATGAAGCTGGGAACAAACAGGTCCCTAACATAAGTGATCTTCCCCAGGTCTTGCGGAATTGACCCAATGTGGTGGGAACATCAAGATTCACCCGGGACAAACCGCGATTCACCGAAACGCCAAGACCCATCCCATCCACCCCACGATGTGAAACCTGCGTGGAGTGTGCCACGTCAACCTCCGCGGTGTGCCTTCGCATCTCTCTTGGCGTTGTCTGCTGCGTTGACCAGAATCTCATCAAAGATCTTGTACAAGGCAGGAACCTGGGAATTTAGGCCGACATCAGATCAGCGGGGGGATTACCTTCCCTGGTTCCTTTGGACGGCTACATCCGAGACCCTCTGCAGCGGCAATTGTTCTTCACTCGGGGTGGTAGCACACACGGCGCTGAGTTGTGTCAGGACAGTGAGGGGTTGCTGAGTTCTGTTATACCCTCTTTTGCACTTCCTGATGTATCTGCACTGGGAAAGAAAACTGCCATGCCATGTTCATCTACAAACGTCTAAGTATGTAACTCTTTCAATATACCAAAGCAATATCTTGTGGCTCTGGCGATGAGAAAACTGATGCCCTATGTGCAATGCAAATACCCTTTGACATCCCAAATTCGCAGAGTATGTTTTAAGCGTGAGCACATATATGGGAAAATGATTAAGCTTTGAATTGTAACCTCTCACTACAAGTCCCTTTGTCTTGAGAAGGCTCATGTCAAGTGACTCGATGAAAAAACACGAAAAAACAAGGCAACACTTGCAAAGGACCACTCCAAATGTTGCAGTTTCTTCTGTACATTGACACATTGCGAAGCGCTTCGTAGTGTAGCTCATGTTTCATGGGGGGCCAAAGTACATGTTCATGGGGTTAAGTACATGTTCCAGGTTGATCCAGAAAAGAAGATGTATAGCAAGACGGGCTACGGTGGAGAATTGTGTATGAATGAATGAATCAATCAATCATATCTACACCAAAATTGAGATTGTTGATCTGCAGCAAAACTGGACCGCCAGGTCCAGCCGTCCACCACGAGAGTCCGTGCGTAGTCGATCTTCCGGTGTACCATTTGGTTCTTGGCCTCAGACGATCAGTGAGCAGCTGTTTTCAGCGAGACGATCCAAAAAGACTTCACATGTTAAATACTAAAGGTTTGAACTACATGGAGCATGTTCTGCCTATTACATTCAGGTACTTTTTCGGTCCTGTTCCATACATGGAGCTTCTTTCCGGCCAACTGGTCATGCTCAATCCGGCGAACTGGGTCGTTCCTCTTGTCTGGCTGTGGTGGCCAGGCCACACGAAAGACGAACGACAAACAAGCCGAAGGACCATTGATTTAGTTGGCATCAGAAGACAAGCCAGTTTTCACAGACAAGCTTCTGTTCAGTGTCAAGATTCTATCCCCAATCAGGGCTCTGCCACCCCGCAACAGATCATACAGATCACACATACCTCAAATTGCTGCAGATGTGGTCCCCTTGCTCTCTCCAGCAGCTTTTCATCCTCACAACAACCTTAACACCTCCCGCCTCATCGAAGACCCACATCTCTTGTAGTTGGTGCTCTGTGGAGCCTCGGCTCTCGCGTTCTGTGCCATGGAAAAGCAACGCTTTTTGGAGAACATCCTGCAAAACTCGTTTTGCAAAGCACTGGTGGTTGGAAGAATGTTTTGTAGACACCCCAGGACCCGTAGAGGGAGAGAGAGAGAGAGAGGGAGAGAGAGAGGGAGAGAGAGGGAGAGAGAGAGAGAGAGGGAGAGAGAGACCAATTCAATCCGCAGTGCAAGGTCTTGAACACTTTTGAAAAAATAGGAACCTCGAACGAAATAGACTCTGACTTGATTGAATAAGCTATCTGCTGTTTTGCCGGTTTGCCATATAAATATATACAGAACTTCTCCACCCAAACAGTCATAGTTATTTGACACACCCAAGACAAAAACAAAGGGAGGACATGAGAGAACATACGAGGTAGACAGAGACATCACCAACATAAATCATAAATAACATCCCGACGGGTTGGAAACCGAGCGCCCAGTTGCATGCATTTCACAACCGAATAAAGTGACTGAACGATGAAACTTCCATATGTTCGAGGTTCAGGGCGGTTGAACACAATGAACACTACTCGTTCAGTGTCCGCCGCGGTGGCACAAACATATCTATGAATATGTATAATATATATATATATAATATATACAAACTATTGAATTTAATACAATATATGTGAGATATTACAAAGCCAAAGTGAGAATTGGTATCCACCCAAACCTCTGAAGCCTGGGGGGATACACGGGCGATGTTGCATGTTTGATTTGCAGGGGGTGAACCCGAAATAGACCTTGCGCTGAAAATCAAGTATCTCACCAGTCACACCTCTGCAAACGAGTGAGCTTGTCGTCCAACCAAAACACCAAGCGCAATGAGGCTCAGACCCACATAGGTGTCCTTAGCTGAAGCCGCGGTGAAGCCGCGTGCACGTCTGCGCACAAAAGGAATAACGCATCGACATCGTCGTTTTGAGTCGGAAACACAGGGCCATGGGTCGACCATGTGGTCTATTCACGATACGCCCTGGTTCGGATACCCACATGGCACCTGAAAAGCAGTGGGTCGTAGACGTAGAGGAAACATGTATTTTCATACTAGGATTATAAAGGTCTATTTGCAGGTTCCGTGTTAATCTTCCCGGGGTGTAGGTCGAATTGACGATAGGTCTATGAACTGGTCCTATGATGGTCGGGGCATGAGTTGGCGATGGGTCTATTCACCCCAACAGGACACTTATTAGGTGGTTTATATATCCATGGACGTTATCTTGGACGTTGGTTTATATCTTGAGAAACCATACCCTCTATGATTTCAGGGTTGGGTGAAATAGCCCATCGTCTTGGTTGTTCAACCCGAGGTATGTCCAACATGAACAGTTCACTCCCTGGTTGTGAGTTGACCGGTGGCCATCCGATCTTCGTCAATCTCAGGGACCGATTCAATCAGCCAGTGGTGCCCCCTTCCCTTCCCGGCCAAAGTACGTATGCCGTATGCCTCCGAGTGAAGCCACACGTAAGAGGAAAAAATACATGTGTCAAACGGATACAATGATGGACGTGATCCTGGACATGATCCAAGTGAGGAGCAGCTTATGTCGATTTATTTCGGCCGGATGTTGAAACAAAGTGGCATTATGTTCCTCATTGTCATGCAGCGTATGGGACACGACTTCAAAGCTGCCTGCGTCGACCATAGTGGCCAGTACAAGCTCTGGGGATCTCCTGCGTCGACACAGCCCGCCCACGGTGCCCGGCTTGCTCCAAGTCACAGGTCGCAAGAGGATATGCTCCAGCTGAGTCTTCTTCCTGGGCGTCCAGGAAAAATGGATTTGGGAGTTGCACTCCAAAGGAAAACCAACATGCAAGTGGAGTTCACCACGTGTTTGGTGTTCGGAAAATGGTCATCCAAGGGGCCATGCCATTCACTTCCATGCTTATTTCAGGGAGTGTAGTCGATCACATCCAAGGAAGATTTCATGATGGAAACCTAGTACCCTGATGAATCAAGCTTCTTTGGGACTGAGGAACTACTGAGCTAGCCTTGATAATTTCATGGGACTGCGAAAAGAAAAGGACCATGACGTCATAATGTCAAGTCTATCTTGTAAAAAGTAAAAAAAAACGGCTGTGGGTCAAGAGTCAACACCATGTACCCTGCCGTCTGTGTCTGACACGCTCTGCGCGAACCTACACATACTGGCAAAGTGCCTCAACAACTCCGTATGTGTAGCTCCTCGTTCAAGGCCAATATGGTATTCGCCCATCAAGACGCATAGTATAGTCATATTGTGGCTGGCTCTTCAGACCCACTAGAGCCGAGACGAAAGCAAAGACCAAGACCGATGTGCTCCTAACGATGCATATCCCGATGTGTCTCAGGTCCAAAGGTGGAGCGGAGCCTGGATCGGAATGACATATGGCAGCGGGTCATGGCACCCCGAGCCCCTTGCACCAGGGTAGGTTGACTTCCCAGGTAGTCTATTCATTCGCCAGATGGTCAACCGAGGTGTCCCTGTTTTGACCCGTTTAGACGCCATGTGGTCAACTCGCCGGTCGTGCTCTTTGGATCGGACCACTGCCGAACTCCGGATCCAGGAGGAGATTGGGCAAAAATGGGCCACCGACCATGGGCCAATTGGGAGATACTAATTCAAGACACGTCGACACAAATGAAATCGTTTCGTCCGTCTCTCGTCTGCCGAGAGAGAACTGAGATCAGAGCTGGTAGATCTGCTCGATGGTCTTTCCCTTTCTCAACTGATTCCTAGCGATGGAATCTGCAGCTCCCACAAGCGGGTCTACGGATGTCTACGCTCTACATTACCTATTTGTACATGTTGTCAATCCCATGTTTGTTTTCCATTTGCTTCTGACCATCCGAGCAGGGGCTTTCCCCAGCGCAGGCATGCGCTGGCCTTTGTCAATCCCAACGGATACTTCAAAAGACTTTGCTTCTTCACGTTTTCACGTGACAAAAAAACTCAGCTTCCGACGCTCTGGCCGCACAGTTCTCCGCCTACGAGGGGCCGGCGTTGCTCGAGGTGGTCCCTCGAGTTTTCCCGATAAGGGTTGATCTTACCTTAGAAGCCCTGAAAGTCTCTCATGTTCACCCCATGGACATGTTCACCCCATGGACATGTTCACCCTATGGACATGTTCACTTACAACGTTGGTTCGTTTCGTTGTGAACATGTCCATGGGGTGAACATGTCCAGCATACTGAGCAGAGAGGAAGTGGCTTAAATTCGCCGGTCATGGTCTTCTTAAAGAATAACAAAAGCACGAGCAGGAACTTGCAAGGCCAAATGGTTCCAGGACGGCATAGAAAGAACATGAAAGAACTACATGGGCCCTGCTCCTGATCTGCCAAATGGGATGTTGATCATGTTTTGCAGGACCAAATCAGTTCACACCTCCTTTTTGCAGGTATTTGGAGTGGGTCGGTGTCTGGAGCTTTAATTATTGTTTTGTGTTTTTCCTGTTTCAGCTGTCCTGGTTCTCGATGTTTCAGGCTTTATAAAGAGGCGATATTTTTTTTATTTTTTTTTTTTTTTCGGAGGCGCTACCTAGCTAGCCAGGACGGCAGTCTCTCACTGACTCGATCACAGTCAGGCTCGCGCCCGGCTCCTTTGTCAACTCCAAAAAGAACTGGTACCTATAGACCTTCAAAGGGGTGTCGAATGGATATCCAGAAGTGGTGTAGGGTATTCCATAGGAGACCCCTTTGAAGGTGCTGGTATATTGATGAAAGGTGGACACTACTTAAGTATACTGAAGTCAAATTCAAATGGATGTAAATGAACCTTGAAGCAAACATGCTGTGTGTCTCAACGCACATTGGAAAGTGCAGCTCCAACTTCTTCCAAGGTCCATGTTAACTCTGGATTGGCTTTAAACAATGTAGACTCTTGATCAATATCGCCCATGTTGACTGAACAAGATCTTCATATGTGAGACTGCACATTGTGCAACAAAGAACGTGTGATCCACCTCAACCACTCTCCCATGAAGGACACAGTCAAACGAAGTCAACTGGGATCCTGGCCATCCCTCGATAATTCGAGCAGTCCAAGTGAGGCGGATGTTATTTGAGCCCTTCTCAAAGCTGCAGAACAAAAAGTGCAGAAAAGGAGTTTTACCAAATACGACCCGGTCAGGCCATCTATAATCTCAGGGGTGCATGCGAACTCTTTTTTGAGGGTGTTGATGTGCCTATCTCTTCTTTGGCTGAAAGGAAGGGCTGGATGACCGCCCAGGCTGGAACATCTATGTAACCACTAGGTAAACACAAGGAGCTTCCAGTGTCCAATGATGATCTGCAAATAGTATAATATAAATATATATATATATTATATTGTATACACTTGGAAAGAGCATCAAAGGTGGATCTAAGAGGGTAATATATACAATAGCAAATTTACAAAAATATAAAAATAAAGAATATATGATTAATGTGAATTGGTGACCCCTAGGGTGGCAGCGATTGTTCTGCTATTTTGGAAGCTGCACTTGCTGCGCTGCTCTCTTATGTCCCGGGCAGCAAAGAACACATTAGCTGTCATTGCCGTGGCACTCACACGGATAACCCCCATGCCGATGAGAACCCCATGCCAGGCCCCATCCTGACTCGCTCACACCGCTCCCTTGTGCTCCAACTACATACCTCCACATCGGTTCGGTGATTAGGATGGCTGAACATGAAGGATCCAATTCCCATCGGTTCGGTTTCGCACTTGGAGCCCTGGGCACCCAGGCCACCAACCTCTTCGCTTGGCCCGCGCCATTTGCATCGACCGAAGGTCGGGCCTAACGACTACAAACCCCGGGTGGGCCGATCAAAGCGAAGCGAGGCCGCGAGGCCTCGCCTTGGCCAGGGTTTGCCTCTGCAGGTTTGTTAGGCTCCATACATGTTTGTGCTTTCGGTTCAATCAGAACTGTACAATTGTCGTTTTATCTTGCACGAACTCCATTGATTTCTCTTGGATGTAGCTGAGTTAGGCTCACCATCAGCTCACCAACATCAGTTAAGAAGCAAACTTGTCCTGCCATGCAGGGGTCCTTGGACGTCTGCACTGTCTGCTCAGATTCGCTGTCCAGTCGCCGCCTGCCCAACCTGTCACCGCAAACAACAAGCGCTGCGTCTAGTCTAGATTCTTTTGGATCTTGGCCCTGTATATACCCTGTACTTCTAAGCAATGAAACAACTATATCCTGAAGCTTTAGGGATCTCCAAAAGGCCTGCTTGAAGCAGCCGGCACCACCAGGTCTGAGACGACGGCTGGTACAGCTGGGCTGGTGGTGGCTGGTCACAAACGCTTCGGGTGGCGGAGGTTTCCGACCGGATTTGCAGCTTTGGATTTGTGTCCTTTTCTTGGGCTCCTGGCCTAGCTCCTTTTCCAAGGATGGTTGGGGGGGGGGAATTGGGGGGTCCAAATATGGTTGGAGCCCTCGGTGGTCCAAGACGGTTCAACGTACACCGTCTTCCCCACCCTTTGGGGATAGTTCGGAACACCTCCGACGCACCGCGAACGAATGGTGAGTACCGAGGGCAGGCCCAATGTCACCTACCCCATCGTCCCAAACAGCATTGATGAGGGGATATGGATACCCCGGGTCTTGCTGGGTCTTGACTCCTAATATGGATAGGGGTCTTGAAATACCTCTTGCTAAGGATTCTAGACTGAAAACCAGCTGGTCAAACAAACTCTGAACGAACCGTCTCCAGGTCCTTGGAGTGGATCCTACGGGTCAACCCCCGGCGTTCGGAGTTGGTTGCTTCAACCGAACAAAACCACCGCAACCAAACCCGACAGGGAACGGGTTTGGGGTTGAAAACGGGTCTCATGATGTCTCATGGGTGTCAACCCTACAGATCTCATTGGCCTGGCTCTCATGATGTGGAATTCTGTATGTCGAATCCCATCAGCCATGACTCCTGCAGGTAGATTTGGGTTCCCTTTGGATCTGATCGACAACATCTGACAAACAAATACATGCTAGACCCATACACGTCACCACCCGCCGGCCTTCTCATGCAATTCCACACACAGCTGACCCACCTGTTCGGTTGAATAGCTACCCCACCTTGTACCAGCGCTTCTTCTTTGACTTCATCAGCTTCAACGTCAACTTCTGACTGCCTCGGCTCCCCCCAATGAGCAATGTCTTCCAGCCGGTCTAGCCCTTTTCTTCCAAACGGACCCGCAGAAGAGCTGCTCTGAGGCCACCAGGGCAGTTCTGGCTCCCATCGCTTCATGTTTTCCAACTTCTTCAGGGTCCATGCGACGTTTCCCTTCCACAGCAGTGAGACATGAGCTGCGGTTGTCTGACACCGGAATCGGCTGGACCACCCCAGTTCTGAACAAACGAACAAACAGCCCATTTTTTTGCCTCTCCCATATGTACCACAGGTCTTCGAGGGAGACCTCAACCTCTCTTGGACGAAGGCCAAGCTGCCAAGCTCTACATGGATGTGTTTTCTGCCGGCCCTGTGGACTCGTTTTGGATTTCGAAGGCCAACCGTCTCCCTCCACATTCCACGCCTTCCAGGCTGCCGAGTTCACGGCGCATCGGATGTGTCGTTCTCCACCCGTTCCGATGGGCCGAACCCGTCCGAAGCGAAGGGCCGAAGCACCAAAGAGGCCGAGACACCGAAGCGGCCGGTGGTGGCCTTCAACTCCAGCAAACTGTCCTCGAGGCGGCGCTGTACAGGAAGGACCCGGCACAGGTACGGGAGGTTCAAACGTATAGCAGCCGTTCACTACCAGTTGTTGAGACTCAACATTTCACATGAGAACTGAAAATCCTCGTCTAGTAACTAGGACTAGGAGCCTCTCCCAACATTCTCTCCCTGCCCCCGTGCCCCGTGCCGCACCCAGAAATCCACCGCAGAAATCCACAGAGCCATTCCTTCAGCCCCAGTCTGCCCCCATCCGATCCCATCTCTACTCCTTACTCATCCTTACTCCACCGGGGACGAAAACGAGAGCCGCTCTCCTCAGGGACGATCTCGCCGCTCAGTGGCGTGATGATCATCTTCCACAAATACAAGTCCTGCACCACCGGAGACGGGCTCCGGTCGGGACCCCGGCACCGGCGCTGTGGGCCGTCGTGGTTCGAGTAGATGGGCGGAAACACCCCGGCGCCCTTTAGTTTGGAGGTTCAGAAGGCACATTGAGGTGTTTCTTGTTTGTTCCATATCTATCCTTCTATCTAGATCTAGATAATGTGTTATTTTTCTTTTCTCATGTCTATTTTTCCCTTTTCAGCTTGTGTGACACAGGATCGAATGGGACGATTGTTTGTGGGCTTTCCTCCATGTGCATGTGAAGTCTTCATTGGAGGTTGCCTGGTAGTACTAGAATGAAGGGATCAGCTGAGCTATTGTCAGGCTGACAGATTCCATCAGCATAAGCATAACTATTCTTTTGGAAGGTAGGTCGCTGATGGTATCTGCATGTAATCCATCCAAAAGTGCCATGCCACTGGGCCCGACATCGGTTTCCAGCATCGAAGACCAGAAGCGTCAGCGTTCGAATCAGCCGATTCTCTCTGAGGTCAATTGTCAATGCGCGTTTCTTCCTGAGTCTGATGACCTCGACACAAGAATGTCACCACTCCAGCACTTGTCAGTTCTTCCGTTCTTCCTTCAACAATACGGATCAGAACCTGGAGGAATCACAACCGTAGAACACCCATGAGGGGCCCTCAAGTTGGTATGGGTACGTGTTCCATGGGTGATGACCTGCCTTGGAACAGGTTCTGTTCACACAACCGGTGTCATCTATGTGGAGACCGAACAGCATTGATGCTGATGCTGCTTACAGTAATCTTATATAGTCAGTCGTATATTCAAGCCGTTCAACACCAAAGTTGGATTTCTTAGTCTACCTTTCTCCGAGTAGAGCAATGCATGTCATAGTTGCCACTGAGGAGTTCAGCCTAACAAACAGTAAGTGATTCCTGTGATCAGCAGAACAATTAAAACTGTTAGGAACAAGCAAGACACCATATGACACTCAGATCAATCGAGTCATGGGAGCAAATCACAAATCGCATTCCCCACCTGAGTCGTTACCTTGAAACTCACATCGATCATCATCGATGAATCCACATTCTCTTGTAGAACACTTCCCCATGCTGCCCTATCATCTCCTGAATGAAGTGTTGGGGTGGTCATTGAGTCAAATTGATTGGTTTATGTTTATTGTTTAAACATATTTTTGTTTGGTCTCCTTTGATCATGTGTTTGCTTCTATTTGTTTATCCTGAACGCGTAATGACTCCTCTCATTCCTCCAGCGCCGGGGCTTCAACATGCCGACCTCCGGCGACCTGGTCGGACGCGCCGAACGCGAGTCCCGCCTTGGCGCCGTAGGAGCCAGGCGCCACGATGTGGAGCTCCAGCCTGCGGAGCCCCCCCACATGGCATGGTAGCCACCCATTGGCCCAAGACTTTTAGCTAGCGGCTCAAGCAAACATCAAAAAGGATCCAGAACTAGAAGTTTTGGTCGCAAGCTGCGAATATGCAAAAAGGGCACTCGAAGCGACAATTTTCGACCCAGGACCCTGCACCTCTGCTTGCCGAAGTATGCCTGGACATGCTCGTTGGAGATGACCTGGACACGCGGAATGGGCGGTGGCGTGGCTGGGCATGAACGGAGAAGACATGCAAGAAACAGCTTATTACAATACACAGCTCCCCGGACTTAAATACCATCAGCTTACATAACTTAAGCCACTGCTTATATAGCCTTGTTTTTGCTTCCAACGGAAGCAACATAGAACTTCCCGACCCCTCCGAACAGCCCGACTGGTCCATCAATATATATATATATGTATATATATATATATACTCGAAACCCCGATAACGCAAGTCCTCTGGTGAATGCGCTCAAACAACAAGCGTGTTTGTGCTTAAACCCGGTGCTGTTTCAAATGCTGCATCTTTGACTCACTCCAATGTATTCAACCGTCACTCTCGCGTCGCTCTCGTGTAGCCGTCCCGTCCAAGTCTCCTTCGCCCTGCCTCGGCTGCTCCGTAGTACAAGTGAGCGTTCAACTCCACATGCACTTTGGCGAACTGCTCCTTGGAACAGTTCGATCATACGGCACCACGGCGGCGCACCAGGTCATGGGACAGGCAACATGGACACCAGCGAATGGTTCAACCACGCATCCCACTTCGCTGAATAAGGACAGTACTGGTTGATGTATAAAGAAATGACATCGATTCACTGCACAGACCAAACGGTTTGAATGGATTGACTGCATAACACCTGACATCCAAAAGGACAGTATAACATCCAACAACACGGTATACAAGTTGTTCATTGTTCGGGATAATTTGTTTGGGGCAAGGTTTTGTAGGTTAGGACTCTCCCAGGTAGCGAATTCCCTCAATTCAAAGTAAATTCCCGGGTCTCTAAGTCTAGGAATGAGAATCAACAACCAGTTATACCTCGAAGATAATGCATCTGAGATGCCAGGCTGCCAGGTCCTGTTTTTGTGCTTCTTTTTCTGTCCGTATCTATACCAGCACCCTTCAACAGGTCTCCTCTAGACTCTAGAGGGTTTTTGGATGTTTTGGGACCCTAAAGGGGTCTTCTTGGTGACCTGTATGGAGCCGGTCCTGGTGCATGCGGACCGAATTGCTCTGTTGTCGGTGCTTTCATGTCCTCGGACACCAAACGACCCCGACCCCGACCCCGCCAGACCTCGTCTTCGAAGAGGAACTCCGTGACGGGTCGCTCAAGGAAGGTCTCGGGAAGCCTTGAGATGTCGCGAAGGTGAGCAGCGACTGGCCTAGGACGGGTGCAGTAATGGAGAGTAATGGTGCAGTAGCCTCCTGACATCTTGGAATGGTCATCCCATGCGGATGCTCCTGGACCTGTAGGGTGCTTTTGGCTGCCGAAAAGGGTCAAAGTCGGTCCAGCGAATCAGTGAATCATGGATCGAATACTGGCTTATAACGGAAATTAAATTACCTTACCCTTAGGAGAGGGTGGGTAGCACCCCATCCTAATTGGACCCCGCATGTATCCCCTCCATGGCAGGATGCTTTCCGGAGTCAATATTCGCAAATACTCCAGGTGAAGTCCAGTGAATCCTGGAAATGGATTGCAGATCGTGCGTGTATATTTACCTATTAAATAAATAATATATATATATATGTTTAAGAAACATCCTGTTTAGTGCCTGGGAGAGCAAGAGCTTGTAGGATTTTAAGGCTTAAGATTCAACAACACTACGGTAGCTGCAGCTGGAGTCCAGTTGAGGAACGGATTCCAACACACTCGGTCGGCTCTGAGGACCCACTGAAATGAGAGTTGTACCAAATACCTGGACCTTCACAGCAAAGCAACCTTTGCCCTAAAGAACATATCCGCCCAAACACCTGCGAGGGAAAAAAAAAGGATTGAACAATTATCCACGGTGATCATTTTCATATGGCTGTGGGTCAGAACCTGGAGACCCACAGCCACTGTTCATTTTCTGTGGTCAACCTCAGGGTTACAGGGTTTTGACCCACAGCCATATCCCCAATTCTCACTTGGTCCAATCTACTATCGCGAAGAAGTTGCTCCTCTACTTCTACAGGCCGGCCATACGCCCCCATGACACAGAAGTAACTAAGTGTCACTCTCTGTAGAAACGAAGCGAAAAGTCGTTTAGGACCATTGACCCAAACACATGATATCCATTGGAGGGCTCCAAGTACACCCGAAGGTATTTACACCCCTGAAAACCCCTTCCACAGACCTCAGCGGAATGTACTTGGAGCCCCTTCAGAGCACACCTCACAGCGTTCCCGGTCCTCCGCGTCCCAGTCCAGGTCCCGTCCTCCGCGTCCCCCAACTCATCGGCCTGTCGGCGCCTTTCTTCACCATCTGCGCCAAGGGATTGATGGATCGGTACACCTGAGGTCGTCGGTGTCTAACGTCGTCAGTGTTGGTCTGTGGGACAAAGTGGTGGAGGATATAAATATACAAATATAACTATAAAGAAATATGTAGAGTATATAACTATATCTGTTATAACTATATAGGTAGAGTATGTTTGCAGGGATGGTTTTCTGGTAAACGTTTCATGTAGACTTGGAACATCCAATGAGTGTCCTGGCTGAAGATCCCTGGGTCCTGGTATCTATATATATATAGTTGATTATCTTTGCACGTTTTGTTCAGACTCGTAGTATCTCATATATCATCTGTCTATATCAACATTGCGAACATTGAGGTCCTCTAAGCTTCTTGACCAGTCGGCACAACAGTGATCCCTGTGCCGCAAGAGAGCCCCAGTGCCTCTTCCCAAACTGCTTGGGGAGCTTTCTCAAAGAGCTTGTAGACATCCTGAGGAACTGCAGTGTGGAACTACTAGGTTGCTAGGTATACTGAACAATTTCAGAATCCGATACCGAGACCTAAAGAATCTGGCCCTACAGGGCTGCTTTCGTTTGGAAGAATCCCTGCTATCTTTGATTCTTGTCACAGCCAGATTCTTTGCGAGAAAGTTCAAGGATCTTTCCAATGAATCCTTGCCGACTCTTCTCCGCGAAAAAAGCAAATACATATGGGCGAGGAGAATCGAGGAGAGACAAATTCGTTCGACCTTGACTATTTAGTAGACATCGCAAGCTAGGACCCCTCACTGCTCCTGCAAACTGAAACCACCAAACAACAAATCCAAGCAATATATGTCACTTCCAGCTCTGGCCTTCGATCAACGCTTTTCTATCCTTGGTAATATACGTTTTCCCATTCGCGCCTTGCGAGTGAGACCAAGCCGGGCATCACAACCCAGCCTGGCCGAGAGTTTGGTTGTACTCCAGCGATCAGTCACTCCCTGGGCCCACAGTGGTCACTCCCTGGGCCCAGCTTTCTCAAGACGAGAACCGATTGAACAAGTTACCCAGTTGTCAACCATCTTCGTTCGCACCCAGACCCAATTAAACTGGATTTTTTTGTCTATGGCATAGAGCCACAGACTCTCGATCCACAGTTTGAGTCTAGTCCCGCGCGTCAGAATAAGCGCGGACGAAAGCCCGGCGTTCCAGCGTGAGCGAACGCGCCTTTGGCACAGGGACGCATAGGCGTCGTACTCTTCGATTCGCCGACCCCCAGCTTCCATCAAACTGCACAGCTCCTAACGGTAAAAAGAGACGAAAGACCGTGCAGTCCGCGTCGGGTGCCGTGTGCTTTTACGCGGATGTGGTGATTTAACCCCCCCAGTTTTGGAGCCGTCCGGTTGCGGACGGTGGCAGTGTGGCATAACTGCAAATTGCAGGGCAAGCCGTGAATCCCCTTCAAATGTTGTGACCCGATATATTGCCTCCGACCTTCAAAAGAAGATCCAACTATGCATCCTCAAACAAAACAACATGAAGTATTGAAGTTCGTATCCCTCCTGACCGCACCAAACAACATCCAAAAAGATCTGAAGAAGTAACGTGTATCCCTTGAGATTGTATCCCAAGTCCAGCAACCAAAGAATGATTGTTCATTTGCTGTTCATGCTTTGGTGCACCCTCCAACATTGCAACCCGAACAATAGGCATGAACTGATGTACCAGGTTGCAACGTGGAAAGTAAGATTCAAGAGCCTACCGAATGCATCCTCGAAACTATCATCTATATAACATCATGATAAGTCATGGCCGTATACAAACATATACAAACTAACATGCAAGAATCACACGAGTCTCCTCAAGTGACCTAACCTTTAGTCCAGACTTCTCGCTATCGTGAACGTCAACAGCAAACAGCAAACCAACAGTCGGATTCCCTCGAGCTTTTGGCCGCCCGAGCGGACCGGTGTGTTTTTGTTCTTCCACCGACTAGGTCGGTTCCGGGTCGGACGTGGCTCCTCAAAGCAAAGGATCTCGTCTTTGTCCTGCCGGTGCAGGTGTGGGTCACATCACGCGTGGTGAACAGCTGCGGCGTGCCCTGCAATGGAATCCGTGATCGCACGCGATGGAATTCGTGCCATCTGGTAGGGGAAAAGCAGATGGAACAGCGTCCCTAACAGTGTCCCTATAGTGTCGCTCCAATCACCTCCATGTCGAAGGTTTTTGGAGTGCTCAGAATTACCTGCTAAGCATTTAATTGGCGCTAGTGGGGAGTGCAAACCCTAGAAATGAAGTATATACTTATATTAACGGACACCGCATGTTGTCTCACGTGTGTTTTCAACGGAATCTCCAAGCCGTTTACACGCCGTGCAGAACTGCTGAGCTCATTTCCCATGGGTTCTTTCTCTCGTTCCGGTAACCGTTTGCTCAGGTGCAGGGTCCGTGGTCCACCTCATGTTGAACACCAAGCTTCAAAGTTCTGAAAACAATACAAACTTTATCCAAACTGTACTTGGTATACTGATCATACCTCTAAGATGAGGTTAGACAGAATCCTGACTGTTAATTATATATATTATATTATATATGAATTTATCTGAATTTCTGAGTTTTTATGGGTGGATTTGCGGATGGTTGGGACCTCACAGTGCGAAAAGTCCCCAAAGCCGCCGGCTGTGCCGCTGTTGCCCGAGCGCCACGCCGGTCCCGTCCTTGTCGTACTTGTCGAAGATCAGGTCGCATCGAGCTCGGAACTCGACAGCAGGAATACCCTGCCAGTGATGGAAGATGTTGGACAGTGCTCTGCATCCATCTATATCCCTCTATTTCCGTGTACCCTTTGGTAAAAGTTCTGGGGGCAGAAACTTGTGGGCATCTAACCCATGCAACGGCCGGTGAATGAAAACAATCATGGAAGTGCGCTGGGGCATCTCGTGTGGCATCTATAGTCTAGCATCTAACACATGCAAAGGAGAGACGGAACAATCGATAGGAACTCCCAGGTCTATGTTCACCTGGTTCCGGACTCCAAACTTCGGGGCAGTGGACCTGTCCTTGCAGCTAGACGTGCACCGGTTACTCCAGCGGTTCAAACGGGGTGAAGCTAGGTGAAGCATCTCCAGGTGCAACCGCCGTACATCCCGATACGACCCGTACATCCCGATCGGTTGAGCCGGGCACCCCCACCTTGATGGGCTTTCGTTCCGCCTGAGCCTTGACCTCTTCTTCCTGGGAAGATCAAAGGGAGGTCCAGGTGTCCGGAAGGTGGGAAGAAGTGTCTGGAAGGTGAGAAGAGAAAACAAGTGGATACTTAGCCCTAATTGGGGATCATAATTGGATACATGCTTCCATACCCCAAGAGAGATCACTGTCTCTATAGGAATCCAAAGACCTTCTCAGAAGGTATACTTGGACTATCTTGGACTCTCGTTTTGTCTATGTCAAGGTGTCGAGCACATCGCCCTGTTAAAAGGTATGTGGATCTCTACGAATGTTCTCAGTGGGGTCTGAAACAAGTGTACGCCATGGATCGATACTGTCACACTGGTTTCAGTTACCGCACAACAGGCATCAAAGTGCATCAAACAGCTGCGGCGCACAAGCAACCAACGCCGTTTAGAATGTCTCAGGACATTATATACATCCACTTCCGCAACAAAAACCCACAACAACGGAAAAGCATGGAAAAGCTATGTAAAACCGAGCTACCTTTGAACATGTGGCCACGAGCACCATCCTTTTCTGGGTCATGTCCCATGCCTCTTGCTCCAGGCCCATACCCCAGAATGGGGAAAGCATCACGATCATCTAGCCAGCCATGACAGGTTTCTTGACCGATTCTTTTGATCCTGCTTCCGGCAGAGCTGGGCCCCAGACCTTGTCCGGCAGCTCTGTCACTGGCCTCAGACTGAATCGACAATGCCAAAGTGGCTTGGCCTTTGCAAGATATCAGTAGCATTGGACGGAAGTTGACGATCTCGTTTGGCCAAGAACCAAGGCCTTCAAACTATAAGTGGACACAAACAAGCAAAGACAAAGAGATCTGGGATAATGACTCGTAACTTTTAGCTGGGTATAGTACCAGTGCAACAGGACCAACAAACCAAAACGTCTTTCTCGCACATCGTGGGATTGACCCGGACAGGACCACAAAAACATCGAAAACAACCAGGTTACTTACAAGACTTACCCTCTTGGTTTTGAAGACATAAAACATATCAGAAATCAATTCCACAAAGAACACACCCACAAAATTCAAGAAATGCCCAAACAAAGAACGCATCCAAAACTCTCCTCACTTCGGCTCCACCTTCCAAGCCACGTAGTGAGCGTGGTCCTCTCCTTTGCTGGAAGCGGTCCCAGCTCATCGGCGGCCGCCTGGTTGGTGGGAAAAAGGCGATCTTTTTGAACGACCTGCAGGACTTAGGCCTCGAATCAAGGTGCTTTGGCCTGAATGGGTTTTGGTGTAGAACCGTTCAAATGAAGCTGTAAAAGTGAAGCAACTTATGGCTTTCTGTGTAGAACCATTCATGAAGCACCTGAAAAGCAAAAAGCATCAACTTCTCACGGACACCGACACCTCATCAAGCAGCTTTCGCTTGGGCGTTCGGGTGGCTTCAAAATCATCCGAAGACGAACAATGATGCTTCGGAAGCTTCGAGCAATGAGAGCGGATTTCCAGCTGGTGTCTACTGAGTCTACTTCGAACGTTGAATGCCAGCTTGCTGAGTTTGGTGAGGTAAAGGTGTTGACTGATGTCTCACATTCATAGCATATATTGTGCTAGACTCTTTGCCGCATCTATAGACTATGACTCTATCATGAAACCCTCAGGATCTGAAAATTATCTGAACCCATGCTGCACTGGTTCTTTGCCCCGCCTCAGCATCAGCCTTCGGCTTTGCCTGGCAGGCACATGAAATTGTGCCCTTGACTGGACAGCACTGCAGACCCAAAGAGTCTTGTATATAAGAGATTTGCGTCTCAACATCTTGCAACTCACATCCCCATGAGGAGAAGCTGTGAGGCACAAAGGCACGGCCACCCCAACTGAGTGTCCATCCACATTCGGCCACATATGAGCAAAGAACAACATCGGCTTTAACATCTTGAAGATGGGTCATGGGAATAGCCAAAACCCTGACAACACAAAACATAGAATCCTGGGAGGGTCGACCGCCACACCGCAGAATCCACATATGACAGGAATGATCTAATGAGTTAGTTGGTGAATGGGTAACTCACTTCACCCTAGGCCAAAGGACATGGCACTCCGAAGGACTGGGTCAAAACTTGGAGTCCTGGTTCACCATTTTTCGGTTGACCTTCCACCTACCAGGTCTGCAAGTATCATTGGTAGGTCAACCGCAAGGTCTCCCGGTGCCACAGCCATACACCGATTGGTTGGGGTGGTTGGTTTTAGGGGTCACTGTATGAGTGTTGAGTATGGACCCGCGTCTTCCGCGCCTCGAGGTCTTTGGCCTCCACAAGGTCTCCCTCCGCCACCTGGGGAGAGGTCACCAGCTCCGGATCTCCCGTAGGGGAAGAGTCAAGAGAGGCATCTCAACAGAATCAAAGCAATGCGACTTGAACCAACGTCCCAAATTCAGAACATCTGTTTGAACCCAACCGATACTTGAAAACAACAAACAAAACAACTCTTTATACTGATGCTTCTTCATGAATGGTCCATACAGAAAGCCCATGCCATGTCCTCACAGCATTGCAGGATATTCCATGTTCACAAAAAACCATGCAGAAAAACCCATGGAAAAATCACATATACACATTTAAAAAAAAACACACAAACAAACACAGAACACCGATGCCATGCCACCGCGGTCGCTCGCTCGGTCCTCCTCCTCGCTGTCCCCCGCTCGGTCACCGTCGTTCCGCCGGAGGGCCAACACGAAGCTCTCGGGACTGGAGACGAGCGGAACGGCGAGGCCTCGGTTCGGCGCGAGGCGGTGCTGCGGCATGTGGAGGTGGGGATGTCAAACGCCATATATCCATAGTACTATGGGTGTACTACTGGGTACTACTATATGGGTACTACTATGGGTGTACCTGTTATAGTATAGGGTTGCAATGGGTTGTATCTTTACATCAATGGGGTTTGGTCCTCTTCTTCATTAAGGCATAGATGGGTGTACTATCATGAACTATCCCTAGGGCTCCTGGCCCATATCCTCAGAAGGTGGTTAGATCCACTGGCAGCCGCCCACCCCAGCCATCATCGAAACGGCAGTAGGCCAGGAGCCCTAGGGTATGGGTGTGCATTGGAGTCCGGGAGACCCCACATCAATTTGGGCCCTGACTGGTCTATATTCCTCCTTGCCAGGGGATCCCACGGGGATCCTCGGTCTCCTTATATTAATACACACCTATTCACACCCATATAGGGCATAGGACTGGGCATGTTCCCAATTCACTGGGCCGGTTGCGAGAGGTATTCCCGATGAAAACCACGGAGAGCACGGTAGGGTCCAGAAGGGTCCAGTCCGGAGGATTGCTTGGTTTGGGAGTGTTTGTTGTTCTTTGTTTTTTTTTTGGATTGTATTATGGGTTATTCATGGTTATTGTGGGCTTATGGTGATTGTATGGGTTATTATGAGTTTATGGTGCCTTCCTCAACAGGATGTCTATTTCAGATGGGGTGAAAGCAACAGACCCACTAAAATCCCAGAAACAAACTTGTGACTGAATCATCGGCAGTTTCAGTTCAGTTTTGAGAGTATGATGATGAAACCTTGTGGATGTTCCTGCAAAGTATGTTTGAGGCAACCTCCTTTCTCACTCACCCAGTTGATGACTCGGAAGAAGCTTTAAACAAACTTTAAGTAAGCTTGACTATCTTCTTCCTCTGCAAGTATTGTGAGCCTCACCATTAAGTTGTGCTGAATCAAAGAAACATCTTTCAACGGATGGTTGGAGTGCCGTCCAGCTCTGAGCTCCAACGGATGGTTGCAGTTTGGGAGCCTTTCAACATCATTCAACAGATATGGTGGTTTCCAAATAGATACCAGTAGATAGACACTCTTAAACAGCTACATGCTCTTTACTTGGATCTACTGATCTGCTTTTCATGACTTTTTGGTTTCTATTTGGGGACCGCTATAAAGGACGATATGAAGATCTTAAGCCCTCCAACTCCGACCATCCCCTGCTCAGAGCTGGGCACATCACTCCAGTTGCCCTTACGCCCTTTGGCCAAAGGCACGGTCGATGCGCGAGGGCGCAGGGGTAGTACCATCCGGAGTGATCTCATAGAGCACGAAGTAGGCATCCTACCGCCGTGAAGCAAGGACACGATTTGGTTCTTGTTTGGCGAAAGGGCGGGCAGGTGGTGAAGGATGTCTTTCAGCTGAGACTGTTAACAATCACAAAGTTGAGACGAGCCTCTCACTCTGTGAATCCAACAGCCCCTCGCGTCATCCGCACTGTCGTTCGCTTCGCGGGGTCGTTCCGCATCCAGGGGGAGTGGTCAATGAAGTCAATGGTCGGTCACTCCTCACTGATCCGTTGCAGGTCCACCGCCGGGTAAGGCCTCGCTTCAACAGACACCGGGACAGGAGAACAGGGGGAGGTGCCCTTCAGCTTCAGCGGGCCCAGAAGCGACCCGCAAGAGTGGACATTTGTATATATGAGTATGTACTTGGATGCACTGGGATTATTTGGACCTCAAACTCGATCAGACTTGAAGAATACCGTCTAGGATTTCAACAGATCTGGTTGGATTTCAACAGATCTGGTTGGTCTGGTCGCCTGTGCAAAACGACCGTCCCACCAGGACGACGATCTGAAAGGCGAACGCAGAGTTCGGCTGTGCCCGGATGAAGTGAACACATCACACCTAAAAGTGCAGAGTACGTAGCTTCACAAGTGATTGGGAAATTGGGTCTCATACCCTATCGATCCACTCCCACCCATTGAGATGGTGATTGGCGACACTTTTATTTAGGCGAACTGAGGGTCTAAGTACCTTCCGAGAAGGTATGTGGATCCCTATAGAGATTAAGATTTCTCTTTGCTTGGAGCATGAAAGCACATCTTCCCTTCCCAAACACAGAACACCGTGCAAATTTGCAATGAAACACCTAAAAGACACAATTCCTAGTCGGCATGGCCATATGAACTTCAATGATCGCGATCTCTTACGGGAGAACAGCTGCAGACTCCAAACGCAAAACAGAAATGGTCTCAAGCCCAGCTACAGGTAGAATCTTGAAAAGCCCTGGAATTGTCCTAAAGTTCTTCACAACCCCCTAGGCAATAGGCTATTCGATCGGCTATTCTTTAGTGCAAATGGAGCGTGATTGTGTTCCCCAGTCTAGGGCACCACACAAGGAGAATGGTGTCTTGTTGTAGTCCTTGGCGCAGGTGCATGCTTATTCTTGCCGGGCAACCCAGTCGGGGAACCCAGTCGGGCAAGCCATCGGGTTCTGCACAGGAGGTTCTGTTCATCTGCATCCCTCCGCTTTTGAACGGTAGTGACAAGTGCAATGTACAGAAACCCTCTGTGGCCAGACCCAAAAAATCATCTCGCAGAGTCCTGGTAGTGAAGCTTAATCCATTTCACACAACTTTCCCAACGATGATGCAATTCCAGTCAAAACCACTAACATTCTGAAGAGTCTGGGGCTTCTGACCAGTCCCCATCGGTCTGCTTGCTTGTGGACAAGTCAGGCTACAAACGACGCGTTTGAGTTGGCCACGCATTAGGGACCTGGTGGATGCCAGTGGCACCATGAATCGATGGGAAAAGAACGAACGTTGTGCACCATTCCCAACAAAAGAGTGTGGGAAAAACCATCGCGTTATTGGAGTGTCGTCAAATCACCTCACTTCTTGGTATATATATACACATAACAAACAAACATCGTCTGTAGCCACAATCTGCTGAACATCTTCTGTGGCTACAGAAACCTCATCTTCACATCATTCTGTAGCCACGTCTTCTGAAGATAGCCATAATATCTGCTGATGATGAACAGGCAGCACATCCTTTTCACAATTCCGACGCAGCAGGATCATCTTCCGCTGTCCTGCGGTGGGAGGTCTCGGTTTCCGTACCGGCGGTTGAGGACGGACGGTCAAAGAGTTTCTAGGTATTCAATGAGAATGCAAAGTTGAATGGCAAAACAACCTCTTCATGTGGGAAATGGAGTTCTTAATCAACTCAACTACATTACCTCCTCCCCAAGTTCAATCCCATATAGCATGAAACGGAACAACGTGATCCATCCAACAAAACAACTTGCTGGAACTGGGGCATGAGAACAAGCAACATCGCGGGTCATGGGTCGGGTTCAGACGGGCACGTTGGGTTCCTCACAGTCGAGTCTTGTTTCAGCTAAGCCTGTTTCACGGATCGCCGCCCCCAGCGATCACACGTGAGCCGCAACGATTGGCCCCAGCGACATGAGCTGCGACGCTTTCGCCCTCGCCTCCGGACAGCATTTTGTTCGATGCACACGTCCGTCACATCTCCCATAGAGCATGTCATATTTCATAGTGTGGCCAAACGCATTCTTAAGGTATTGGTGTTAAATTTGTAGAAGAACGACTGTGCATAGACTTTCCCTTCCTCTTGTCCATTATAGCAATATACCTTCCCTTTACCAAAGGCCCTCCTCTGCCACTGTCGCAGCCGCGGCTGTGAACACTTCGGCATCCGCTTGCTTGGATTCGTCATCTTGGGTGTGAATCTTTCCCACCTCAGAGTCTCCGCCTAATGACTTGCAGTTTTCAAAGGCGCCGCTTCCAATGGATATCTGGGAATTGAGCAGTGCCACGTTGGCCAAAGAAACGCAGTCTGCAAAAGCACGCGCTCCAAGAGACGTCACTGACTCAGGAATCGTCAGGCTGATCAACGAGCTGCACCCTTCAAAAGCACCAGCTCCAATAGAAAGTACAGACTTGGGGACGGTCAAGCTCCTCAGCGACCTGCAGCCTGCAAATGCTTTGTCTCCGATGGAAGTGACTGAGTCTGGAATCCTCAAGCTTGTCAAGGAACAGCAGCCTGTAAAAGCACGGGATCCAATGACAGTCACTAGATTGGGTATTGTCAGTCGCATCAACGATCTGCAGTGTGCAAATGCATATTGCCCGATGGCGAGGACGGAGTTGGGAATCGTCAAGTTGGTCAAAGATCTGCAGTGTGCAAATGCATATTCACTGATGGATGTGATCGAGTTGGGAAGTGTCAAGTGTGCTAAGGCAAGGCAGTTTGAGAACGCACCAGGTCCAATGAATGTCACTGAGTTTGGGACTGCCAGTCGCATCAGGGATTTGCAGCCGAAGAATGCAATCGGTCCAATCGAAGCGACCGACTTTGGAATGATCAATTCGCTCAAGGAACTGCAGCAGGAGAAAGCGCGGGCTTTGATGGAAGACACGGAGTCAGGAATGGTCAAGGTTGTCAAGGAACTGCAATTCTCAAAGGCTTGAGTTTCAATCAAAGTCGTGCTGTCTGGAATCCTCACGACGATCAAAGCTTCAGAATCGCCAAGGTCATGCTTGCTGCTGCACTCCACGGCATGAATTGTAAAGAGTGCTTGCAATTGTGTCGTTGGACCAATTCCCGCCTCTGTCACGCTTTGATGGTCATCTGTCAACTTTTGACCCTCAACTACAACCTCCACCTTGGCCTCTCTTTGTCGATCTTCCCTCGCTGTCAGTTGCTTCTTGAAATCAAATATGGTCATGTCTGGCATCACTTCTACAGTGATCGCCTCCCCATTCAGCTGTATCACTGGGACCTCCATCGTCATTGCAAAGCTTGCGAAGCTTGGTGCGTGTGAACAAGCTGCAAGGTGGTATTCCCACCCCGACTCTGTTACAGATGTTTTGAACACCTTAAATATATATATATATATATAATCCCCTTGTGTGTTCCCATAGCTACTTGTCCACCCATTTTATAGCTATAAATCGGTGGGTGCATGTCTGCCTGGGGTATCTTAGCACTATAAAATTCAAATGCCTGACTTACTATCATACAGAAACATCATTATAGAATCAACTCTACTAAGGACCAGGAGGTAGACAAAGATATTGAGCAGATGCCCAAAAACACAGTATAAAATGGGGTGCACAAGCAGAACAATTTGATGTCCTCCAATTTTGTTTAATAGAAATTAGTCCGGAGAGCAAGTCGTGCTCAGATTCTATAGTAATTGTTGATTCAATCTGTCAAAATCGGTCAAAAAATATTTTTGTATTTTTGTTAAAAAAAAAAAACATTTCAACATCTTTATATGTTTGTCTTTGTTATTTAATCAATGTTGTATATTTCCTCCATCAATTTGCACTATGATTTCAGAGACATTGATGAAGATTAGTTTTTTTGCTATGAAATCATTTCACTATAAAGTTGCAGTCTCTGTGGCACGCAGGCACAGGTCTCTCTATAGAATTATGTTGGTGTTTGGTCTGCGTGGTCAAAACCACAATTTCTACAAACAATGTGATTGTTATAGAATCATAGACGTCAATTCATAGTCTCTTGTGCTCTCTTCCAAAAGTTCATGCTAGTCAATGCCTGAATCTATGCTTGTGAATTTATAGTAATCACTTTCTCGGAGGCTTATTTCTATAAATCTGCAACACGCCCTCTTGATTTCATAGTGAAAATACACACCAGGATTATATATATATATATACAGTACACGCATGAGAGAGAGAGAGGTCTCCATGTCTATGCCTTTCTGAAGAGAACCTTTGAACCACATTTGGATATAGCTATCATGCTCTCGGTGTGCCAACATGCTGTGGACGCGAACGGCGCGGCGAGAACGGCGGATGCTCTTTCAAACGAGGTCTCCAATGGTCCGTCAGTCCGACGGACCGGAAACGTGGTCTCCACCGAGGTTGAAGAACCCGGCCCATTATAGGCTATCCCGTAGGTACCCTGGTAGGGTCCTAGTTCAGGTCACTTAACTTTTGTTGGCAAAGCCAAAGGAGAAGTGAAGAAGTTTCAGGAAAAGCTGACACGTTCCAGAGTGACCTCCCTAGAACGAGTGCCTTCCCGAGAGAACGATGTCGGCTTGGAACAAATGACTAATTCCACCAAAGCTGCATGTTCACGCAAACCAGAATCCTCCGGCCAACGGATTTCCCAGCAACCCTTCCCCAGGGCTCCAAGCACTTACTTGCGAAAAGAAGGATGATTACCTATTCAAAACAAAAGAAAGGGTGCTGACCCAAAACGATCTCGGAACTGATCTCCCAACATTTGAGAAACAGGCCATGCTTGGCCGGAAGAATCCACAAATGCCATCAGAAACAATTTGGCCGCTTCCTCAATGGATTTATGTGGACTCTTGATTTAAGTAAAACCCCCAAACATGGACTGAAACACCTCTAAGAGGTGGCTTTATAAATGAAGAGTCAAGAGTCAAGAGTCGTGCCCCTGCATCTCTGGACCAGCCTGGCCAGGCTGGTCCACCAGGTGATGCTTCCATGCCAAACCAACGCAAGTACTTCGTGACCCCCCCACCACAGCCGTCCGGCTCCCCTCCCGTCCTGGCGACCGGGACCTCGGAGAAGATGCTGGCGCCCACTTGCCGTTGCAAGCGGCAAAGGAGGCTCCCTAACTCGCCTGAAGCGACCAAGACGCTGTTGTCGCGACGCCCGCCGTCTCGGCAGACGGCGGGAGGGCGGAGTGTGTTCGGAGTGCGAGACTCGGTGAGATGACACGATCGATGGAGGAATAGGACTTGTTTTCAGGTGGAAGTGTTGGGAACTCTGAGTGAAACTGGGACGCCAAGCACTTAATTAGGTGGGTTTGATTTGAGCACTTGCGATCAAAAAGGCGATGATCTTGGAGAGGTCCGGGTGGATACAGGTGATCTGTGACATGTGGGATGTTGAAATTCTACCTGGACCATCCGTCCTGGGTGTCTAGGGTAGTCGATCCCTAAGTAGTGCAGGGCAGTCCAGCAGAACACCCAGGGAGGTGTTGGTCATGCTGTATCTTCGATGCTCTGGCTTTGTGCCATACCATAAAGAACACATTCACCCCTGACACCGCGCCCCAGTGGCAGCTTCTCACAGACTCGAAGAGGATCCGCTCCTGACGGCAAGCAAGGGCGAGCGCCCCAAGTGCCCGACGTGAGAACGAATTGGGCGATTTCGATTGCATTTCAGTGTCTGCCATGCAGATGTGCATTGGTGCATGAGGTATTTTGATTTGAGAGAAGAGTGAGATTGATCATTGCGAGACACAGGACTGACATATATGTCAACCTCGTCTAGTAGTTTCAATTGCAACATATCCGGATGTTCTTGTGTAATTACTAATGATATCTAATGTTGGATCCTGATTAGTAAAGGGGGGTCCCCCCCCCCCTCCCTCAAACAAATAGGGGACCCTCTATAATAAACTACCACCAAAACAAATCTGGATTCCTGTTAGAATTCCTGTGAGAATTCCTGTGAGAAAGCTGTCAGTTTTGAAGAAACCTAAAGAAAACTATATCAGCTAATGAATCATAATCATTGGCCTCAGGAGCTAAGGAAAGGAAGATTACATGAGCAATTTTTTCCAGTGGAAAAACTTTTCACAATTGAGAACCCAAAAACAAATCTATTATTGAGGATCAGGTGCCTTCCTGGTCTACTACCTTGAATATTTGTTCAGGAGCAATGTTTTATAAAGGGTTTAATTAGGAGTTAGTGGTTTTGGACTAGGGTTGTAATTAGTTAGTTAACATCTTGTTGGTGGTCTGTTTGTCTGTGTTTTGCTTTGCTGCTGGCTGCTTGCCTGGGAAGGGAGGGGGAGTGCAGGTGGACAGGGTTCAGAAGGAATTCAAATCCTTATTAATGAATTAGGTTTTCCAATATAAAAAAATTAGGGCCCAATGTGTTTTTTAGCATTATTCAGGACCACTTTTTCAAACAGGGGGTCCTGAATGATTTTGGAAAAAAATAGCATTATTGCGGACCGGTTTACTAATCGTGATCCAACATTAATGACAATGTATGTGGGACTACTAGGCTTACCTTGGTAAATGGTACGCCAACAAAAAAACAATGCCATATCTATCCATATAGCACAGAACAGCTCAGTGGAGCTGATTGGAGCACATTGGAAAACAGGTCGCACATTGGCACAGTCAGTCAGCACTCCTTTCGTAAGTACATGAACGGCGCCTGGTTCATGGAGATCGCCTTCATCGCCTTCAAACCATATATGGGTTTGTATTTTTTTAAGGTTCCCGGGTCGGGATGTTTGACTATGGGGTATGCTTCGGAGGTATGCTTCGGGGGTATGCTTCGGGGTATGCTTCGCCTAAGTCGAACATCCCAGCCCTACATAAACTGGACACCTTAAAAAAAAGACAAGCCCATATCTACGTACTCAATTCCACTCACCTATGATACTCACCGGCTACTGGTACAGCAAAAACATCCTCCACCATTGGAACTTCTCCTATCTTCTACTTCTCCACCCAGTCCGCTAAACCCGACTCCTCCCGCCGGAGCTTGATGCCACGGATCTTCACCACGTCGTAGTCGGCGCTCCGATTGCTCCGCATGAAGTCCACCTGAAACCGTCACGGACAACGACTGTTTCGCTAGGATCGCCTGCATTCGTTCACATGCACATGCTGTACCAGTCATCATCCCAAGAACCGCATCCTCTTGAATTGTACGTAGGAGCTCCTGAGTGTGTTTGTGTCTTGCATTAGCTTGAAAACCTGCAAGTCTGTAAAAATATCACATCACGACACCATTTTGTAGACAACAAACACAAACAGCACTTCAACATGCTTCTCTCTATTCATTCACCAGCACACTTCTGCCCCAACACAAACTCCTTGGATCAGCCGTAATGGCTACTTGCCCCAACGGCTACAGTACCATGCGTCGACCAAGGAGGAAGCAAGCAAACAAACGAACAAACAACGAAACAACCCCAACAACAACAACAACGCGACGACGACGACAACAGCACACATCAAACAGCAACCATATTCAAACCATCTCGCCAAGCTTCGATTTCAGTGCTATTCCAAGCCAGGGAAAGAGCGAGGGCACTGACGGTCTCCAGAGAATCTTCAGCATGAATACCTCAGCCATTTTCTACCCTGATACGGTCTGCGGAGCGGCGGACGCAATGGACATGTAATCTTTGGCGGATAGCTTTTGAATGCTTTTGATAGACTCCTACAGGTCAGTTGAACCTGATTTTGACTGGAGTTGATCATTTAAACAAAGCACACACTGCACAATGAGGCTTTCAGGACCGGGTTTTACGTAGTCTTCAGGCCTGTAGGGGTTAGGGTTGGGGTTGTCTAGTTGTCTATTGGGAAATATATATACAAGAACCGCCAACAACTTGTGTCTTTGCACCTCTTGGCTGCTCTTGCTGCGACATGTGACATCAAAAAAACTTCTTGCAGGGGGCTTGATTTGAAAAACATGGAAGTAGAACATAGTCGAATCTATTGCCCGGGCCTTTCTTCGTGTCCCATGGAATACCTCACATACCGATCCTCGACACTGGCGATGTGCCTGGTATATGCATGGGGCCAGAAATGGACCCGCGACTGGCAAGAAGCCCCATTTCTTGTAGAGCTCCAAGACATTTCCGCCGTGGGTTCCAATGATGGAGTTGAACCTCGGCTGCGCCGACACGGAAGCGGTTTGGAAACAAAAAGAAGAGACACACCAAGCCCTTTGATTGAAAGTCTGGAAGCTCTTTTCAGCCTGAGAAGTCTTTTATACAGTAAGTGACCAGCAAATAGATCAATAAAATGAAATGAACTAGCATCTAATTCATTGAGGCGGACCTGGTAAAACACAGCAACTGATTCCTTCATCAAGAACAGGAGTGAGTATATACTTTGTCCACTGGACAAACAGGGTTGAACCACAAGACAAGGTCATGAAGTCATGGAGGTTGTAAACATATATACATATGTGGCAGTGGGTGGACACCTGAAAATGAACAAATTCCTCTATAAGGATGTCAACCTACCAGGGTTTGGTGGAAAAAAAAGTCATGACTCACAGCCATATGTACACATGAGGATCGCAATTCTTTCCATCTTGTCCTAAGTACATCAACTATCATGAAATTGCATCCTTTACATCCTCACTCCTGTAAGGCCAACAACGTAGTTGCAACTTCCTCCTACAAATCAACCCCACTCACTAACCTGGCAAGGCATCGGGTCATGTAGACTGTAGACTCTTAATTAATAAACCCCTTATGAAGAAGCTGTTCAGTGGAATTGGGGGGAGATTAGTAATCAAGAGTCTACTACATTACCCAAACACTCCATGTATGCCATATATGCCTACATTGAACACCCCAAAACCACCCCAACTGATCGGCATATGTGGCAGTCCCATTGGTCATGTCTGGGTTATGGTCATGTCATCTGGGTCAACCCCAGTCGTTCAACTCCGCACCAAAGGACCAGGGCCGCCCATGCAAACGGTGTCTTCCATCAGCTTTCTTGTTTTTTTTTGGAAACGGTGTCCCGCGAGCAAATCGTCTGCGACCAGGTAGCACCACATTGGTCTTCAGATAGTGCATCCAGTATCTTTGCCCGCAGGGATGCAAGTAGTAGTGGGTGAAGGCCGCGAGGGAGTTCACGGCCCTGTGCTATGATTTTCAGGACCAGGAGCTTCAGAACAAAGCTTCGAATCTGCATCTGCTGATCTGATCTCTGTAAGAACAAAACACCTATCTAACGTATCTAAGCACACCTGCTTTACACCTACCGTAAGAACCCCTAGTGTGTCCACACTGTTTGGGGAAAAACATCCAAAAACAACCACAAGCCTTGCCTTGCTTCGATCCCACACTCTGTGGAGCCAGACTCGTCGACTCGTCGAAAGCAAGCAGATTGAGACACGGAGCGCGCACTTGCAGAAACAAGCAGCAAATCTGCTGAAAGTTTTGACCTCTGCGAACAAAAGGTCGAAAAGTGCTGACATTGTGGGAGTACGAAGACCACACTCCCACGTAACCTCGTTTGGCGTCTTCCCACAAAGCCTGAACTGGAAACGGCAGCGGTTGATCTGCCTTCAGAGATTCACAAATAACGTAAGAACTCGGAACGAACACACGATGCATGTAAAAAAACACCGACCTTTTGCCGCACGAACAGACCTCGCCTCGCCCCCACCGCAGACCTCGCAGACCTCGCGCCGCCTCGCCGAACGCCGAACAACACGCGCGGAACACCGCGGACTCGGCCGCGTTCGGCCGCGGAACGCGCCCGCGTGGAACGCCTGGCGAAGAGATGCAGGAGGGCGTGGGCGGCCGAGTGGATTGGCGAGGCATGGCTCCAGTCACAGTTGGCCATGGCTCCGTTGAGCGGCTCGATGCCACGCCCGCGGAGCTGGGTCAGGTGCTGGTCGTAGCTGCTCCTAGGTCAGGTGAGGGCCAACGAAGGCGTGGGTTACATCGGCGCGGCGGCTTGACAAGCGAAGGGGAGTGGAGAGTCTTGTCCTTGTGAGATCAGAGGTGGTTTCGAGGATTGATGAACAAACATGTTGCTTGGGTTCTTCAAGCAAGAATGGATCTTCACTTACACTATGTTGTTCAACCGCTGCACTCTGGATCTCAACTTCAACAGCACCATTGAGGGGGTCGCAAAACTGCACCATCCGTCCTGGGTGGTCCTGGCTGGACTACCCAGTCCACTGCTCTCCGGGTTCTCCAGCCAGGACTCAGGATGAATCCCGCAAGTTTACTTCTCACCTGACCCCATGATTAATTTTATGGACACGCTGCCGAAAGAACCGCTGACACGGCACCACTGCTGACGCCAAAATATGTTTCAAATATTGAATCAACAAAAGGATCCCATAATCTCACTGAACGGGTCCAAGAATCTCACTGAGGGAGAAGATCTCTCTCAAAGTGTCCTTCCAGCGCTGGATAAAGACCTGATTTTTCTGCGTTGGCAAAGCTTGAGAGGTCAAGTGCTCAAAAGGATTCACCAATCTTCTCGACTTGTCTTTTTGGCTGTGAGTTAGGACGTGTCGACCATATCTGCAACAGTAAGAGATGTTGCATGCCAGCTGGCATGAATGAGATATGAATTTTGATTCCTGATGAAGCCCTTTTTTCTCGAGTCCAAGCATGGTGATCATGATGATCAGTGCACACACTATGAGAACCGAGTTCGTGGCATCATGCGGTGAAGACACCGCGATCAAGAACGTCTCAAACAACGAGGCCTCAGCGTCTCGGGGATGACGTTCTTTACGTCACAAACTGCGTGAAGAACAAACTCACCGCATTTTTTGAGGGGGACTCCTTTTTGAATTAGTAAACCTACCGGTGAGTCGACTCCTTTCTTGAGATAGTAAGCCTACCGGTGAAGATCGCAGGAAATGTCAAAGTTTCCGAGCTGCTATGATAGGTGCTATGATCTCTTCATACACTCCCTCAACTTCAGTGCCTAGTGGGACTAATTAAAACATATTAAAACTTGTTTTAAAACTTGTCATCTCGACTCAACACAATAGCTCCATGATCCATATATATGTATTATTTCATGAGACATCAGGTGCGGAGGTTCCTGGCGGGCGAAAGAAACAATGCATCCTCTGACTTTTCGGCTTTGTCGGGCACAAAGCTAGTTCGTCCTGAGGTTCCGCACCAAAACCCCGACAAAACCAGTACATCAGTCCAACAAAAAAAACAAACCATAACAAACCAGTTCATCAGTCTGCCATGTACACCCCAATGAGACTGGTTTCTTCATGTTCGAGTGATTTTTGAACATCCTCCAACACCCTGGTGGGAAGCTGGTTCTCATTGAATCCCTTCCATCAACAGGACTTGCAGGAAAAAGAGGCCCTTGATCTTTCAAAATGAGGGACACTCAACCAAACACACTCATGAGTTGAGGGGTCCTTGCCCAGCCCAGTGAGACCATCCGAAGCCTCTTATTGGAATCAGGCAATGTTTTGCTCAAACTCTTAAATCCAAACTGTTAAATCATGTGTTCTCATGTGTTGGATGTCCAAAAATATACATGTTGAGAAATATCTTCGACTTGTTCATCAATGTAGAGGTAAACATCGTGAAACATCATTGAACTTTTTGACACACTATATTTTGTCCACTACCCTTTTCTTAAACTAAGTCTTCGTCACAGGAGAAGTTCCTGCACAGACTCAAAACCCGCTTTATGTTTGGCAAAGCTTTCGACACCACTGGGACCGACACGCCTCCAGCTGTACACCACTGAGCCTGGCCGAGTCGTTGACCAAGAAGTGCAGCGGAGCCGTCCTGGGAGAACAAGGACGACGCCGTCCTGGGAGTTGCTTGAACAAGATGCAGGAAAATGTGTTTTGTTGGAAACAATTGTGTAGATATATATATATATATATGTGCATTCATTGTTTGAATCATTGCAGAACATTCTTTGGGGGACAAGACCATGGAAGAATGACGGCAGACCAGCTCTTGGGACGTCAGACCAGCCTTGCCGGACCATGGACTTGACCCCCCTCTCTAAAAGAATCCCAAACTATGAATGGAAAACAATGGACACGTTATGCCTTCCGGTTCACACCAGGTCCGATTTGCGCAGATGGTCGGAAAAAACGGCCAAAAGCAAGGGAAAAGGAGAGAGACTGAAAGGGTCGAGTAGTTATTTTGGTGAGGGGGTTGGCCCCGTCAAGTCCACCGTTCAGGTCCACCAGATCCTCAAAGCAGCTCACACTGACACGCGTTCCGCTCATTGAGCTTGTCCAGAAGAAGCGGAAGAGTGTGCACACCAGGGCGAAGTCATCGGAGAAACACATTTGTCGATATTCTCATGGAAAGCAAAGACGAGAGCAAGCTGACTTTGCCTGGAAAGAAAGGCAATTGGGGTGGCCGAAAAATGTACCGGACATTCGACAAGAGCTGCAATGTTTGCGCGACTGCGCCCAATGCCATGGTCTGGACGTCAGGCAAAGCAGAAACAGTCGACAAGCTGATGGTGCAGTAATGAACCTGTATCTGGGGGGTCACCAGGCCTTTGTGGCGACAGGTTCATTGCAAGTTGCTGCACCACCGTCAGTACAGCAAGGCTGGAGAGCTCCGAGGATGCCTCGGGCGCTTCGCTGCTCCTCCTCGTTCTCCTCCTCTCATCACCCTGCTGGTGTGGGCTGCACTGTGAACGGATTCGGGTGGCAAAGCCTGTTGGACCGAACGATGACAGCACATGATGACAGAACCCGATATTTGGACCAGTGTCGCAGCATATGTCAGAACAAATGTCAGATCAGTTGACACATGACCGAATTCATGATCTGTCGGAAAGTGACAAAT
The DNA here is from genome assembly GCA_963970005.1 of Durusdinium trenchii. Lineage (NCBI taxonomy): Eukaryota > Dinophyceae > Suessiales > Symbiodiniaceae > Durusdinium > Durusdinium trenchii. The sequence continues at coordinate 867,199 of CAXAMN010021807.1, read as the reverse complement.
GTTCAGCGGTACTTGCCAGAAGAGATGTCAGAGTCAATATATATATATATATATATGTCAGACTTCACGGCGGGACAAAAGCCAAAACACTTACCAAAAGGACGTCAGAACACATTTAACATGTCTCAGCCTTTTAGCTATTACAGATGATGTGTCAGAACATGTCAGAACACATGCCAGAACATGATGTGTCAGAACTGATGCCAAAACACATGCCAGAACAAATGTCAGAACATGGTCTCAATTCGCATGTCAGGCAGTGTTTGTCAGGATCGTTTGTCAATACATGTGCCCTGCCTTCTTCCAAATCACCTCTTACAGCGGGAATCACTCAAAGTATATGTTTTTGTCGACAGGTCCGAGGATCAGCAGCAGCGTGGCGTCCAGCCATACACCACCATGGGATTCCAGTAAAGCTAGTCGCAGCCAATCGGCAAAGAAGACCTCAGAGATTAAGTGATCTTCCAACTACAGACCAAGAGCCCCATATACGCCAAATTGGGATGGTTTGGGGTTTGATAGATACTTTGCTGCGAAACTACCTCAGCATACCTTAGCCTTTTCATTCATAAAACAAAGTAATATATATATATATATATAAAGGTTCAGCTCGACCAACATTCGTCGTGACCGTTGGAAGATCGAAACTGGATCTTGCCGGAAGAGCCAGATTTCTTAGGGCGTCCAAACAGGTGTCTTCTGTGCCAACAAGGTCTGTTTGATGGCTTCATGTGCTGAACAAGGTCTGTTTCTGCACCAATCTAGTAGTACCACTGTACCACTGTAGTAGGAGTAGTAATTAGTGGTGGTGATAGTAGTAGTGGTGGTGGTAGTTGTGGCAGTAGTGGCAGTAGTGGTAGTGGTGGTTGTAGTAGTGGTAGTCCAAGTCGCAGTCGAGGAGGAGGATTAAACACATGCAAATTATGACCCTATAGGCTTTCACATGCTTTCCCCAAAAAAACACCCACCGCTCTGGTTCTTTCTACAACATCATGCGTACCCTCATCCACCATCTCAACCTGTCTCATGCAATCAACCTGTCTCACGCACCGAAGCGTCCCGAGGTTCCCTCGGCCGAGAGCTTCCGTCCCAACACGAGACCCGGGACGACCGTTAGACTAGACGGACGTGTTGGGACTGGGGGGGGTCAACGACCAAAGTCTGCAGCGAAGGAGCCATGTTGGAGAAGTCCTCCGGGCCCAAGCGTTGGGCACTCTCCAGATGGGCCGCAAAGCTCCGCAGGTCCAGCATCGTCACCTGACGAGAGCGAATGGAGTCTCCTCCGTCGCCGCGGAAGGTTGTTTTCGAATCCACGTGGTTTTCGATACGCGTGAGAATGGAAGCGCGTTTTTGGGGTCTGCTTGGGTTGGGTTAGGGACTTTTGTCTTTTGTTTGTTGATTTTTTTGGAAGAGGGGAAGTGTTGAGTTGGCATCTCAGAAGCAACCAGTGGCATCTCATGTCGTGGCTCTTCAAATTGGATTTAGTTGATCCGTAAAAAGAAACACCACGGATTGCAGCGGACATCACCCTGAAACCACCCCAATGTAATTATATGTAAATATTCCATATGGAGCGCTTGGGATTGAACCCCCTAGGGATCCAAGTACCTTCTCAGAAGGTACGACTGGACCCTCGAAACCTACATGGCGGTGTCTCCAATCACCTGCTGAGAAGGTACGACTGGATCCCTAGGGAACACATGCAGATTAAAAACATACCCAAAAAGTTCGTCGAGGTGCCGAACTTGATCCGAACATCGCACAAATCTGACGCACAGAATGGGACGAACTAGCCCGACATGGAAACTCCTGGTGAAATTGGTTATATGAATTCTACCTCAGCCATTTGACCTTCTGTTTCCTTTACACACTTCCCACCAAGTGAAACTGCCCCACGACTGCGTCTGCCTCGTTCCCTATCCCGCCCGACGATGCCTGCCCTCCCGTTCCGTCTCCCCACGGTCGTCGTCGAACGCGCCTCATAGTCGGGCGCAAAGTGGTGCCAGGTGGCCATCGCCAGGCGCACCAGCTTTGGCACCTTGGGGTGTTGGAGACAGCATGGCGCACCGCGTTGGTTCGCGTGATGGCTTGGCTGAAGACACGAGGCGTGACCCAGGAGCTGGTCCGGTCGTGTCGGCCATGCAAGGCCTATCAGCACCTATACGTAAGCTTATGCCTAATAGGTATGGTATCTCACAGCACTCACCAAAACACACAACTCTTCGACGTCTGCAGGTCTCCAGATGGATAGACATGACCGGAGACTACACTCACTCATGCCGGGAGACTACACTCACTGACTGGGTCTTTTTGGGATGGATTAGACATGACTGGAAAATCGAAATCATGTCTATTTCCTTCTTGGCAAACAGCTCACCAAAGTACCTTTGGGATCCTTTGGGGGGTCGCTTCTCAGCCTGGAATCGAGTCTGGCGGAGGGATCCCATGCGCGCGCTCTCGGCGCTCAACCTCTGACTTCTTGGCTCGATGCAGGAGGAGCCTGAGAGGCCGCCAGGGCCGGAATCAAACATTGGCAGTCTTGAAAAGCATCGACTCCAAGAAGGCAAGTCTTGGAGTTCAGTGTCAAGCTGGACAGGGAACGGCAGTCCGCAAAAGCCCTGGCTCCGATGGATGCCACAGAATTGGGAATCGTCAAACTGCTCAAAGAACTGCAGCCGGCAAAGGAGTCCATTCCCAGTGACGTGAGAGACTCAGGCATGGCCAAGCTGGTCAGGGAACTGCAGCCTGAAAAGGTTCCAACTTCAATGCAAGTCATGGTCTCCGGAATGATCAACCTTGTTAAAGAGCTGCAGCCTGAGAATGCGCCAACTCCAATAGAGGTCACGCACCCAGGAAGTGTCAAACATGTCAATGAGCTGCAGCCCGAAAATGCGCCAACTCCAATAGAAGTCACATACGGGGGAAGCGTCAACGTCGATAACATCCGGCAGCTTGCAAATGAGCGATTACTGATGGACGTTACCTTGGATCTGCTTAAGGATCCGAGAAAAAAAAGGGTACATTTACCCATATAGGGAAAATAATAAAACATCACCGGGTCTGCAAAACCATGTGACTGACTCAGGAATTCTCAGGCTTGTCAAAGATCTGCAGTCTGCAAATGCACCAGCTCCCAAAGAAGTCACAGACTCGGGTATCCTTAAGCTGGTCAAGGCGCTGCAGCCTGCGAAGGCACGGACTCCGATGGATGTCACGGAGTTGCCCAGAGTCAAACGTGTTAAGAGCGTGCAACCGTCAAAGGCATTGTCTCCAATGAACGCCACAGACTCGGGAATGATCAAGCTTGTCAATGCACTGCAGCCTGCGAAGGCACTCGCTCCAATGCACTTCACAAACGGGGGAAATTCCAAGCTTAACAAGGAGCTACAGCCTGTAAACGCATGGTCTCCAATGGACGTCACAGATTCGGGAATCCTCAAACTTGTCAAAGAACCGCAGCCTGCAAAAGCACTCTCTCCAATATAGGTCACAGAGTCTGGGATTCTCACGCTTGTCAAGGAGTTGCACTGTGCAAATGCACTGCTTCCAATCTCTGTCACTGAGTCGGGGATTGTCAAGCTTCTTAGCGATGTGCAGCCTCCAAATGCAGTGTCTCCGATGGAAGTCACCGAATCGGGAATTGTCAGGCTGGATAGAGAACTGCATTGTGCAAAGGCAACATATTCAATTGATGTCACTGATTCAGGAATCGTTAAGTTCGTCAGGGAACTGCAACGGGCAAATGCACCCATTCCAATGGAAGTCACAGATGCAGGAATGGTCAAGCTAGTTAGGGAGCTGCATTCTGCAAAGGCATGATATTCAATTGATGTCACAGATTCAGGAATCGTCAAGCTTGTTAGGCAACTGCATTCCGCAAAGGTAGCATCTTCAATTGACGTCACACATCCAGGAATGGCTAAGCTCTTCAGAGAACTGCAGCGTGCAAATGCACTCCTTCCAATGGAAGTCACAGATGTGGGAATCACCAAGTTCGTCAGAGAACTGCAACCTGAGAATGCCGCAGGTCCAATGGAAGTCACAGATGCAGGAATTGTCAAGCTCGTCAAGGAGCTGCAGCCCATAAACGCATTTGCATCCACGAATACCACTGACTCGGGTATCGTCACGCTAGTCAGTGAGATGCATGCTGCAAAAGCATCGTTTCCTATAGACATCACAGAGTCGGGTATTGTCAAGCGCATCAATGAACGGCAGCCTGCAAATGCCTCGTCTCCAATGGAAGTCACTGAATTTGGGATGGTCACGCTTGCCAATGACCAGCAATCGTCGAAGGCTTTGCTTTCAATGGAAGATGCAGAGTCGGGAATACTTAAGGCGAACAAAAGCCCAGGCATTATAGGGAGCGGGAGCTCCTCCTTGCTGCAACACTCTACTGCATTAATTGTGAAGAGTGCCTGGACTTCTGCAGTTGGCGAAATGCCTGCGACCATCAACACCTCATCCTCGTTTTCTAGCCGCCTGCCCTCGACCAATATTTCCGCCCCACCCACCGCGTGCATGACTTCATCTGAAAAATGCACTGCAACTAGCTGCTCCTTGAAATCCTGTACAGTCATTTCTGGCATGACGTCTAGAACAATGTCTTCCCCGTTCATCTGCGTGACTGAGACCGTCATAGCCATGACGGCAAGCCGAATTTAGGCTTCTCCCAGCCTCACTAAGCCACTGCAAAAAAATAAACAGCACCGACAAGACTATATTAATATAGGATATATTATTGTAGGTTCTGACTATCAAGTCTAGAGCAAGTTGCTGGGACTATCAACAAATAGCAGTTTAATCCATGTGGATTGAAACTCTTCGATATGGTTATCACATCAGCATCTTTTCTTGAGCCGACGCACCCGACACGGGATAACCAAACCAAGGAAGGGGAGCAAGTTGGAGCAAACCACATCCAGAGCAAGCCAATGTACTTATATATTGTGATTGACAAAGCAAATAATCCCAAAGAAATGGTAATGCAATGCTGCAGGACCGGTAGGATATAGATCAGGGTGCTTTGGGTATAATAAAGCCAGAACTTCAATGATGCTGAATACAAGTCTGAGAATGGAGAGGATCTAAGGATTCCAAGGGGTGGCAACCGTCAGGAGAACTCTTGAAATGAAAGCCACTTGATGCCACTTGTAAGCGCCATAGCAAGCGACATAGCGCGTTCTTCAAGAATGACTGCCAACAATCTTTTGTCAGGGATATGTTTGTTGGGACGAGGCAACATGTGAACCAAAAGCACGGTATCTGCCCCAATTCTTGAGAGCAACTCAGGTGTTTCTCTGGGGGGTCTTGTGACAAGACCCAGGCAAATTCCGAGAAACCGCCCCCCGTCCCTGAGCCCTTTCCTGTGCAGCCTGTTCACTGACTCGCTGTCGTGCCAAAAGGACCAAATCCTGGTCGTTTCTGCGAAAAAGCCGTGATCGTCCAACCTCGAACAAAATCGAAAACACAAAATACATCACACAAACAACTGATTGACATTGATTGACCAATCGTGCAGGATGTTTTTTCATAAAGTGGATCCAGGAAATGGTTCCATGGACCACATCTGGCCTTTGGACCATGAGTCTTTTCGAAACACCACCAAACATAGGTGGTGTTCACTCCACCAAGCCACCATGAGTCGACTCCCGTCGTATGATGTCGTATGTAGTTTCATCATGAATACCGGGTATGACCGGTTCTGACCCCGAAACCAAAGAGAATCGCACCGAAACCACCCGAACACAGGGAGGTCCCGGACACGGCGCACGAGCGATTCCGCATGGGAGGCCCGCCGATCCCGCGGATACCGGCTCCTCTTTGGGATGGCAGAGCAGTGGATGGCGCCCAGCGCCTCGGAACGAAAGCACCGGTGACTCGTGACCGCAGCGAGGCACCGACGAGGTGAAGAGCAGCTCCTGATGACGTCGAAGAGGTCGAACGAAAGGATCGACTCAGTTCGACCGGGAGGTTGAAATCCTCATGCATATATGGGGCTTTGCGGGGGTTGTCTTGATTGCAAAGGAAAGGTACAACAACCAATACACTGCTTCGTGTGTGAGCATGTGAAGTGTAAGTTTGTGGGTCCTTTCGCCAAAGTCTCCATCTACACTTCTGTGGAACTGCCTTCCCCTGTGGCGTACATGTGTGGGGCAAACCAAACTACATCCTGGTACCTTCTCTCGCGCTGTTGCCACTGTTTCCCATCCACTGTGTAATTGTTACGCTTCTGATTTGTAGTTTATGACGGGTGATTTCTCGGCTGTTTTCTGTCATTGCGTGAGCAAATCGAAAGAAGCGGCCACATGAAAATGAATGTCTGGCTCCGCCAGCACAACTTGCTTGGAAGGAAAACAACCCTCAAATCCTTGACCATAAACCGAAAGCAAAAAAAATAGTGCACTCTTTGCCATGAAAGAAACATGATGCTTGTCTAGGGTGTTATCATGCGTTATCGGTTTATATGATGGGTTGGGACATCTTTTTTGAACATGTCAAATCCCAATACATTTTTGCTTGGCAAGAAGTCCTGAATACTTCCTCATATCATATCCTCATATTAAAGACCATTTTCCTCTACGAAGAGGGGGATTACACTTCCATGCAACATGAGCAGGAGTACTGATTCGGCTCATGTCCCGGTCTGTCCAAACATCGGCAAAAAAACATCGAACTGAATGGCAGCCACGAGGACCAGAAGTAGCCACAAGGCCAACATGGCAGCGAACACGCAGCGACACCGCCCATGTGGCGACACGGGGGACGAGGAAGAGCAACACGCAGCGATCACGATGTCGAACGGTTTCGATCACGATATTGTATGAGCCAAACGACAAAAATTATGTTTCAAAATGTTTCAAACATGAACATCCGGGCGGACCTGAGTTGATTTTGACCTAGGCACTTGTGGGACGTATGCGCGTCCCAAACAACATGTACTGAAGTCTGTGGCGCCTGGAGGCGTTGGTGGACATTCCTTCTAACGGGATGCAAAAACAACGCATGCGAGAAACAAAGGCAAATTCATGCATGGTTTTGGGCTTTCATAGATATATGTGTCGCTCCACCCATCTGGCCGTTCTTGACCTTGCAAGTTTTGTTACTAGTAGCGATGCCAGGAGCTACTAGTAGCGTCCTTGCTCCTAGTAGCGATGGCCTTTGTTACTAGTAGCTTCTTGTTTCTAATAGTAGTAGTAAGGCCAGGAGCGACCTTGCAAGCTCTCCAAAATTGACCAAGCATTCACCCACATTCTCCCACCAATGACTATGTCATGGATGTTTTCCACGTCGGGCGTACGGCCAGAGTCAGTCTCCTTGGACATGTTCGAACCTGTTTCCAAAACAAACCCATGTTGATGCACATAATGTTGGCAATTGCTTTCAAAACAACAACAACAACAACGACAACAACAACAACACCAACACCAACACGTTTACAATACATGTTAATGTTGGTAATTGTGTTTCATACACTCCAAAAGTGTAACTGTTTCATCCGTCGCATTTGGACTTCTCCACGCAACGAGCTGGTTTCGAGCCACAAGGGATCTGTCCCAGCGACCTCGCACGCTGACAGCGCGCCGGCGGCCGTCGTGAGCGGCCAATGTGAGCGGTTGGTCCAATCGGGTTGGGTCACCCAAATCTCATTAAGCAGAAACCTGGTACCCTGTGATCACTGTGAGTCTATATTTTAAAACATTGCCTTTAGATTGACTTCGGTGGTGCCAAATATAGTTGAACTGGCCAACCCCAGGGATTCGAGCGGGTATAGACCACCCCAACCCAGGACTTCGGGAGTTGTTTTGTGGCATCTCGTGCAAGCCTGGCTGACTCTGTGCTTTGGGATAGAAAGAAGTGGTTGAGACCCGCATCCTCCAAACCAATTCACAGCTCTAACCATGCATGGTGGTGCCACCAATGCATTTGCTGTTGTCTTGTGCAACAAACTCGATGTCGCCTCTCAAACTCGCGAACGTAAGCAAACAGGAATAGTACAGTATGACTATAACATTGATTCTGCTGTCAAACAAGAAAACCCCTTCGCATCATCTGAGTATCAGGGCCAAGTGTCAATTGGTTGAAAACCAAAACACTTATATATATATATATATTATATGTATTAAATCTAATGTGAAAGATGTGGATCTGTATATAATTCAGCAGAGTATGTTAAGATTTGTCTATCCCCCACAACTCCTGGCTCAAGTCACCAAAGACATCAACTCAAACCTTTGGCACAGACCTAAAATATCCTAAAATACAAGAAGTATTATATAAAGTCTTTCATATGGGGTTCAACAGGTGAGCCACCAAGTCGTTGGCCATGTGACCTGCTTCATCTCACCAGCGACACGCCCACCGGGCACCCACTGAGCACCCCCGACGTACTTGGTGTAATGCCTCGGTCCGACCGGTCTCCCCTCGTTGGCGAAGCAAATGGAGGTAGTCCACAAGACCAACGAAGGCAAAAGATATATCTGTAAACAGAGCCAGCATACACTGCAGCTTACATGTGATACCTATGCATGAGTTTAAGTTGTTGTTCCTAATTACAAGTAGTGTGCCCTTTTTGAACACAGCAAGACCAACTTCAAGTCATGGCCATCCCATTCAGAATGGCTTCTTGAACAGAGAAGCTTCCAAGTTGACGACTTGGACCATCCAATACGAGTAAAGACCATCAAGGTTGGTGAGGTGAAGGAACTGTAGATACAATCCCAAAAAACTAGCATCAGTTCTTCCCAGCTCACTCATCATGTTCTCCACAGCACATCTTCTCTGACTTTGCACTCACCATGTTTTTCTTGTTTCTTCTGATCCTCGCCTCCACCCACCGACCCGCAAAAAGCCTCCATGTTTGGTCGAAAGACTTCAAACCCAGATGCAAATGCTTGTCGATGCGCTTTTCCCAGCCACTGTTGTCTGCATCCGAGTGGACCTATGCGCGTCAGCGAGCGGACCGGAGCTCTGAGGGGCTTCGAGGCCGGCTGAAAGCACACGCCCATTTTGGTGAAATTTGGAGCCTGCATCATACAAAAAAAAGGTCAGATATCTTGAAATTAGATTGGGTAAAGGATGTCGAATCTCTGAAGCAGATGAAAATGTAGATCCATACCGGTCGGTTGGATCTGATGTTGCTGGAGTTGCTCATCCAAAAACACCTCAGACTGGATCCGACCCGAGGTGACAGACTGGGTCCGACCTGGTTCGGGAACTGATTTGCATTCAAAAGGCCGAACCAGGTCCACGTGGTGAGATGAGATGACCGACCACGATGTTTCTGCGTTTAACAACAGAATCGATCGGAATACAAAACACAAAGTGAGTGGATTTTCTATGATTTTTCTATTTTCATAAGATGGAAGAACAAACACATCATCTTTACATCAAGAGTCCCCTCATCTTCCTCATTCCTTGATCGATCGGGTCTCAAAGTTGATCTCTCCCCACGTCTGCCCAGTGGGACTGGTCTCACCGCCGATCACGTCCCACCGCCCAGGTGGCGTGGGTTGTTGAATAGAATTAAACAAAGCACGGATCCGGCGTTACAATCTCCAGTCCTCGGGTGCTTTTTGGAATCAACAGTCCACCTTACTTGCATTGAACATGGTAGGTTGGTTGGTTGATTGGACTGCAAGTAAGGTGGACTGTTCCTTTTACTACATGGTTGGTTGATTAGATCTATGGAGTGTATGGAGTGTATGGAGCAGCGGCGACTTTTCCTGCGTCTTAGCCAGTCTCCCGAGCAGCCAGAGAGGCATCCGCTTGGTGGCGAGGGCCAAACACGTGTGACGGCCAATCTCTCTCTCTCTATATATATATATATCATGCCTGACCTATCAATTCATGTGATCGGACGGATCGAACATGTGTTCTGGAATGTGGGGTGGGTTTGAAGGTCCCGCCTGCCTTCTCAAAGAGTGGTTGGATGATTCATGGGCCGCTTCAGTCTACAAGTTCAGTGCCTACAAGTTCAGTGTCTGTTGGCACCGGGGATTGACTCTATCAAAGGTCACAACGGGGGCATATACCCACATCATCCTCCTGCATCCATCCCAATCACCACTGGGCCCTGGCATACACATGAAACATTAATAAACGTGTGCTGATCTACTCCTGTTCTAGTGGTCTTTGCTGTGGAATATATATATATATATACAGTATACATTTATTCTTGAATCATGGAGAGGAACAACATCGATTACATGTAATGTAACTCCATACACTTTATGTTTTGTATGCATCTGTGTGTGAACCTCATTGAAGCAAATGTTCAGTACATGTGTGAGAACACACAATAAGTACAATTGATAGACCTAAGATGACTTGAGCACGAGCCAAAGGGTTGTGTCAAACAATATTTTTTTTGTGGAACACATGGTTGCAAAAATGATGCCAACGCTGAACTACTCAAAATACAAGAACACGAGTGCTGATAGTGACCTGCTACATGGGCTGATAGTGGAAAACACTTGCCCAATCACCCGCTCTGCGCGCTTTCGTTGTGCACGCACGAACTGGGCGCGGGCACTACCGCACTCGGAACCCTCTCCGGCCCATTTGACCTTGCCGCCGCATTCGACAGCTGCGCCAGAATGCTTTCAAGATGCGCCAGGTTCTGAGCCAAGGCTCTCCAGCCAGGTCAAGACATGAGTTTTGCCGGTGATCTTTGGTGGCTGTGGATGTCGCAAGGTTGATCTTGGGACTATAAATCACTCAGAATCAGTGTTGATAAAACAAATATCAAAACATGGTTTCCCTGGTTCCCTTTGTTGAGTTCTGTTTTGTTCCGTAGCGCCTCTTGCTTTGATTTCCAAGGAATCAATCTTGAAACCAAACATGAACATCCCTGAGACATCAAACCTTCTTGGTTGGGTTCAAGCACCTTTCTATTCACCGCCAGGTAGCTATTGGCTATTGGACATTGCCTGCCTGGTCCTCAGAACCTCGCACCCAATCGATGTGGCGGCCCCTTTTTCGTGTCGGGGGCAGTCGGGAACTCAGAACAAATTCCTGGGCGGAGGCAGCTGGCGCATAACACATGGGGAGGGAGACCACTGGATCTTCAGTGGATTCATATTCCGCAGTCGATCGTAGGGAATCAGTCTAGAAATCACAATGATCAACAAAACATATCCAAAACACTAGACACTTCAAAGTGATCCTTTGATTTGTGGACCCATTGGATTACATTGGTTACAATTTCCTTCGTGAGAAACATTCTGCAACGACTTCAAACAAGCTCGACATGTCCCGTTGGTGCGACTTCAGGTCACCCCAACGAAGTGCTGATAGCAAAGCTTGTATTTAACTGCTCCCAACAAATGATCCACGTTTCCAAGGATGCAACTCAGCGAATTTGGATCCATCTTCAGTTTGTTGAGGTGAGTCAGAAAATATGGTGTAGACTTAGTATCCCGACACTATCATGTGCTTACTTAAAGACAGCATGGGAATGCGGAATGAATCTTCACACTAAGACTACACAAAATAAAAAGAAAGAAGCAGTCAGAATTGGCGTCCCTTTAGCGTCTTTAGCTTGTGTTGTGTTGCTTTTATTGTGACTCTTGCCTAGCTGCTTTGCGCAACATTTGCCTCATTTGTGTCGAGGACGCATGGCACATGTTCTGGCAAGGACATAAACACATACAAATTTCTGGGTCCAGGACGGTTCATCTACAGTGGTTTCAGAGGTGAGAAATGGCACAGACCCCAAGATGTCCGGACGACAGATGGGGGTCCATATAGACCACCGCCCACTTGGGGTCTGTGCCATCTACTCAGTCTCAATCCACTATACAAGCAAAATGTGGTTTCTCAATGGGCAGTGCGACCGGCTCTGCAAACCACTTCCCCCCTGATTCTTTCTCGCCGAACGCCCAGCCAACTCACCGATTGGTCCGTGCCAAGCTACGTCTTCTTCATGATGCGCAGGAACTCTTCCTGATGATCAAGCTTGCAATCTATAGGATACCAGGATCTTTCAACTGTGCAGAATTCCTTCCTTTTTGGCCAGTTTTGCGGATGGACAGGCAGAAATTAGGCTAGGTTTCAGGGTTGCTAGCTATAGATGTTGGATCCAACAGCGAATGGAATTAGCAGAATTAATTTCGAAGTGACCATCTATTTGCTCACCCTGAACCAGAATGTCCTCAACACCTGTCCTTGACCCATTTTGACCCTACCAAACCGGATGGACCGTTCTGGGGGGGCGCTTCATCAACGTACACCCCACATGACTACCCGCCCCGCCACGACTCTATCGCCGCGTTGGAATGCGTTTGGCCTCATTGACCTCCCCATCGCCGTCGCGGTCGGCTTCATCGATCATCTCCTGCAGCTCCTGGACCGCGCGGTCGCTGACGCGAGGTGCCCGGCGCGAGGTGCCCGGCACCGGCGGAGCCCGGCGCCTCGTCGGTCATCCGCTCTCCAAGCTCCTGGCTACCGGACAAACGCACGGGTTTGCCGAGATTGGTTGTTGAAAAGCAACATGAATGTAGACTTAATCTGGACATTATAGAAAGTATATGAACATACAAACTCTCTATACTGCAAATGGTGTTTTTTTTTACACAAACACATGTTTAAGTTGAACATAACAGGAGTCTGCTCATAAGTTGTCCTTGATTCTTTCATTCCATGCTTTTCTTCCTTCATTCCTCTTGTCCAATTCCTTTGATGTCACTTCACTCATGATGGAGACAGAAACGACCGATCGGACCGACAGTGGCCATCTTTGGAAGTCGACCAAGCGGAAAATGTCGCGACCGTCATTGGAGAAGGTGCATCATTACCCATGCACTCCATAGATGGCATATTAGTATATATTTGTCAGGATCAATGCAGTAATATATTCTATACATGGAGCATCTGGGTTAGGAAATTCAGGACATATGAGGAAATGACTCTCACGTAGACGGTTGATGTATACTGTAAGATTTTATAGCCCTCCGCAGCCAGATTCAGATGTCAAACCATTCTGTGAGTTCTTTCTTTGCTTTTGTTTTGTAATTAATCGACAGCCCAACAGCCTACTTTAATTGAAGTCTGATTTTCTGCAATATTTCAAGCACCATGTAGAAATAAGTAGCACCTCATCTCGTGTGCAGTACCTGCAAAACTTGGGAAAGGGGCTATGACCACGTCAAGCTACTGATCCTTCTGAAGAAACTGCGTCAAAGGCCCTCACAACATCTCACAACGGTCATCAACCACCAAAACAGTGGTGGTTGGATTGAGCAAGTGGGATGTCTATATAGCTATATACCAAAAATAAAGACATAAAACAAACAGGTCTGTAGTGTTGGGATGGCCTAGGTCTGTTGGCATGGCCTAGGTCCAGTGTTGGGATGGCCTAGGTCGGAATACTTCCTTGGTGTTGATATATAATCCGATGTCTTTTTCCCTGTCGCCCGATGAAACTCCTCATGCACCCTGGGGCGGTGAACTACAAATCCTCAGAATTTCATACCAAGCATGGCAATCAAGACTTGGGGCTGCCACAACAAGCACTGGAAGCCTCAAAAATGTGTCCCAACCGTCCCAACCCCTCTTCGGTAGACTTTGAGTAGCGGGCCATCCCAACCCCATTGCAACTTCGGTAGACTTGGGGCCGTCCCAACCCCCAACGTGATATTGTCATGATTCTTCGTGCTTCGTTCGTTGCTCAGCCGACCGGTCGGCAGAATCGCAAGGATCCCAAGGATCTAAGAAAGCACAGGGTCGGCCTTGGCCACGCGCTTGAGGTTCTTAAAGGAAATCTTCCCGGTCTCATCATCATCGAAGAGGCGGAAGGCCTTGCTCAAGACACAGTGGGGTGTATATCATGATCCTACACTTTGACGAACACATCACATGGAAGTGGAGATTGAAAAAACAACTGTGTGTAGAGGATATCGTATTCCAGGGGCTCATTTTCCCACTTCCATGTTAGTGAGTCAGAGTGTAGAGAATTTGGCACCCATGATGGACCTGGAAGCGAAGCACTTTACAAGAACCACTGCTTTCTCAGTGCCTTACTTCTAGAACTTTGCTTTTGTGATAGGTTGTGACTGGGTGAGGCGTTTGTCAACTTGTATAAATCCGACTCCGGGCCGCATCAGGATCTGCTAAACACCATCATCGTTGTCTGATTCTGCTAGTTGGATATTACTGTAATGGAATGTACTGGGACTTCACGATAGGACTGTGGGATGTGTCTTATTCGATGTACTGAACTACCCCTTGGCAAGAAGCATTTGCAAATCTGGCCGCCGGGTCTTGGGGATATACATGCATTGTATAATCAGGTATATATGATGATGATATACACCCTAGAAGTCCAAAGACTATCTGTAGAACCTACATGGCTTCTGTTCTGAGAGGACAAAAAAACATGTGTTGACTCCAAAACAGCGGTCACTCAGGTTCAAATGAGGTATATTGTATTGTCCAAGCTACATCTCCATTATTGTAGCAACCCTGACCCAACACTATCTGCTGTTATCTACAAAGCTTCTGAGCTTTTCCGAGACTCCAGCTGAGTGACACGAAGGCACAAGACTCACGAGACCTTCAAGGTGTGTGTTAAATTATATTGGCACTTGATGTGGCATACCTGGTATCATCTCTCGATGGGATAATGTGTTTGACGATTTGACAGCAACCAAATACCCATGATATGCCCATAGGCAGATTATATCAAAGCTACAAATGTCTGTTTTAAACATACAGTCAAAGTCCTTTTCAGGCTAGCTCATCTATGTTTATCTGTCATCTATGGGCAAACCCCATGACCAGTAACAGTGGATGATGATGGTTGGGTTGCAGTTGCAAGGCCGACATCTCAAAAGATTGATAACATTTGTCCGGTTGTTAGAAGTTTACTGGGACCGCAAAGCCACCCAAGTCATCTTCAAAAACAGATCACCATCCAGTCTATCCGCCAACTATCCGCCGACTATCCGAACTCCTGTCTCAAATCCCAATCAAAGCATCTGAGAAGCCAACCGCCAACTGGATTATTTCATAATGATGTCACTGTCGAGCAATTTGTTCAGGTGGCCTTCAAGATCTCATCCTTGGGATCACGGTTCAATATCTTGTGCGTCATCATCTTCAAGAACTCCTGAGAAAGCGGAGCTAAAGCTCTGGTCAGCTGTCTGCTAGGCATAACAAGACAACTACAGTGAGTGGAAATCAATAGCTTGGCAGCCAGCCCCTCTTGTACACCATCAGTACCCACCCATCAATACCAAAAGGATGATATCGAACATACGACTAACTTTGTTTGCTGTTGGATAAATCCAAGTCAGAATATCTGTTCCATGGATTGTACAGATTGACCCCAGCGTGCCAAGCATGCCGCCGCCAAGTGTCACCAACTCAACACCTACAGTAAACGTTTGGAACGGGTCATCTGCTTCTGCTCACACAAAGCACAGAACTCGTTCCAAAGGGGTGGCTTTTGGAGAAAGCCGTGGCCGGTTGATCATTAATTCTCCACCCAAAAAAACAAGTTGTTGCAACTCCTGGCAGGCCGTTCAAATGATCCGATATGTTCGTTGCTCTGTTCACAGCCGTCCTCATAGCCGATGGTGCCAGATCCGTCATCCTCAACATCATCCGACCGAAGTGTCTCGCTGCTGAGTGATGGAAGTCATGTCAGTCGAATTGGCACGAACACCTTTCCAAACACTCCACAGGGCTAGAGTACCGCGATGTAGCTTTACCATACATGGAGTGTTTGGCCTTGGCTTTTGCGGTGGCCCTGTTCATATGAGGCTCCCCCAATGCCCGGGGGTGTCTTTATGTGACGGGATTGAGCTAGTCCTGTTGATGCACAAGGGATTTCGATAACCACCGTGGCCAATTCCAAAGTGTGCATCATGTTCTCAAAGTGTAGATGAAGCAGTGTTTCTCCATCGACAGTCTAAATGAAACCCAAGCAACTCGCTTGCTGCATTGAATACGGTTTAAGAGAATCTAAAAATGTACAGAGTAAACCAGGATCATTTCTCCTGGCTGGACTAGACCTGCAGTGACTTACTTGATTGGGTTTCCATTGGAACACACCGTACCACGGATGGTGCAAGCAAATTGATCCTCTGCCAGAGTACTTTCAGTGTTTCAGCTTGCGTGACGCTCAGCGACGCTCCCATCTGTTCGTGGTGCCAAGGTGCGTCCACATCAGAGATCATCTTTTGAATCTCCTCCTTCTTTGGCTCAAAGCCCAAGGCTCGCATGGCCACCTCGGAATCCGAAGCCATATACGTAGCTTCAGAGAGGTATATAACATTATGTAAAACATGGACCTTTTGGGGGTATGTCATGCTGTCTTCTGATCAAACCGATGGATATCTATGGATCCATAACATGTAGGTGTCACGGTGCTCTATGATCCAAGAGCATATATGTCTCAATTCCTTCTTCACCTAATTACACCGAGGAGTACATAGTTGCTTCTGGCTATTTCCTCCCAGGTGTTCTTGTTGCGGGAGGGGTGATTCGGGACAGTGATGTAGCCACTTAAGTGGACAGGTTGTGTGAAGCTTGGAAGAAGCATCCGCACACATCTCTTCAGTGTCCCAACCAGTGAAGAGATAAAACCCCCCCAAAACCATCCGGATTCACTGATCCGGATTCCAAAAATATGGTCCTTTCATGTCCTTTCCTGTCAAAACAGGGGTCAAATGGGTTCTACGGGGGGGTTCGACACAAAATGTGTCCACACATCAAGCCCCAGTGGTTCATTCATAGTATCTTTTAGTCATGGAGGTTAAGCTGGATATCGATGTGTGTGTGTGCATCAAAATAGAGCCCTTGAAGAAAGAACAGAACCTATATTGAAATACCCACCCGGCCCTCGCCTTTCGTTGAATTCCTTGCGCAACATTGGTTGCAAAATGTTGTAAAACTACAAATAGATAGGACTATTTAGATCAATAATGAAACAAACCAGCGCACTTGACAAAGGCAAACCCAAGTGTTTGTCGAAGTGCTCGGGCCTGCCCTCGTCACCGAGGCACCTTGAGTTCTTTGGAGTCAATCTCACCACTGCCATCGGTGTCGAACAAATCGAAGGCCTCCAATCAATCTCACTCGGTGTGACGGCCCTTTTCCGGGTCAGCTTCCCTTGCTCTCCGATGGTATACGATGGTCTTCAGCGTTCAGAATGGAGCACCCAACGTCTTCGTGTGAAGAAGTGGAATGTTCGAACATCCCACGTCCTCATCGCGATGTGGTTCGTGGTTCATGGTTCTCGCTCACCACGGCTACCACGGCATGGAACCAGATGGCTCACCACTCGATGGCTCGTAGCAATGGATCGATTCTGATCCATGACCCGACACCGCAAAAAACAGGATCTGAGTGTATACCTTTAGAAACAACGGTTGAAGGTTTGAGGGTGATTTCTTCGCGGAAGATAACACGTCTAAAAAAAAAACCCTAGGGATCCACATACCTTCTCAGAAAGCACTTGGGCCCTCCAAGACATAAACAGTCTCCAATCACCTTCTGAGAAAGTACTTGGATCCCTAGGGATTAAAATAAAGCATGACGTCATAGTCCGGAAGTGCTGTGGAGCACCTTCTTTCGTCAAACCCCTTCGAGTTGGGCGCCATGTGATGTGTGAAATCATATGTTTGGGGAGTGTCTTGAAGCCTGCCGCTTCACCACCATCCTGGCTGTTGATACTATATAATACGTACATATATATATATAGTCCTTGCTTAAAAAATATGTTGAACAAAGAAAACTGGAACACATAAAGCGTGCACGCGCCACAAAACAAAACATGAACATGCAACATCATGCAACCATGTACCACATGTACCAAACCAGCAGCCAAAAACATCCAACAAGAATCTGTCTTCCCAACATATAAACTATAAGACGAGTTTGCCCACTTTGTGAGAGAAGTACTAGGGAGACTGATATGACTCGACTCGATTCGTTGCGACTTGATGCTTCACATTAAAAAAAATAAAATGAAAAACGGAAAAAAACAGGAAAAACAGGATGCGTTCCTTCCCAGCCAGTGACAAACTCAGGTTCTCAGCTCACAAATCGCATTGAATTTCTTTCGTCACAGATTGTTTAATTTGTTGCAAAAAGACCTACCTACAGGAAGCCATAGGGAACTGGAAGTCAAAAGGGCTCCGCCTTTGGGGTTTCGATCAAACCGAGATCTGTCCGAAGCCATCCCGGACCGGGTCAATCCCGTTTGGGCTCCTGGCGCACATGATCGCACATGGCCAGAAGGTAGTTAGACAGTGAAAGACCTGCCTGGCACCCACCCCAACCACCCAACAACCACCCAACAACCACCTTCTGCCGGTTCCTTGGAGCCTTAGGGAAGAGCAGTTTTCTGAGTTTCGGACACTAAGGTCACTAGGGGCGTTTCATCAGGTCCATACTCTAGCGCTTCCCCCCAAAAAAAAACAGACAAGCGCTCATGCGGCTCCCGACACACACACTCCGAGCGCTGCGCCGACTCCAGCGGAAGGGCGTTCCGAAGGAAGGGAGCCCGCGCGAAGGGAGGCGGCCTCTTTGATCTCCTGCTTCTGCTCATCCGTGAGCTCCTTCTGCTTCTTCCCACCTGATTTCAGGAAGAAGCAAGGCTTGGTCTGACTCAAGCCAAGCTAGGGGGTGCAACATTCAAGGCGAGCATTCATGTAGATTGCAGTATATTGCAGTATTGTACTGTCACAAAAAAGCTTCATTCAAATGCAAAAAATGGCGTTCCCAGTGGTTGGGTGTTATCCTCATGTTCAATCAAACACTACCTCTGCATACCTCTACCGTTGTGCGATCACAAACATTCAAATGTCATCAAATGTCCATCTATGCGCTGCAGTTGGTCAAATAGGAGCATCTCAATCTGTGATACTTAGACATGCAAGGCAAGCAGTGTTTCTCATATTCACCAAGTTGTGGCTAAATTGCCAAAATCACAGTGGAGTAAGGGTCACTCTCAGACTCTCTGATCAACATGATCAAACGGAATATCATGATTATCATATGACTGGTATGTAGACTCGTAGACCTATGAACTTCAACGGTGATTTTCGGACCATCGCAAGAAGTTACTTGTAGCTCGTATCACACTACCACCCTACTCTGCATGAAGGCACGAACCAGCACTGCTTGGCCTGAGAGAACAAATCCGACGGTAATCAACAAGTTCCCCCTTCAGGCCTGTGTGGTACAATGTTACAAGTTTAGTCTAGGAAATGGTGCTGCATTCTAACAAACTAGAGGCAAGCAAAGGAACCATCGCCACTCATGCCAGCCATGCAAACCTCTATGTATAGTTTCTCCACTCAACCGTGTCAATGTCATTGACCCTCCATACCGCAGTTGCCACACCATGAGTGGCCGCCACATGCCACCGATCTATTCGGTTTGGCACGCCTGCATTGAAGCGGCGAAGTGCCATGGCGTACGAGGTGTTGGATGGAACGACGAACCGGGGAAATCACACGGAACTCGAACGCTGCGATTCGGCGAGTTCCGAGTTCTGGCAGATGGCCATGCGAACTGGCGGCAGCAGGGCGACCAAATGGATGATGGATGGTTTGATCCCAAACATCCAAAGATCTCCAAACCATCCAATGGGACTGGGGTCCAAGAGAGGTTAAGTGACCTGAACTAAGACCTTCCTGGGGTACCTATGGGATAGGCTAGTTCAGGTCCTTCAACCTCTGTTGGGTGGTTGAATAGGAATCAATGTAGGTACACCTCTTGGTCCCATGGAGCCTGAGTCGAGCACCACTACTTGGTACTATGGAGGCACCTCTCAGGGAATGGATGGAACACCGACACCAATGGAGGTCTTCGCAGGGTCTGACTCGGTCTGACTGACTCTATGACTCTATGCCCTTCACATCCCTTCACCCAAAGCAACCAAGCGGTTGCCAAAGAGATCCAAGGCTCTGGGATGGGCTCTGGCGACTGACTCATGACTACTCATGTTTCCCAACCGACTCACCTGGCTACACCACTTAGACTGGGCTTCGACTTGTCTCCTCGACGCCCCTATTTTGGACGCGCGTTGGGCCCAGCATCGACGAAGCACTGCGGATGGAGGGACTCTAGCAACGACGGAGGACTTACTTCTGCAGTGCAAACATCCACGGCTATGGCGATGGCATCCCTTTCCAAAAACATTGGTGTGGTCCATTGTCGGCATTCTATATATAATATAATCAAACATATGTCGGGATGCGATAGATAGGTTCATTGGACTCGGGTACATACCCAACTGCTTCATCAGCACCCTTTTCTCTTGCGCTCTGACGAGCCTTGCATGTGACATTTGCGAAAACTTCAGGCCGACCCCAGTTCCACCGCAAGTACCAAAGCACTTACAGAAGAACAGGGCGAGAGTCACGCGTGGGCTGAGCAATGGCTGAGCCATGTTTCCATTCTTAGCATCTGCAACTTTTAGAATGGCAGGTCGATAGCATGTAGGGCACATGGAGTCTTCAAAGTTTACCTTCACAATGCAATATCACCCGCTTGTGGGTGAGACATAAGGCATAAAGAGGTCAAAAACTAGCAAGTTCCTTTGTGCTTGCTGGCAGCCAGCGTCCGCACACTAGTTCATCAATTTTCCTCTCATCCGATGTGCCTTGAATAGCAGATCTGTGCCGATCTGACAGTTTACCACCTATACCGTCCTCAGAACTCTTGGCTCAAATCCCCAAAGACAGTTATTGGCCAATCTCTAAGAGATATTGGTATATACCTGGAGTCCTGGTGGGGCCTGGTGAGTCGATCGCACTTGTGTGCGACCACGAAGTCAACCAGTGCAGCTGGCGGAACAAAGCGCCCCAAGCGTCACTGCAGAACTGTTGAGTTACGACCAAACAACCAACGTATGAATCTATGAAGAAGGTTTTACAATGTACATGGGGGGGTTGTTAATCAAAATTCTAGACTACTATGTGTGTGAATCCCCAACAAATCATCCATAGCTGAAAAAAAGCCTGGTCCCTCAAGTGGTTTCTTCCCACACTCCGACCAATGGTTCTCAAATGTGGTGAAGCCCTTGATGTTCATGTCAAGTGGGTTCTCTGATCAAATCTAAACCATTCAACATCATTCGACCTTGATATCCATCCCACATTTCTTTTTTTTAAATTAAACTAGGTTTGTCATTGGGTATATATAAAACTACGACTATATGATATGATATAATGGTTCTTTTCAATAGGTACCTTTCTCCATCTTTGTCGGGCTCCATCCGCGAGTGACACCGCGTGACTGCTCGGTCTGTCGGGCACAGGGCAAGTGCTGTGTGCAGGTCCCAGGACCACCTGTGAGTCAGGTCACAGGCAGCCCGATTTGGGCCACGGAGCCTATGGATGCCGAAGCCGATGCAGTTGATGTAGATGAGCTTTAGAGAAAACACGATTTATACATGTGTTTAACATGTGGTTTTCGGGTGGATATGTGATGTGTTTTTTTCTGCGTAAGAACCACTAACAGTGGATGGGGCTGGTGAGTCTTCATGGTTTGATTTTGGTTGTGTGGAACTTTGACAACATTGACCTTGCAGTCAAAGGAAGTGCTACTTCTCTGCTGTTAGTAGTAGGACTCGGCAAACATCCACGTGCATTTGCTCTGAATGTCTCTTCAGTGAAAGGTGTTGGCTGAAGAACTGAGATCACCATGTTCCAAGGTGCAATATGCAAATTGTTGTCTTTTTGTTTTATCAATTGGCCCTCAAATGGCTGAACCCTGCTTCAACATTGAGGCTCAGCTTATTTTGCTTCTTGACATCGAGAGCAGGACATCATAGGAAATCCATCCCCAAAGGAAGGCGAACCGACTACCAAAAAAACAATGAAACAGTATGTGCGTAGTTTGCAACAGTCCATAGTCTGCACTGTCCATGATAAAGACTCAAGAAACATGTATTAAGTTGTTCACCCATGGACACATCGGAATCCACCTCTTGACAACTTGACTTTGCGACTTCTCTTCCTGTCAAGAAAACAAACACAGCGACAACCACCACCACAACAACAACAACGACCACCACGACAACGACAACGACGACAACGACAACGACAAAAACAACAACTACAACAACATGGCAGGGAAACTTTGGACCCCCTCCAACTGACCTCCAAGTGGACCTCAAGGTGCAAAACCCTCCAGGTCTATAGTCGACCAACACTCCGACGAACACGTCACTCCAGGTCCAGTCAAATAGCTCCCCTGTTTTGCAGCGGAAGTGTCATCCACTTCCAAGGGACCATGCCATCCACGTAACCATGGGACCATGTGTGATGTGTTTGTCAGTGTAGTTGATTCCAAGGAAGACTGCACGTTGCTTCGTTGAGAAACCGGTCTGAAGCTCCGATGGTCTAAAAGATCTGTCGAGAGTGACATCTCCCAGGAATGGAGTTTACAGCCCAGTCTTGAACAACCCAGTAGTCTACAACCTAGTCGAGAGTGACATCTCCAAATCATATATTGAACAACCCGGTCTTGATATGACCTTTGACATGTTCCTGCAAAGTCAGCAAAACACATTCAAGGCTCTGAGAGGCCAGAAAAGGCTCCGAGCGGCCAGAATGGCATTGGCGAATTGTAGCTGTGACCCTCTCAGAAGAGGTTCCTTGGCATTGGCGTCAGAAGAGTTTTCTTGAGTCAAATTGAGACGTCCATGATCCACATGATATAAGCCCATGACCCATTGAACCCCCAGCAATATCCCTCTATAGACCTGGCAATCTGTCGATCATGGAATCCTGAGTGTTGAATTGAGTGAAATCGAAATAATAGATGGCGCATATGCCCGGCGATGGTTTTGCATATTTGCCCCATCAATGGTGGGGCGCCAATGAACGATAAACAAACAAACCACACACACACAAAAAAAAAATAATGAAAGGAAACACGCTCACCAAACCAAGAATGCAAAGGAACAACATCAAGCTTGACAAGATAAGCAGAAGCCACATTGATGGTGTAATGGTGTAATGGTGTTTATTGCCTGCAAGAATGCTCAGTTAGTTAGTTTCCGTGCATTTACAATGTTTAAAGTTTCTGTTCATTCCATGATGCACAAACAATGTATATATAGTTTGCTGCTGGTGTCAGCTTTATTGCAAGGCCACCAAAAAAACAGTCCAACACCCTTTGCCGCGTCTTTGACCGACACGTTGGTATGGAAGAGTTGGCCTTTGCGCTGCATGGCATCTTATGGAGGAAGCCGTGACCAGGATGAAGAATTTTAAGCAGCCTACGTGCAGAAATGCTTTGCGCAGTTTACCAGACAGATCGGCACATTTAATAAATTCCACCACCGGGACTTGAACCCGGGCCGCTCGGGTGAGAGCCGAGTATTCTAACCAGCTAGACTATAGCGGATTCTGTTGGGGACAAGAGGGAGCCACGGTTGAAGACTGGATGTGAGACAAAGCCACGTCCAGGTTAGATATTCACTTGAGCAGTGCTGGGGATGAGTTGTGTCTTTTTTGAGGAGCGTTTCTGCAGTGTGCGCATCATGGCCAGCCTTACCTTGATCGGTCTGCTGGTGGCTTTGACCCCACAACCATTCTTCACCGACTCAACCCACATGGCTGGTCTGACCATCTTGGTCTCCAAGAGGCGTCTTCTTCATGATGCGCAGGAACTCCTCCTGAGGCACGGATCCATAATGCCAGACAAGTACGACTGTTTCAAAGACGCAAGCATACAAACAACAGGTAAACGTAAACCTACAAACATTGAATACCGATATCCACATAAAGCCCAGTAGGCAAATGACCACATGTTGGGGTCATCGATGGTCATCGGGTCGTCGAGGGCCGGTATGGTATGGTCTACTGTTCGTGTCTACTCAACGCCTTCCTCATGCATCGGACGACAGGCGGACAGGCGGGCTGGCCACCCACCTGGGAAGGGAATGAGCATCCTCCGGGTGTGGACCGTGAAAAGCACAACCAGTTCTACTGTAGGTCATGGATGGTAATGGTCACATGGGATTGGGCAGTTCAAACTCCCACTGATTGCGAGTTTGATCGCGAAAGTGGGGATCTGTCCGCATGCGTCGATCAGCTGGCGGTTGTGGATGACTCCACGCCAAATTGAAACAACTTTCTCCAATCACATCCCCAACTGATCAATATGTCTGTCACCTGTGACAAAGTTTCTGGCTTTGCAGTTGACTTCTTACACTTTAGCCCTTGTTTGTCCTTAATTACAGTATAATATTACAGTATATTACAATCTTTAAACACTTCCCTTCCACATTTCATCTCTAAGTTGTTTGGCAATGTGTTTCTTGTGTTTACTCATGTGGAATAAACTCAGGTTTCATATGCTTTCATCCATCTTCGGCTCCCAAGGTCACGTCATCACCCCGTTCACCAAGGTCCACCACCTTCACCACCTTCCCCACACGCCTCCCCTCCCCGCCCCTCCCGGGGCCTCGTTGACCTCACCATCGCCGTCGCGGTCCGCCTCGTCGATCATCTCTTGCAGCTCCTCCGGGCGACGGCGCCGTGGCGCAGCGCGAGCCGCGCAGCAGGGTGTAGAGGGGTCGCGGAACTAGACGAGATGGGTGCCATGCACTGGGGGTAAAAAGCGGGTGAAGCTGCAGAAAAGAGACAGAACAGTTCTTTGGATGGTGAAGGATGCTCAAGGCCCATGTAACGGACTCATGAGCGCATGAGAGAGAAGAGGGACCACTCCTCCGCAGCTCTCATGAGAGGTCACGGGGTGAGAGTCGACCAAACTCAAAGACCAGGGACCAAACTTGGGCAGCTCAAAGAAATATGACACAACAAACTGGTGTTGGTCCCTGGTGTTAATCCAAATATGACACAACAACCACAAGTGTGTAATATTTAAACCAATGAAAGTAGATATGACACAACAAACTTGCATTGGGCAGATCAACAGTCGTTGTTGGCTTGGGTTGTCCTTGTTCCCTTACCCAAACAATCCATGGGACTGGCATAGGTACATAGATTGGGGTGGTTTCAGGGGTCAATGTATCATTATGTAAGTAGCATTAAATAGCCATACCCGTACCCTAAGGCTCCATGTACCTTCTAAGAAGGTGTTGGGGTGGGTTTGGGGGGGTCCAAATACCGAGGAGGTAACGACTGGAGACACAGAGTGTCTGGGTGATGGAATCTCTAAATCCGCATAACGCCTTCTAGGCTTAAAAAAAACACTCCTTGGCTGGAAGTTCCGGCTTTGTACAGCTGTGACCCTCTCACCCTTGTCAAAGCTTCGGAGATGTTCGGATGGCAACATGGCAACACGACTGGCAACACACTTACAAAGGCATCAACAAATTGAATGTGATCCCTCTCACCATCCCCTCCTCACCTCGTCCCATCCTTCCGACCTCATCCCTTCTCCTCTCCTCGTCGGTCATGCGCTCGCCCAACTCCTGAGGGATCCAACAGGCGGTGTATGCTGGGCTGCTGTTCGACTGGGCAGTGAAGCTGCTGGTGTATGCTCAGTCAATCCCCCAAGATATATGCCAGTCAACCATGCTTGTCTGCTCAGTCAGCCAGTCCTGGTCAACATGACAATGAAACGACAAATCAATTGACCAAACTGGAGGGGCCGGCAGAGGAAAGCAAACACCGTCACCAACCCCGAGCAAAGCTTCATGTCAAGGCCGCACTATTCTTTGGAACTTGATGACTCGATGGAACTTGATGACTCGATGAACTAACCAACCCACCGAAGAGTTCATGACCTCAGTTTGAGCCATGTTCATGGTGTGCATTTGCCATTTCTGCTAGCCAAGTGCATACAACAAAAACTCAATTCCGGGGTCTCCACCAAACAACACCTGTTTCCTCCTGTTTCACAGGGCTCAGCTCATCTTCAGGTCCTTGGCCAGCCATGTGCAGCCATTGCCCTTCATGGATTAGGAGGACCGCGCCTTGGCCACGCGCTTGAGGTTCTTAAAGGAGATCTTCCCGGTCTCATCGTCATCGAAGAGGCGGAAGGCCTCACGGCTTCGCGGCGCGTGTTCGGCGGCGCCGGTGTTCGGCGACCTCCAAGCCCTCGATGAACACGTGCGACCGTGCGGTCGGGCGATGTCTTCGAGGATGGAAAAGGAAAAAGCTGAAACAAGTCATGTTGCAGGATGTTAAAGGTTACCTTCAGAGCCACTTTCAGCCTTTCATGCTCTTTCAGGCTACAAAACTCGTCCGTGCGTTCCTTCCCCAATCCCGCCCTACCAATTCCGGTGCACAGTAACGTGTAACGCTCGCCGGCCGCCCCTGCAAACCTTGAGGATTTCATCCTTGGGGTCACGGTTCAAGATCTTGTGTGTCATCATCTTCAAGAACTCCTGGCAGGTCCGGCATGAGTCTGGGGGAAACCCCCTGCGGATGGAGGCGCCTGCGGATTCCGCCAGTTGAACATCATGGTACACTCACTGAAATCATTCATGGTTACTTGGATGGCATGGCTCCAGAAGGATGACCATGAAATCCTCATACCACTTCCAAGTTAAGGGTTGGATGGTGATGTCTGTGCATTTGAACCTGCATATACCTGCATAGTGTCTTTTCCTGTGCCATATTGTTGCTTTCCCATTCTGTGCTGCTTGATTCGTTGATCAATTGTAGGAAGCTCCTCGTGGGCCCTGGGTACCGCCCACCCCTGCCCTCGGTACCCACTCCCAAGAGAAGGCCACCCGCCTCATAGCCGATGGTGCCAGAGCCATCGTCCTCGGGGCTTCCATACCGAGTGAGCCACTGAGTACCCTACAGGCGGTGAGCATGTCATGTATACAAAAGCAAAGTAAATGGTTACCACTCTGATCTTCCCATCCCGATCACCCAGTGCTTCGAAGACCATTTTACTCTACAAACTTGAGCTTGTTTTCCTGTGGACTAAAACTTTGGGGGGAGTTGGTCCTTCACCACCATTAAGAACACTTGAGCAAACCTTAAGCTGGAGTCAAATGGCCCGCTTCCCCGCTGCCAAGATGCGTCCACGTCCGAGATCATCTTCTGAATCTCCTACAGGCCGGAAAACAGTCTTCTGCTATCGTCCTTTTCTTTTGTCTCAACACAAAATTCAACCCACTCCAACACCCTCCAACACCCCAAACATCAACATCAACATCTAAGGACTGAAGTTTCAATCCAACTCATGCCGCTCGTGCTCCTCCTTCTTGGGCTCGAAACCCAAGGCACGCATGGCGACCTGCCCAAACGAAGCACGTCTGACATGGCAGTCACCAGACCGGTGGACCGGTCGGTGTCCGGTCCCTGATCGTGGTGGGCTGGGGCGAAACCAGCCAGGTGACCCCGACATGAAGGTGCTGGTATAGGTGATTTGGTGTATCCCATCGATTGATCCATTCCCGTTCCGACTTCCTGGTGAGAAGAGGTGCTTATAGGTCCAAACCATCCCAAACCCATGCCAAACACCTGAACCCCCGGAGTGTCCATGTGAACCCTATATAAAGTATGTAGAACCCTAGGAATCCAGCTGATTCGATCCCCCTCCCACCCAGCAACCCACTGGCCAACCTTGAGCTCCTTCGAGTCGATTTCACCACTGCCATCGGTGTCGAACAAATCAAAGGCCTCGTGGACCAGGCGCTCCGCGGCCGCGCGGGTTCGTCCGGACGGTTTCGGAGACGTCCAGGCCAGGCTGGTACATGGTGGCATAATGGTGGAGGGGCATGTGGGACATGTGGAAAGCGTGGAGGCTCATGGTTTTCACCTGTGGAATCAAATACTACATGTTCCGTAGGAGTCCGCACCAGTCAGATTCGATTGAACTTTGGGAACAACAATCCAAGAAATCCAGTGTCCAACGAACAATTACGGTGGTTTCAGAACAGATGGCACAGACCCCATGATGTCCTTTAGATGGGGGTCCATATAAACCACCTAACTTGGGGTCTGTGCCATCTACTCTCAATCTGCGTCTTCGATTTGGTACCCTGAAGCTGTTGACACGGCGCTCCATGGCCTCCTTGATCTCCTGCTTCTGCTCATCCGTGAGCTCCTTCTGCTTCTTCCCACCTGGCAGCACTTGTGAGCAAAGCACACAAATAAAATATACTATAAGTCACAGCAAGTTACCAAAAATAATAAGACTACACCTAAATCAGGATCATCTATGGAAAAAAAACACACATTCATATATTATATATAGAACAAATAAACAATGCAAGAGCCCTGGAGAACGAGATCCATTCAAAGCGTCTTTGGCGACAGCTGAGGAAATGGGATGGGCAATGAACCCTGCAAGAAAAGAACAGTAGAGTAAGCTTACTTGGAGTGTCGTATACACACACATATACAGACCCTTGAACCTGTGCAACATACTTAGGGGGGCTCATGCTGTTTTTGATTGTTTTTGAACAAACTGGAGACTCGAGCCCCTGTTTCAGGATCAGGGGCCTTGTTTGGAGGTTCTCCACCAGATTTGCACTCAGGACAAGTCCGTCTCAACATTTGCGGGGGCCTGTTTTGAGAGACCCCCCTACAGCTGCAAGCGGCATCAAGTTGAAATGGATGTGTTGCTTCTACCACGTCTGAACCTCTGCACCCCAAGTCTCCACTCCACCTGCGTTGAAGCGGCGAAGAGCCATGACTGAAGACTTCGCTTCTACGCGTATCGCTCGCCGATCGGTGAGGGGCTTCCACTGCCGATCGAGCCGAGGGCGGCGCGGAGCGGTGGCGAGCGACGAACGTCATCTGTGCGGTCGAGGCGGTCCGCACGAGCCGAGGCGATGGTGGGGTTGGGAGGTCTCCGGACTCGGAGAAGAACGGTGGATACTGGGTTTACCCTTATAGAACTGATGGAACTTCACCAGCGGAAAGTGGAGATTTGCCAGAGAAAACACGGCCATGCGATGCGCAAACGCCCAAAACATGCTCGTGAACATGGGATTGGTGTCTCGCTCTCGGTTGGGTGCCATCCCACTTTTGCCTGTCCCAACTTGCGGTACTCTTCCTTGCAACTTGCAGGAATGATGTCCAGTTAGTGCGAACCGTAGCCTTTTGGAGCATGGCCCCACCATGGTATCCAATGCTTTGCAAAGCTTTACAACACACAAAATGCTCATCATCATTCGCCTGTCTGAGCTTTGATGTTTCAGACATGCCAAAACAGGGGAAGAAGGACTCGTGTACCTACTGCACTGCTTCTACTTCAAGCGCCCACTGCCACTGATAAAGACAAACACAGGTACCCAAAGACAAACACCTGTAAAGAAAAGAAGTGGAGTACACCCCTTGAACTCATCATGCTGATGTGGACAACAACCACTACCCGACGAAGCCCGTTTGATCCTCCTCGGACTCGTCATCTCCGAGCCCTCCGGGGTCGCGGTCCGTCGTGGGAACCGGGTGTCCCTGCGTGGGTCAACAGGAAGCGAGGCTTTAAGCTCACGGAGCGTTTGACCGCATTCACCTCAGGCGGAAACAAACGACGGACACGGTGGGTGGTGCGAAGTGGGGAGATGTCCAAACCCTTCAACATTGGACTGACCCAGTTCTTCACACGTCACGCCGACACCGACTCGTTCTTCCTTTAAGATCTTTAAGGGAACGCATCTTGAAAACCAACAACTCCCTGCGCTAATGAGACCGGATGTCCCACTGGGCGGGGTCCCACCCCCACCATTGAAAAACACATTCACTACCAAATCCCTCACTGCTCCAATTTGTTCAAGAACAAACATATATAATATATGATATATTGTATTAAAAAACTTATATACCCAGCATCAGATCCACCGGTCCTCCAAGGATTTTTGCCGGTCACTTCGCAAATCCGAGGGACGGCATCGGGCAAGGTCATGTAGTTGAAGACCTCGGCGGAAGTGGCGGAACCTCTTGAAAAACAAATTTCATGAGTGGTTGAGTCAGCAAGTTCATGAAACCTTATGGGACATTCCAAAAACACGGACACAACAAACAAACGTCATATATATTAACTGAACCCCGCCTCACAGAGAGTGTGTAAGTCTGTGCATGCCTTTTGACCTCATCGCGATTGGGATGCAACGGGATGCAACAGTTGTCGTGGGTTCTTGGGACCTTCGCTCGCTTCTTTGTGCGGATGATGTACGGCGAGACTTAGACTTTATCTGGAGTACTAATGGAATTCACAAAACAATTTTGTTACAGTAAAAGTACTATTTTATGCTTTTTACTAGTACTATTTTGTCAAGTAAAAGAACTTCATAATATTACTATATTTTTTTAATATAGTTTTGTTTGACAAACTAATTCACAGTACAATTTGCAGAATGTGGTTTCCAGCTTTCCTGCGGAGTTTGCTTCACCCAGTGCCATGAAGAACACTTTGCCAACTCTCGGGTGCCACTCGAGTCCTCGTCATGAAGGCCCCTACTTGGCCACCAAGGCAGGTGAGGAGTTCTTTTGCTGGCATGGTGTCTTACATTGAATAAAATGAAGCGGAGTGCCAACACCTGACACCATTTTTTTGTGGGAGGGGGCCGGGGTCTTTGAGAGTGTCATCCCGTGGTTGATTGGGCAAGCAAAATTTTGATATGTGTCAATGTATGTGCTGTGTGAAGATATCTTCCGTGTGTGTGTAAAATTGTGTAAATAGACGTATATACATATAACATATAGTTTTATAAAAATACATCTAAATATGTATATATATTATATATATTCATAGTATATACATATATCCCAAGGGCTCCCGGATACCTTCTTAGAAGGTGTTTGGGGATCGAGGCGTGCCTGAGCAGGACTGAGGTCCAAGCCCACTCTCAGAGAAACAAACTTTTAACGCACATGTTCCTTAAATATCATGAATTGCGCCCTTTGAACCACAAGGATGTTCCATGTACTGCCTGCCACCCTCAAGCTGCCCCCGCTCAAGCCGCTCGAGACGTGCTTCACTGCCACACGGCGCTTCAGTTCAGTCGGCATGAGTAGGCGTCGAAGTTCTCCAAGTTGCTGCTGGCACATAAGGCCAGTGTAGGGTTTGCACAATGATTTCGTGGTCGTGTCAGTACAACTGACTGCAGTTGGTTCACAAAACCCGTAGAAGGTGTTTTTTAGAAGATCCATATACCTTAGGAGGAGGTACTTGTAGCCCACTATACAAAGTTGGAAGCCAGGAAACCCCGTGTGCCAAGATTGTAGCCCAGGCTCTTCCACCCCACTGGTCTGCCAGCCGGCAGCAAAACGGTGGCTGATGATCTGGTCCGAACTCCTAACATTGATTAGTGGGTCAAGGTTCCTGAAAATGTGCTGCCACATTGCATACAGAACTCCAAGCGCCCTCCAGACCTGGATCTCTATGTGCTTGGGCCAGGGATGGGCTTCAAGAATCCAAATTTAATATAAATTTGAGGAGGTACTTGGAGGCCTAGGGCAACTGTTTGTGCTTTGGCTCATCGATCTGAGCCTGACAGATCTCTTGCAACACCGCTTCAGCCAACTGCATTTAGGCAGCCATGCTCCGATCCTGTGCCATGACGTTTGACTGTCCACAGGTGTGATTTAACATGATTTAACACAACGAGACCCCCAGATGAGTACAGATCCCTGCTAGCGCAGCTAGCGCCCAAAGAGTGTTGGATTGCAAGTAGGTTGGAACCTGAGCAACCAATTAATGATATCCCAAGACCAACGACAAGAAAATCTAGCGTGTAATGAATCTCACGAGGAGCAGAACCCCACAAAGACATCGCATACCGGATGCCAACAAATTCGGTTGGCTTTGCTTCCACCAAGGTCACTTAAAGTGGCACCAGTCCCCTTCACGCAATCAATTAATCACAACAGGCGCAGCTCCACATGGAAGTTGTTCACTGTGCAGTGCTGTAGACAAAGGCGCTCTTGGCGTGTCATATCAAAACGCTGCTGACAAGGGGTCCGAGATTTCACGCTGAGAGTGGGTCATTTTCATGCTTCGACGCAAAGCGATACCAATTTAGAGCCAAGAAACCTCAAAGTGTCTAAGGGGCGGGATCCCTTGTGGCAACACGTGTGGGAGGGCACTGTGGATGGACATCATCACCTCCTTGTTCACCTCATACTTGAACACCACGCCTGAAGATGAGATATGATTTTGGAGCACTGGGGTGCAGGGATATCTGCAAAATTCAACTTAACATATGCCAGGCACATGGTTTTCAGCCTCGTCCCGGCATGTTCCATTAAGCCCTCAGGCCCCAAAAGACCCAAAGATAATAATCCAAATAATCCAGCATCCATTAACGGAAGACTCAGAACATGTTAACGCACACTTTGCATCAAAGGCTCATCCCTATCCAGGATTTGGGGCTGGTACTCCTATGTAGTTCTTGATGCCACCATGGATCGCCAAGCTAGCCTAGTCGACCAATGATCAATCTACATAGCCTGCGATCCATGAATCTGGTCTTTACATGTCTTTACTGCGATGGTTCAGCGAACATAATTTACCTGAGTGACTCAGCTTGAGCCTCAGGGGGGCGCTCCACCGCCATCCCGGCCACCATCCAGTGGGCTCGCAATGAGCGCCATGCCGCCGTGCACCGCCCGCCAGGAAGCAAGACACTGTGAGCTCCAAGCATCTCATCCCCTGAAGGTCACCCATATGTCAAAGCATCATATATACATATAATATCCCAGATATCTAGATTGCTTCTTTGATCGGAATGGCCGGAGTGGCCCTCCAAAGAAGTCGTCGAAGTTAGCTAGAAGACGCTTCAAGGGCGCACCACGCAAAGCAGCATCCCTTTCAAGGCCCATGGTTCATCGATCCGAGGTCAGGTACGACATGGCAGGATGTTCATGGAGAAAACTATATAGGTCTAGGTTATTTGTACCACCACCCGACTCTACGTGGTTCGACATGTGAGTCCAAGTGGATGACATGCAAACCATGAGCTCGTCGGCCGGTTGGTAGCCTCTCTTTGTGTATCCCAAATACCCTCAATGATCGTGAATAAGTCCGATGAACCCTCCATGTGATACAAAACCCTCCTGAGCACGGGCCTGGGTCCCGAACCCATCCTCAGGAAACTTTGGACCCATTCTCTCAACATGAAATCTCGGATACATGTGAGAGATGATCTGGAGCACTAGGGTATGTGATTAAATATATATATATATATATGTGTAAGGATTGATATAATGTATGTTAATATTCCAGTGCCCATTCGTCCTCTCCGAGTCTCTTTCATTCGCCTTTTCAGGACTCTTTCTTCGCGCCCCAAGCATCCTTCGGGCTCAGGTCCTGGCATCCTTCGCCAGGATCACATCACAGCCCTGTGGCATCACCTCGGTGCTACGCTACAGTGGTGGCTCTACACGATGGAGCTCGGCTCCTGGGCTCCGCATAAAGAGTGAACATGAGTTAACAAGCCTGTACACATCCATCTTGACTAGTGACTAGGGCTGTAAAAGACATTGTCATGCACTTCTCTACATGTGTTACAAACAAGTTGAACATAGTAGAAGACACAGCAAACACTTTGTTCCTGGAACATTGTACACGGTTTTCAGATCGACTTAACGGCGTTAGTTCCACCAAAACTGATGGATTTGGGTGGTTGGGTCAGGGTTTTGGTCCATTCTCATGTTCTCCCGTGTGGTGTCCCTCATGTGAGAAACACACAGCCCAGTGGAACCTCGGCCGCCCCTCGGCCTGCTAGAAGAATCCTTGCTTTCTAAGACTGTCTAAAAGGAGGCCTAGTAGGGCAACACCTTCTCTCCCTAGGGCTCCAACAATATCCTCAGAAGGTGGTTACACCCGCTCACACCCACCCCAACCATCTTCAACAAGAAGGTCGGCCACGAGCTCTAGGGTCTTCCAAGCGCCGCATTCCCATCGCCATCCGCGCGTCCTTCCCTTCCCATTGGTTCCCCTCGCCTCGATGCCAGACAGGTTGGACAAATCCGTCTGGATGAACCTCTCAGGGATGTCGGACTGCGAGCGAATGAACACCCGCCAGTCTTCCACCAACACGGGCCGGACCATGGTGTTTCCAGTGGTTCTGGACGGCAAAAAAAAGACTTACAATAAACATATTGGGCACTTTGATGGGACATCACGACCGGTGGGACATCACTTGGATGCATCCAAGGAGTGATTTGGAGGCCTTCACGACCGATGAATGATACAACATTGCAAGGTAACAGTATCATCCAATTAGTAAAATTGCAAATAGCTATGGCAAATCTCGCTGGAATCTGATGAATCATATATACATATATAAAATAGTATTATATATAATATATATATATATATGTCCATATACATAGTCTTTAACCACGTGCGCATTCGATGTTCAACCACCTTGAATTCCTCATGAAGCAGGTGCTGGTCTTCATCTCTCCCAGTGGACTCTAAGGTACCTATAGGTACCTCTAAGTGGAAACTACGTAGGTCTACGTGTTGGAACTCAGAATTTATGTTCCTATGACATGAGACGAAACCTTACGTCCAAACGTCCTGATCTACCAGCGATACTTGCTTCGTGTCCGTTCGCAGCTCCACGACCCGGCAAAGGGCCTCACCGGGTAGACCAGGGGACCATTGGTATGTGGCCACTGGTACACAAACATATCAATCACACATATGGGGATGGGTTATGGCACCTTGGAACCCTCAGGTTGACCACGGGTCGAATGAACAGAATCGACGCCTCGAGGCGGTCCGGTCCACCTACCAAGGATCGCAAGGATCAGG
The DNA here is from genome assembly GCA_963970005.1 of Durusdinium trenchii. Classification (NCBI taxonomy): domain Eukaryota; class Dinophyceae; order Suessiales; family Symbiodiniaceae; genus Durusdinium; species Durusdinium trenchii. Next base: position 832,537 of record CAXAMN010021807.1, on the reverse strand, counting down.
GGTGCCATGACCCACAGCCATGTTCCAAAACGAAGCACATCTTCCATCCAGGCCGCTGCATCTTTGGGAATCGACGAAAGTTGATCGCAAGGCAAAAGGGCGTGATGTCCTCAGCCCAGCGACGAAACGGGCGGACAAAGCGATCCACCTTCCCTCCGCTGGCCACCGGCAGGACTGTCACGGCGAGAAAAGCAATCCAAATATATATTGGATTGGATGTGAAGAATACGTCGCCGACATGGGAGGGCTGTGATCCTGTGGAAGGTCGTTGGGCCAGCAATTCTTCCTGAAAATCTTGACAACTGCTTATTGAGCTGGCACATCGGAATCTGCTTTGAGGAGCAGGATGGAATGTGGCAAGGAAGCACCAGGCTGTCCCTGATGAAGGAATTTGTAAACCCAGCATCCTAAAACAAGTTGCAACACACATGCCAAAGAAAGCAACTCTTTGAAACTTTAGTTTGAATTTGGATCCAACTCAAGCTATGGTGCAGGATGTGTTCATCAAACTCTACAGCATTCTGCAAAAACACATCATAACAAGCAAAACTGGTCGCACTTGAGTCAGCCATCCACGACTCTTTGCTTGTGCCCTGAGTGCGCCCCACAACGCCCACATAGCTGATGAGAGGGTGCTCGTCCAAGAAGTACCTCCCCAAGGAGAAGCAAAAGTGGAGGATGAACACATCTGCCGAAGGGCAACTTGTGCGCCTCAAACCTTGGCAACCTTGGAACAACATGGGTTTGAGAGACAGGAACCATTTTTTCGACATACATGGATGTACAGAGCTGCATGTTGATGGATTCTTGGGTTTAGTTGTTGAGATGATCCAACGATGTAAAAGCCAAACGATTCTGCACATCTGATGATTGCGGCTAGGCAGAATAGTGCCTAGCGACCCCATGAATAGGACGTTGGAAGACCCCATCAGATCCCATGGTTCTTCCCCGGTTGGCAAGCTGACGCTTTGTCCCGCTGCAAGGACATTCTGCCTCTGAAGAGCAGCAAGTGTGGAAGGGCATGAGCTCCCTTCCATGTGTACAGGATGGTCAATCTTTGCACCATGTGTAACAGGATGCCATGGTACCGCTTAGAAATAAACCTGATAGAGTCATTGAACATTCTATAGCACGTCAATCCTTGGTCTTAAACCCTGACACCCAGCCGACGGAACTATGCCAGGGCACTGCATCCAGGACATGTCGCCACAGCCCAAGTCCAAAATGGTGCGGATGTCCGGGAAGCGAGCCAGCAACTGGCGATGGAGAAACGTGGGTCCAGTATGGTCCAGTGAGCGTCGTGCAGCCAGTATCGTCCATGCTCGGAGCGTCGTGCAGCATGTGGATTGGATGATTGGAAGTTTGAAGCGTCATGAGTGGATATGATTGGAATTATCTGAATCTTAGAACCTTCAAACGTCGGTTTAACTAGTGGATCCAAAACCTGCGAACCTCCAAACCAACTCCTCCGAAAAAAAGGCTTGATGTGTTTTCTTCAACGATATATATATATAATATGTAGTATATATGTATTATATACCTAGAACCAGAGTAACCCCTGTTTTGGAGTCCAACAAATTGTCTTTTCCTATCAAAACAAAAGGTAATATTGATTACATCATATATTAACTCATATGAATTCATATGATGATATATCATGGGTTCTAGGTTTATAGGTCCGGTATACATCTCGGACCTCCCACCGTTCGTTTGAAACAGTTCGGACCCACCGGAGGTGTCGCTGCGCCTTGTTCAGGGCGTTCACCGCCAAGCGCGCCATGGGGTGCCAGGGATCAGCGCCTCACGTCCGAGGTGTTTGTCTCGAAAAAAACAGCTATGGCTCTTGTTAAAGGAGGTGTTAAAGGAGGTGCTCATAGACTCATAGCTGTTGAAGGTGTTCAGGGAGGAGTCTGCCTGAGTTAAGGAGTCTGCAGGTGATTCAGGTGATCATGCGGTTTTTGAGGGACCAGTCAGGCTGTGAGTGGAGCATCTAGGAGTCACTTCAAAGGTGAGAAATGTCGTCGTGGCTTTATACGTCCTTTGCGACAGTTTGGGACCATGGTCTTCCATCCGGAAGGCACGTTGTGCAGGATTTGCAGGGCACCGTTTTTTTTGAGGTCCTTCGAGTTGTGGCATGTTGTGGCCTCGAATCGACGGTCAAGGGGGACACCGAGAATCAACGGATTTTTTGTTGAGAAGTTGATGGTGTTTGGTTGAGAATCAACTGATTGTTTGACGGTGTTTGCTTCCATCGAAAATCAACTGATTTTTGCATGAGTTGAGAGCAAACACTATCTGGTGGGTCTAATTCCAAGACCCTCACACGATCCAACACGTATCTGGTGTTGGACAGGGTCAAGACAACTTCCCCAAGCAAATACATACTGATCTAACAGAACTGCATACAACAGTAGACCCGAAGACATGTGTTGGTTTTCTTCTTCGTCTTGGTTTTCTTTCGATTCCTCTGTGGCATAGGCGCTTCCCAAACATCGGTCCCTTCGTCAAAGCACATGTCAGCACAATCCAAACAAGGCAACTGTTGTACCCCTTTTGACAAGGAGACGTCAAATATGGATCATGACACATGACTTGCGGTCTGTACTAAGACCATGACGCTGAACATCTTTGGGGACTTGAGAATCGACCACAGAATCAACCAAATTTTGGGACCCTGTTCTGTCTCGAAGCAACTGCTACATGTTGCGAAGCCGGTCCCAACACCCAAACGGGTTTGGGTCCCAACACCCCAAACCGTTTGGGTCCAAACTCTGGTCGCTCCAGTCGTGTTGGTCGTGTGTTGTCTGGTCTCCGGTCCGTGTCCAGGAGCCCCGGACGGGCGCCGCTGAGAGAGCTAAAGCCACCCAAGAGGTTGGAGTGGTAGACCTGCCCCACGTGACCGACGTGACCGACGTGTGTTCCACGAAAGAACAGATCTTCCAGCAGAATTTGAGTGGAAGTTCAGTGGATAAACCAGTGGGGGTGCAAGAGTTAGATAAGCCAGTGGCCTGATGGGTTTGAACATTTTTTAGCTATCTCATGGAATCTAGTACGTACTGTAACCTGAGAAGCTGCAAAACGAAAGCCAGCGCTTTTGTGGGGCTGATTCGCAGTGCAAAGCCGGGAAGAAGCTATTTCCACTGTCTGTGAAGCCTGATGCGCGCCATACCTGGGAACAGAATTGTAGCTACAAGACCTGTATTTTCAAGGTGGCCTGAACAGAGTGTTTTAGGGCAGCAAACCGTG
>CAXAMN010021807.1:777330-829281 GCA_963970005.1 Durusdinium trenchii | reverse complement strand
CTTTATTTTCAAGGTGGCCTGAACAGAGTGTTTTAGGGCAGCAAACCCTGGTCTCAGGCCACCTTGACTTTAGCTTGAAAACCACAGCTTTGAAGCCTCATGCGCGCCATACCAGAACTGTAGCTACTTGTAGCTACCCTGGGTCCGTATAAACAGTATGTTGCTATACCTCTTACACACCTATACAAGTTCAAAGCACGAATGAGACTTCAAGGCTGTGGATTGCTGTGCGTGTGTAGAGGTTCTCAAGCGGTTGACGGAAAGGGAACTTGAAGTACTATACCTGGTAGCTGCACTATAGCTACCCTAGGTCTCTCTACCTTGCAAGGTGCCAACTACACCTTTCCATTCAGATGATGCAAATGATGCATTTGGCATTTCTTGCATCACCACCCCTCAAAAATCACCTCCAACACAACCTCAAAAAACCTTCCCTCGGAGCACCCTCCTCCCCCAGCATGTGCTGAGTTGACGTATACCTTTCTCGGGCCACCCCCCCCAGACCCCCTAACTACTCACTTCGTTCGCCAGACACAACTCCGCTAGCGCCTTCTACGAAGGCTGGCTTTCGTAATTAGTTTGTGTAGAACTTCGCTTTCATGTCTCACTCACATCACCAACTGCTAAAAAAGCATGAAACATCATGCAAACCAACCGCCCTCTGACCTGTCACCGCTGTTCTACATCGACTCGACCGACTGGATACAATCAAATGCTCATCTTCGGTTCGCCATCTTCGGCCGGACTCTGCCGGATCGAAATGGATGGTTCCAAGTGGTCTATGACCCGAACACTCCATGCATGGCAACGGCAATGACCCCTTTTCAACCACCCCAAAACAGTCATACCATATGCATGGAGTGTCTGGGTTTGTGTGACCATTTGAGTTCGGACTCGACACTTACACCACTTACTCGACACTTGCCATGAATGTGCCCCTATGATGCTCACCTAGAATGATTTGGGAAGAAACAAGGGCAAGGGCCCTTCTCACCATAGAACAGTCGGAAACTGGGTGACAGAAAAGCACGGTGCTGGACTCAGGCTCGGGCCGTGCCGAAGGCATCATACTTGTGCTGCAGGGAGATCATGTCCGGCCTCCGAGGCAGTGTCAAAGACCCAATTTGTTCATTCTTGCCCTAAGGATCCAGTCGTACCCTCTGAGAAGGTGGGACTGGGGTGGGTGCCAGGAGGATCCAGTCGTACCTTTTGAGGAGGTACGACTGGATCCCTAGGGTTGAAGTATCACAAACACATGAAAAACAATTGATCTGAAGTGTGATCAGGTCATATCAGGCTGAAAGATTCAGAACCACCTCCAATGGTTGGGACTTTAATAAACAAGGAACCTCCCCGCAAACATGGTAGGAGTACTTAGCATGTGTTTTTCCCCTTCCATTCAAGGGATACCCATCCAGCTCCTTGACTCCCTCCATCCGACCATCTGCTTTCCTTCCCAGCAGCGTCTAAGACAGAAAGCAACGACATTCGTCGCCTCCACTCCGCCGCAACATTCATGTTGCACTCGAAGGTCAGCACCTCGGAAAAAAAAATGTTCGAGCGGAGGTTCGCGCCTTTTGTGACAAAACAAACAAACATAAATTCAGAAAGTACGCACTTTGAAATGTTTTAACAAGGTACTGACACGGTGCAGGGTGAAAGTATATACCTTGTCATCTTGTTTGTTTTTTGTACATGTTCCAAGCTGCAAAAGATGAGTACTGTATAACATATATATTATATATGTATAGACTATAATAGACTATAGATCGTGTAGATGTTTTGCTCAGGTCAGGCGCAATTCCACTCAACTGGGCTCATATCAACGCACGCTCTCAGCTCTTCAGCTCTCCTTGGAGCCCTTGTGACAAAGCCAGGTGACCACCGGCAGCTTGAGCTGCTCGAAGTCGCGCTTCAAGAGCCGCGCGTGCTCCTGGCATGTCGTGTTGATTCAGCACCTTGTTCTTTTTGGCTTTTGAAGCGGGAGATAGGGCAACCAAAGTGCTGCGGCGAGGGCGGCGTGGCAACTGGATTTGATGTGAAACAAGGGGCATTCCTAAATGCCTGCTGAAGGAGTGGAAAGAAGAACAAGGTGCTTTTGGGAGCCTAAACATAGAGTAAACAAGAGTAGACTACCAACCTTACATGGGGTCAATTCTCATCACTTCTTCAGATGATCATCGTGAACAAAAAGAGTTGCCGGTCAGTAGAGTCGAGGAGGTAAGTCAGGCACGTCCTTCCTAGAAAGCTTGTCATTTGACATCTATTTTGGTGCGAAATACCAACTAACATCGTGACTCTAGATAAGTCGTTAATGACTGGTGATTTGGGGATGAAACAAACTTGTACAAGCCAAAAACAAAAGAAACAACAAGAAAACACCCATTAAAACAGCCGACTCCCATTCCCCTTAATGTGTGTCATCTTTGTTGCTATGTTTCATACAGTTTCCAGATGCCACTGAGCACAGAAACGGGTACAATTAAAAGCAAACAACAACACACAACCACCCAAAAGGAAACAACAACATGATTTTTCTTGAGGTTTTGCTGATCCTGGTCCATATATTGAAGGGTGTCATGCTTGTTGTTCCTGTTGTTGCTTTCTGAATGTATGTCGTGAATGTGACTTTCTGAATGTGCCTTTTTTTGTCATGTTCAGTCTAGGTTTGCAGATCAATAAAACAAAAAACAAACTCGTCGAGATAAAGTTCTCTCTACTACAGGACTTGAACGTTAAGGTACTTCGGCTTGGTGGCGAATACGTGTTCGGGTCTATAGTTTAGATGTTTGAGTTTGTGGTCGCTCTGTTCAGTCCTTGGCTTTGGTGCAACCAATTCCAAAGTTTGCCATTGATGCCCAAGATTTAGCGTGTGTTGATATTTCAAGTATATAGGAGTTTCATAACCGTGATTCAATGAATCAAGATAGACAGTCTAGCGCATTATAGTGCAACCTCTCAACAAACTGTGAACAACCCCGTTTCTAGCCCTTTACACATATATGCAAATATATATATATATACATTACATATATTTACATATCATATTACAGTAAGTATTCATTTCCACTTACAATCAAATATTCATCACCCAAACGAACCTTCACCATCAATGCTCGATGGAAGGCCATCTTCGCTACGGCGACGCTACCGTGTTCAGCACCCCACAGCCTTCCATGACCATGACCCTAGTAGCCTTTGAAGAGAAATGGTCTAATGGATTGAAGAGAGGGCCCATGGCAGTTGTGGTTTTGTAGTGTAAGATGGTTATGTAGTGTAAACACCCTATAGCCTTTTCATGGTTCACCTGGTTTTGTAGTGTAAAATCCTTAGTTAAAACAATGGTCGTTCGGGAAGGCTAGCTTATCTAAATCATGTTAAATCCATAGTGGTTGGAAGGCTAGGGAATGATGACAAAACAGGGAGTGTGTTTTTCCCAAACACGACCTGTCGACTGGGAGTCACGACTGGGAGTCACGACTGGGAATCAGTTTGGGGCGGTTGATTTCAGCTCAATGTAGGTATTCCAGTCCTATAGCGTGTCTGGGTATGGATGTATATAGTATAAACTTGGGATGTGTATAGTCATGTAGTCATCATAGATCATCATCTTTACACAAGCTGCATTGGTGAGTCATCTTGAACCTCTTCATCCTCCTTGCATAGTCATCATGTTCGTATTATAGACAATTGAGGTTCAGCAAGTTCATTCCTGCAGCCACCCACTCTTCACCACATGACATCCCCCCCGTTTCCCTTCGTGTTCCCTTCGTTCACCGGTGCCAGTCCTCCACCCCTGTGGTCTCGTGGTACGCTTCCACACACTCATCACCAGGCCTCGGCTTTGGTGGCGCCCACGGGGTCCACCCAAGGGGAGGAGGAGGCGTGCTGCTCGTGCTGCACACTTCGCACCAGGCCGGAATACTAACGTGGAACCTATATATTACTATACATTACTATATAATACCAGTATAAAATTAAGGTTACATGCTTTGTTATGATGATAAATTTGTTTATTTTGAGAGAGAGAAGTAAACCCCAGAAACAAAAAAAAACTATTGCGTTGAGCATTCATGTTGAGTGAATCCACCGCTGGTTTCCAAGACTCTGGCCGTTAAATGGGATGTCACTCGCGAAAAGTCAGCGGATGTTCGAAGTTAGGATCCCAAACCTAACTGTACGAAGCTGTTAAGAAGAAAAGCCAAGCCCTGGAAGAGACCCACATGGAACCTCAAAACCACATGTTATAGAGGAACATCGTCTTTCAAAGGTCCATGCCATCAGCGTCCATGTGAAAAAAATCCGGGTGTAGTCATGTCATTGCATGGCATGGACCCAAAGACTCGGATATTCCATGTAATCCAAATACCAAACCGGTCATGAACTCCACGATGTATCTGTTCACAGGCCCGGTTGGCCTCTTCATCTTGGTTCAGTACATCGCTCCAGCTATAGACCCTAACGACCCGTCGTCTGAACAAAACCACAGCCGCACACGGACTGAAACATACTGAAACCGATCAACCCGTTTCGGACCACGAAATCCCTTCCTCCGTGGTGGGCCGGTCTCGGTCATCGTCATGGGATCTCGGTTTCGGTCGCGTCTCCCGCAGGAGCGGAGCAGATGGAGCTGGACTCGGGACACCGGACTTGAGGTGCTTGTACTCGATAATGCAAGTGTCCTGTGTCGACCATGCGCGTGCTTTTGGGGTTCTGTACGAGGCGACTACCACCCAGGATGAAGACTCGACGGATCGTATAAAACATATAACTATAAACAAATTTTAAACAATGCTTGTTTAAAATTGTCTAAATATATAGCCAACAGAAATGTCACCTTTATGACATAAAGGTAACATTTTGTGGGCTATATATTTAGAAATCATCTGTGTCATCGTTTATTGTTCTCCCAGTCAGAAAAGACTCCGCTAGATTAGCTGAAACGAAATAACATCAACAAACCTTCATGACAGGATGGCCAAGTTTGCTCGCACCAACACTCTTTCGGGGTAATGCCTGTTTCAGCCATACCAAACCAAAAAGGTAGCCAGGAATGAGTTCAATCATGTTCAATCTAGTGTTTCTTGTTCGGAACCATCATCCCGCACCTTTTAGGTCTTTTGTGTGAGTACTCTCTCGACATTGTTTTTTCTGGCTACCCAACTTCAAGAATGATTCAACATCCAGTGGCAGTGTGACTTTGGTGATGTTGGGTTTCCCTTGCTGACCAGACATCGGCCGCTTTGTATAGCCGACTGCCAGCGGAGCCACTCCAAGCGTCGTCGCGGAGCCAAAGACCGTCCGACCCGAACGAAGAAACACCCCCCCCGGAACTCCCAAGGCCGCACACATGGAATTCGTCCATCGACGGATCCGTCTCATTCGCACCATGGATCCGTCTCCACCCCGACGGCGATCCCGCCTGCATCGTCATGTCCTCACCTACCCAGTGCAAGGTGGTGGATGGGAAAAGGACATGGCAGCTCTTTGGAGGGACATTAGGCCTGCCTGGCTTCAAACCTCGCGGGTTTTGGACATGAAACACCGAAAAGCACCATGAGAGCAACAGATTGAGGACTCCTTGAGGGATCCCGGCCGACCAGAATGTGTAACTCGGAATGGTATTTGGCACTGAATTGTTCTGTCTTGCTTCTTGGAAGGTAGGTCAAAGCTACTTGAGATGATAACACGTTGGCATTCGTCACTTTTTTGCTGCTCTCTGTTTCATTCTGTTTCTATGTTTGGTGTCAGTGACAATCAAGGGCAACACCAAAACCTTGAGGTGGATGCTTAAAGATGAGCTTTTTCCGATGGGTTGGTCATGGTGGGTCGTATAAATCAGATTAAATCACTAGTCAGTCCATTCACTCACACAAACATGGGTGCGTTGCATCTCTCTTGATCTGATCTCACCATACCATACCCACCAACAGCCTGCCTTCCACGCACGTCGCATCACGACATTCCACGAGGCTCCGACCGATCTTGTTGCAAAGGTCGGACCACTGCTCCATATCTTTACAAACCACCTGCCAGCGGAGAGCACGAGAACGTGGTCGGACCGAGCGATACAGGTACTGGTCTTTTCCGTGTGGTGTCGCATGCGTGCGTGCGAACACGTGCGTGTGAGCCGCGCGGTACTGTCTTCCGATCCAAAAATCCCAAGCCCCAGACTGGTCGATTTGGTTCTCGGGACGCCTGGGTTTCTTACGACAGGGATGATGGACGTTGGGACGTTACTTGGGATGTTGGCATGACCCACGACCTGAGCCCTCGCTGAAGGCGCATGACCCACGAATGTGCAAGGCTTTAGAGACCAAACACAGCCACAGCCTCCAAGCCATCGCCAGTTTCCATGCTAGGGTTATTAATATATATGAATTATATATATATATATATGCCTTACATCGACACGTCCCTGGCTGGGGAAGGGAAGAGTCATTGTTTCTTGCTGCAGGACCCTTCATCTTCCATTCAGCCTCCAACATGAGAAGCACGCACTGGGGATCCTGCCTAAACAACACATCATGATCCTCCGAGAGAAACATACAGAACATCAAGACCTTCAAAATCCTTTAAATACAACAACAAAAGCAACAACCCAACCACAGCAGCAACCATACCAAAACGAACACACAACGAATAACAACAACCCGGACCACAGCAGCAACCAGCTGCAGCAAAAGCATCTTTACTAAGAAAAACGATATCAGTGCGATTCAGTGCGCCTTCAGCGTGTACTTCACCACCAAATCATCTGGAATGGTCAGCACCTGGTCGTAGATCAAAAACAGGCTCCCAGCAGCGTTTTGCTACGTTTGAAGCGGGATCCCACCTCCAGCCTTTTGGGGGACGTCATTTTTGAGACCCATCCATCCATGGTCTGCCTACCCAAAGCCGCAGCCCAGACCATCCATGCGACGGGAATAGTTGCATGCGACGGGAATGAACAAGACCCATCCATGTACCAACAGAGGTTGAAGAACCCTATAGGCTATCCCATATATAGGTAGGTAACTATTCCAGTCCCCTGGATGGTTTTGGGCTATCTGAACCAAGCGAGCACCTTACCACTTTCCGCTTGACAGAACATACACGCACACCGATGCATCCGTAAAGAAGCAAATGGGACACAGCAATTAACCTTTGTCAGTTTGGGGATCGCACTCTCCACCGAAACACTGGAGAAAAGGCTCTCCCATCCGATGCAATGCAAGTCTCCACAGAATACGGCGTTGCGCGCGCAAGGACGAAGGACGAACTGCCTGACGGTTCTCAGGGCACCGGTGGCACGTCACAGGCAGTCTGCCTGGTCGAAAGAAGTCCTTCCCGGCGCATGAGGGGGGGAAAGGACTAAATGGCCCGGGTCGGGCCAGCAGACTATGCTGCGTCTGGTTCTTAGTACAGGTACTTAGGAGATCTTAAGAGCTATGTGTTGCAGGATCATAGAAGTGATACAACATTGTAATTTTTGGGCCAATCAACGGGTCTCCAGGGGAGCTCTTAAGTAGTGCGCTGGGGCAAAATCAAACTGAAGGGGCAAAATCAAACTTCATTCCAAATGATATTCCCTATAGCCTATAGAATCCTATCCCTGGATATTCCTAAACGATGTGTCAGGATGTGTCAGGGAGGTAATCATTCATGTCAATGGTGACCGTATGTACTTCGTTTCCGTACTTCGTGGATGTATCTCATCTTCAGTGTCGCATGGAACGACAGCACGAATCGTCTCTGCTCCCCTCCGCGGCATTCTCCTCGCACATCGCTGGGTCCATCAACGCGAACGCCTCGTCAGACTGAACACCAACCCATGGACGGCCACCCCCCCAGCGGACCAACATGGACCCTGAACAACCCTACAACCGACCTCAACCAATGCAATTGGTTATAGAGTGGATTTAGCATTCTATCTACTTTACAATGGATTTTTATGGATTTTTAGTGTTCTATCATGTTCTATCTACTATATCTACTTGGCGTTCATTATATATACTGATCGCGACTATATGATCCCCTAAAGACTCTGGGCGAACCAAGGGCCCTGTAAGGTCTGTCAAAAAGAATTGTGCAAACGAGGATCAAAACGGAAGCGTGAACGACCGAACTTGACCGTTGCGTTGTCGACTGTCCAGTAATAAAACAGTCTGGTTCCAGCATTCTTCAGCATTCAAGGTGCTTAGTTATTCTTCGATTCTACAAAACTGATGGAATGCCAGTCCATTTCCCCATGCCTGACATATGAAAATGCCTTGGAGCCAGACGCACCTCACAAGAACGTCAAGAAACCCCAAAGTGGTCACAGTGGTCACAGTGAAATGGCCCTCACCCTTTGTCTGCTTCTCGGACCTTTCTTCGGCAACGAGTCCGTGGTGCAAACCTTTTGACACAAGTACAGGTGCGTGATAATTGAATTGTCGTTGTTGTTATCGTTGTCCTTGTTTTTCTTGTTGTTGTTGTTGTTGTCGGTTTGTTGTGTCACCTGCTGAGTACATTTATGATATGCGTTGGCCCTATATTATCTTTGTTTTTGCTCATACTTTTGGGGTACTTGCGGTGGGAAGCCAGGCCAGCAAAAGCGCTTGAAGTTAAAGGTTGTAGAATGCTGCGCAGAATATCAAAAGGTGCGCGCTTTCTACAAGCATCTATAACTGCCGAGCTGCCTCGTTTCCCCCCCTCGGGATTCTGGCCTGCATGGTTTGCTGCTCATCCAGCAAAGGCACAAAGAAGCTCTCCCAGAATCCCCACTCACCTGGGAAGGGTGCTAGTCTGAGGACCTTTTTTTGGGCCAGGCCACACGTAAGTCCACATTGGTGGGAGAAAACAACCCCATGTTTTGCAGCTTTCCCAAGCGTTTCGGAGGACCCTTTTCGTAAGCAACACCAGCTTTCGAGACAAACCAGCTTTCCACCCCTGTGGATCTACATGCGGTCTCCTCGTGGCCACCCCTCACGTGGCATGGCACCGAATTTCACGCCACACGTGGCCCTACGACCGAAGGTAACGTTGGATGATGAATGTGACGTTCAACCAACCACCGCCCACCGTGGCTTATGATGGTTGGCGCAATAGCCCAATGTCACATAACATCACATTAACCATACATAAGCCTACTAGACTGTTTAAGGTTCAAACATGGTGATGTGGTCCAGGACCAATACCACCATTGGTGCGGAGTGCATTGGAATGCTTGCATTTGAGTCATCTGTTCATCTGAACTCAGGGACTCAAGCGGCATGACAAACCTCATCAACCTCACTGGTGAGCGGTGTCCTTAAACACTCTGACTGCGGTGTCCATGCTTTCCCCCTTGAGCCTTTCGGGCTTTTGGCCAATCTTCACAGATTCATGTCTCAAGCCAACCCTTCTCTGCATCACCCTATCCAGTCCACGTGGACTCCAGTGCCCGGCGCCAGTTTTGAAACCATGTGGCCATTGAACTGCTTGGAGAGTGGAGTTTCAGGAGAAACCTGCCGCATCCTTGGTTTTGTGGCGGACGTGGGACATTACGAACGCAAACGACGGACGCGTGGTCGCCCATGCATCGGATGTGTGCATAGGTGGAAGTGATATATTATACCATCGCGATCATATATATATATATATATATATGGAACCCTACTGCGATAGAGACTCCCGGCATGGAACGCACTCACTCTTAAGAACTGGAACCAACCACTGGTCACGTGTTTTGGAAGGACTTCGTACCTAACTCCAAAGCACTGCCAAACACCGCAGAATTGAAAACTCCAAAGGAGCTCAAAAAGCACTCAGTGCTGGGCTTCATCACGAAGAACATATCTGTGCCTGAGCGGAAGAATGACAAAACACATCGCAAAACTGGGGGAGGGAGGCATGATTTGCATGTGAGGAAACCTGACACGGACCAGCAATACACATGCTTGCTTTGGGAGTGTACATTTTTTGAATGATTGCGGACCCTGAGCAGCAAACACATTTGATTTCAATCCTGTCACTCAGACTCTGATTGGAGTGGAAGTTTCCTTTTTGACAACTGGCACAGTGGCCTGTGAAGTGTTGCAATCAGCCACGGGCACTCTCACTTGTTCAAGAATGGATGGATCTCAAAGCTGCTCGAATCCCCAGGAGCCACTGAGGGATGAACTGTTCATTTGGGGCTTCAAACATCTCTTCTTAAACCGACTGAACCATGCTGATTCGGGTGTGTGGCATGTCACATGGAGTAAACACCAAATGTTTTCTTCGGGATGTCCGGCGCCAAACCCACAAAAGTGCGGATGATTCAGCTGTCCTGGACAACGTGGGTGCTTCGACATGAACCTTTTTTTGGATCTCCTTGGATCCTTGACAGACCCGATAAAACCCACCATGAAACAACTAATATAGTCGCTTGTCCAACAACACCTCCGCCTCCCACAACACCATTGCAAATAACAAACAAATCACATGCTCCTATACTGGCACCAATAACAACAGGTACTTGTACCCATTTTCTGGGGTACGAGTTCCAGGTCGACTCCAGCTACTTCAGCCGTCTACTCCAACTACTCCAGCTACTCCCGCTCCGAGGCGAGCGCCGGATTTGGGCTCCTTCAGGGCGTCTTCGTCCCACCTGGATCAGGATGGTGAGTTGAGGTGAGTTTGGGTCCTTTTCAAGGCCAAGCATCGTCTAGAGAGATCAAACACTTTGGGAACATGTTCTTAGGAGTAGTAGAACTGTGATCATCTGTGATCCATAATTGGGAAAAAAAAACTGTATACACTGCCAATGTGGTTCGAACATGTTCCAAAATGCATCAATCCCTTGTTACTTTGACGTATAGTACAGGCAGTGTATTTCTATGCGGTTCTATGCTATTTTTTTCAACTACTGTATCCGGTTCCTATTGGTATGTCCACTCCACAACCCAATGCAAAGCCCACGAGTCAGCCTGTGCACTTTGGGTTCGCACTTGCAAAGTGATATAACAATTGTCCAGCGTATCTTTTTTATCTGTTTTGTATGTCCAGCACGAGGCAGCCACCAGCAACCAACAGGGAAATTAAACGATTCAACTTCAAAGGCAGGAGGTTTCAACGAGGCGGCCATATAATATGAATTGTATATTTCAATGGGGAGCCTTTCTGGCCCTGGCTGGTTAGACTGGTCTTTGTCCCTTCTTTCAGGGGTCGATCTGGAAGGTCTCGCTATTTGAGCTACACACAACCCCTTTCCCGTGCAAATGGGGTGCCATCCCAAGATAACCCACCCGCTTAAACTCTGTCACAGCGCCACTGGCAAAGCCTGAGGATTTGAGACCCCAAACCAAACCTCTCATGTCTGAGAGGGTCAGCCCGCTACTGAACGGAAGGTCAATGAACATCTGGGTATAGCAACTCAGTAGATCCTGAGGCAAGGACCATCTAGCTGAATTGATCACAAAATTTCAGCGAACTCCTTCCACTGGCTGCAACCCCCGAAGCATGAACCCTGACGAGATTGATTCTGGACCCATGTCTTTCACAAACCAACATACCTCCCTCAAGACTCTTGTCTCAATTTCCAAAAATATATATATATGTATACACATAGGTTAACTATGGTTTTGCCAAACATGGTCTTTGACATTGACCCAGAAGTTCTGGCAGGGGCAGTATATGCTTGGACTCCCGCGGTTCATGTGGACTTCGCGCCCCACTACGACGCGCTAGGCATCCTCACTTCCGCCGGGCATCGGAGCCTTTGCGGAAGACCACAATCTCCTAGCTGAGACCAAAGGACTCGTGAAGGAAAAGATTGAGGTGGGTTGGCCATACATGTCGAACGCCCCCTGTACCCCGGGACACCCAGCCGAAAGTGCACTCAGGGACATGCACTGTAGAAGGTGTGTAGGGAGAGGAAGAGGCTTTGAATTGAATACACATAGTGCTCAGCAATCCTCCTAAGGAGGAAAAACACATCATGGCCGTAACATGGACCATCAGTGGATGCAAACAGCAGCTTGTTAAAAAGAACCTGGCTGGACGGTCCAGCTTGGCAACCTCTGATTAAAACAAGGCTATGGAAGGAATTGACAGGTTGTCTACTTAGGCCAAGAAAGCCTCAAGGATTGGATCTGCAGGACCACTACTGACTCCCGTGCCGTGCCGTGAAGTGGCTCTGCCCGCTTCCCCCCTGCCTCAGTGTGGTCCCTGGCAGCAGCGAAGGCCCAAATGCTCTTCCGACCGAAGTGGACCTGACATGGGGCTTGCCACGCAAACCTGTTGATCCCAAAGATGCTACCAACCTAGGCAATCATTGTGCATGGGTTCACTGACTGCTCTGACTGCTGCATGAAACATGACCACTGTATGTAGTCTATCTGTTGTGGCATCAGCACTGCTCTGGCCATGCTACACAGAAGGGCGCCTCTGATTGTTCCGCTCGTGCCTAACAATATTATCTGTTGTCGTGAGCAACCTCCAACAAGATCTATACAAGGTCATCTGTAGCAAGGGAACTGAACTGATCAGTGAATGAACAACATTCAAGCTCCCAAATACATGCGAAACCTGGAGAGCTTCGGTTCTTCGCAGCAGGTGTGCATCGGAAGGAGGGAACGAAACCAGGTTTAACAGGCTCCAGGCTCATGGCAAAAGAATTGGGATGTGTCTCACATGTCTTGAGATATTTTTTGTTATAGCTTTTCATCATTTCCGTGTTCAAGGCCATTGTTCGGTGTCTGAGTTTCATGTCTGGTCCGCTCATCTGCCACGCATGGCTCAATCGATCCTTGGAGAAAGAATAACGGACCGTTCTGCGGCATGGCTCCATGACCCGAGAAAAGGCCTCCTCCCGGCCCACCTATGACCCTCCCCATACCTATCATTCCAAGAACATCTTGCTAAAAATTGGTGCCCTTTCATTAACGTCCCTAAGAAGTACAGCAGATTTAATCAGTCATAAAATATCAGAACATTATCTGTCTGCCTCCAACCACATGCTCAGAAGCCAGTTTCACAATCCAAGCCTTACCTTCTCAGCAAAACCCTTGGAACTTAGAACTGCTTACCAGATTCTTGCCAGCCCCTCCAGCCCCTCGCACAGCATACTTCCCTATAGTTGCCTATAGTTATACCCTACACCATCCCCTGATGAGAGACATCTGACCCTT
This sequence comes from Durusdinium trenchii, assembly GCA_963970005.1. Taxonomy (NCBI): domain Eukaryota; class Dinophyceae; order Suessiales; family Symbiodiniaceae; genus Durusdinium; species Durusdinium trenchii. Next base: position 816,166 of record CAXAMN010021807.1, on the reverse strand, counting down.
CGCATCCCTTCGCCCCCCCCTCTCTTCCGTCGCCGTCGCCTCCCGTAGGCCGGGCGCGTTCGGCCCGCTGTAGGCGGCGAAGGCGAAGTCCCGGAGCCGCCACTCGGGCGGCTCGGCGCTGCCCCTGACGTGGGACGTGACAAGACGGCGTCGACGTGGGACGCGAAGTGAAGAAGCTGTGTGGGGGGGCAAACACAATGTGGGACAGAAGATATGTGTTTTGTTGCTGTGGGTGTAAATGGACATGAACAAGAAGCTGGTACTATTGGCAAGGTATCTGCCAATATCTATGTAATATGAACAAAGCAGAGCCCTCGCCATTGATTGCTGTTGCTTGTATCGTTTTCCTATTTCCCAAGTGGCTACAACAAAAATGTGTGAACCGCAATTGCTTGCTTTGCCGCACCTCAACCTTGCTTTATGGGAACCTTGTACTTTGCAGGGTCTCCAGCATTTTATGTGCCAAGTATAGATAGACCATCTGCACACTCATCTTGCAACTATAACTCAGCTATAACCCAAACAGCCCTGTCCATTGGTTTGGGATGGTTTGGGTTTGTCGGATCAACATCTCAGATTGAACGCACCAGGCTCAATAAGTAGTAGTGAGTATAGTAGTGTGGCATCAATGCCAATCTCAAAAGCCGATGCTTGCAATGAGGGAATGACCCTCAGTAGTAGGTCTTCCTTGGAGGGTAGACTGGTCTTCCGAACCTTTCAGGGGGGTCCGGAACACGCCAGTCAAGAGACCTCCCTATCTCAGTCTACACACCCATGTACTACACCAGCCAAGAAGGCTGCTTGCTACTTCACGCCCTCACGACGCTCGCACCATTGAAGAACTTGTGCAAAGATCTCAGATATACATGAAACTCACATATATATATATATATATATACATATGCAGAACTTGCCATACATATATGATTGCTAGGCTGTTCCCCTTCTAGATAATTCGCCCCATTGGCGGCCTTTCTAGCTGTGTGAGCCGAGAGCCCCGGTGCACATAGCCCTCGTCGTCTAGAACTTCTGACCTGAGGCACCGGTACCGGACGGTCTTCTTCAGGGAGGTGAGGTGAAGGAGAACAACAAAATGCTGCTGAAAAACTAAGGCAATGCATCAATTGATCAATTGGATTAGTTGCTGTGGTCACCTGCAACAAACACCAGGGTTGGAGTGATACCCTGGGAGAAATTGCAGTAGATGTCTATCAGCTTGAGTTCTTCACTTGAGGCCTTTATAATCGTTGTGAAGGTGGCATCTTCTTCTTCACGACAGATCTGAAGGATGGGTTCGGCCGTTGTGTCCAGCGAGTTCTGGTCCACACTGGAGGATGTTTTCTGCTTTTACATATGTAATATAGATATTGGCAGCTTGTGTCACTTCTACATCTTATTTGTTGCTACTATATGGAAGGAAGCTAAGATCAAAAAAAAGGCAACCAAAACTGCTACAGGTGCTCTTATGACCAGGACAACAAAACAGTCCATGAAGCTGTAGAGGCATGCTTACCAGTACTTGGATCGATCGTATAAGTCCGCTTCGTAATCCACTAATCTGCAAGTCTGCAAGCATTGACGATGTAATGCCTTTTGGATCGTTTTGGCATTTTCTTAAAGTAAAGAACACGATCTAGAATCTAGGCTGGTGATAATCTGAATCTGGCCGCATTCTGCCATATACAATAACAGGGTTTTCAAAAGCTTCTGGCCAGAAGACTACAAATGTCCAGTGTCGATCCTGTGTCGATTGAAAAGGACTATGTACACTTGTTGTCACCAGGAAATTGAACAGCCCTACACAAAAACCGCAGGGTCCCTTCTCTGCAAATATTTATCTGGATGAAAACCCATCCAATTACAGGATGCTACTAAAAACTATCCAAGTTCCGAACTTCAAGCCGCCCTAGAAAGGGTCCTCTAAATACAGTAAACATTCGTTCGCCACAAAAAATGCGAAAACATTTAAACGCCATAGGTGTGTTGGAGCTCTCCCAAAAACTCTCCAAGGTCGGGGCGAATGCACCATCAACTGCACATCTGGGGCTAACATGGCGGCCGCGTGCACGGCGCTCAGCCCGCGCGCGGATTCCGCGCCAGAAGCAACAAAACTTGGGCAATCGAAGCAAAACTTGCAGGTGGCCCTGTGGTCAGTTGGATCTCAGCACTTGATCATCTGAGGTTGTGATCTGATTTGTGGTAGATTGCTGATGATCTTCTTGATTTGGTGCTTGTGTTTTTCTTGATGCGGGTTCTTGGTGCGGCTGCTGGGTCTGTTTCAACGAAAGGGGGGCGCACCACGGCGGACCAAAAGGACTGCTCGAAGATCCTGGTCCAATGATGACATTTAACAACATAGAAGGCTATACATGTATTGATACAAGCGTTTCAAGCGCCTGCCAGGTGCTGAGTCTAACCCGTGAGTTTCCCCCACGCCTTCCACTCGTGTTGCCTTTCGCATCAACATCAGCTGGATGGATCCAAAAAAGGCAAGCGAGAAGGCCAGCAGTTTCTGTTCCGCCAGTCTTGCTTAGCCAGGTCGGTATGGATGAATTGCCATCTCCTCTTCGTAGAGGATCCCATTGTATAAAAGCATATAACCATCAACTCAACATCGGCTACAACAGGTGGGGAGGACGAAGAAAAGGTGTACAGGCCGGCCCAATCGAATCCACGTGGTAGGTGCCCAAACTAACACTCCATGCGTGTCATAATGGCATGTATATATAATATACACTGTACTATATATTTATATACTGTATATACAATTACGTGTATACACACACCTATACACACCTAGATTGACCTCTTTTCAAGCACCCCCCCCATGTAGGTAAATATGCCAGTCCAGCTGGAGTGTGGCAAACAACATGGACCAAAGAGATTCAAAATTCTCTTCTGCTTGCAGTTGTATGGCGATCTTGTGGATATCCGTTTCAATGCTAACAAAGACATGGCCTAGTTGCCGGTTGGCGCAGACAAGTGGTCCAAATGTAAAGCTCCAGCGACGATCAATAGGTGCTCCTCGTTGATGTTTGGACCAACATCAATGCATGTGGAACTTGGAAGCCCTCTTTACCATCACTGTTCACAAACGGATTGTGATTCCAACATCCATGCAGGGCACCACCCATTCAAAACGGATGGTCCAGTGTTCATCCCACCCATTCACACATCCTGTTCACCCCGGGCCCTTCTTCACTCACAGCCCGCCGAAAAAAGGGCGAGCATCAGGCACCGAAGCAGCATCTGGTGAGGCGCCTTTTCCTTTTTGCGCCTAAATCTCGAAATCAATTTTCTCCGTTTGACGCTCGGCCTGAGCACGGGAACATTCTCGAAGATGGAAGGTGCAACAAACAAGTGCACCAAAATGGTCCAAGTCACGTTGAAACCCTTACAAACAGCATTAACTGGGTACGTCCAATCAACATTCCTCTGCAACCAGCTCTCTGACAATAGCAAAATAAGGGCTATTATGATGAGTTGACCATTCAAGGATATTCTGGAAATCGGTAGGCCCGGAGCCCAAACTATTTATTGGACGGATTCCACAGTTATGTTTCAAAAGGATGTTGAAGGGTATACTGACAATGCGTTCTCATGCTCTAGGCATCTCTAGGCAATCTAGCTTGAACAGAACACACGGAACTTGCCATTCTCGTATATATCAAAACCGCCCTTTGAAGCCTTGCACGTTGGAGGCCTCCCTGAAACCAAACGCTTGCGGGCTGGTTCCGAGAATATCAATATGTTCCAGAGTTCCAGCTTTGCAAACAACAAAGAACAATAAGGAACAACTCTATGCAACTTGCTATCTTTGCTGATCGCAGGGTCCCAGTCTTTGCTCCAACAAACAACTTCCAAGTGCCCCGGGCCGCTTCCAGCTCCAATTTCCAGCTTTTGAAGCGCCTGGCCACCATGACCACGATAGCTCAAGTCAGTTTGGGTGAACAGAAAGATCACCGAGATCATTGATATGGGACCCTACAGACTACTTGGACCTTTCAGATCCGGATGGCTCAAGATGTCCACCAGTCTAGACTCTAGCCTTTCATCTAAACCAGTGGGCCCTGACTCTCAGAGTACTCAGTACTCCCACCAGCAGTTTCCGTCCTCCCTTGGATCTGTGCCAAGGGCTGGCTGGGTGTCTGTTGGCAGGGTGTGTTGCTACGTTTTGCTGGGTGCAGGTTCTATTTGGGTGTCTTCCACCAACACATCAATGGTGGACGATGAATAAAACACCCCAGGCCTGGAGGGGTAGCACAACCCATTTCTGGGGGGGTATAGTAACTTCAGTTTGACTCATGAAACTGTCTACCCTATGTCTACATGAATGACTTAAGGACTTTTCCGTTGCAACCCCCTGTACACACACATGACTTGATTGACGGAGTCTTCACCTCGGTGTTGGGCACCCGTGTGGACGGCACCGAACGGCGAACGGCGCCCCGCCTGAGCTTGTCTTGTAGCTCGGACACCGGCACGGCGGGCCGGTCCTTCAGCTCCTAGGCGATGGCGATCGGATCGGTAGAAGAGGAGCCGAAACCAGGGGAAGGGTGCCCCCTGGTTTAGTCTCAATGTAAACCATTTAGTTTGGTAAATTTGGATCAATTTGGAGATTGGGATCACGAAAAATCAATGACAGGACCAAGAAGGAGATCTTGACCGAAACAGATCTCTTTTCTGATGTCATATGTGTGCAGACTTGTGTGCGGACATAGGGCCCGTGGTGGGGGTCTACCAACACAAGCACATGACCACATCACTTTGCCAATGACATCTGCGCATCTTCCTGCATTGATTAATATGCATGAGCTGCATTAACCACATCGACTCATGAACTTGCTGCAACCCAACCTACCCTTGGAAGACATTTCTCCTCTTTGTGGTTTGCTCCATTCTCCCACGGTGAATGCAAAGTTGTGCAGTTCATCCGACATCGGAACAGTGGGCAGGGTGTATCGTCGAAAAGGTATAGATGCTTGGTGACAAACGACTTTCACTTAGAAACTCTTCAGTCCATCTTCTGTGTTGAGTTGTAGCACAAGAAGGCTCTTCCAAGCGCATCGCTTCACTCCTGTTCATGTTGCTCCAATCTGACGTACCTCTTGTTCCCAGATGTGTTCATTTTTGAATTACTGCATGTATATATACTTGCAAGTGTATAATATATGTGTGTGTTTTTACGTGTTGTTTGTCTTAATTCTATTCGTTAAGTTCTTATTGTTGTTGTTTCCCCACCTGCTCCCCCCTTCCCTTCTCCTCCCTTCCCTCCCATCCCATCCCAGATGCTTCGTCCTCTGCGATGGGCCTCGAGCCGCTCAGCAGCTGCTGAAGGAATTCCCGCTTCCTGCACGCATCGGATCCACCGTTCAAAAACACATCCCGAATTCCGAATTCCGAAGTGGAAGTCCTTTTTCTTGGTGTGTGTGTTTCCACCATTCCTGTTTTTTTCGTGGATTATTAACTTATTAACTTATTAACTGCAAACCCTGTGACAAAGTGTGTGCATTCAAGTCATTCGATCTATTTTTTTGTTCCACTTTCTTACACCTGATCAGAGTCACCCTCAAGGGAATCAGCACCTAACCCCCACGCCCCTGTGTATTATAGTATCGCAGGAGCCCAAACGCAGCCTCAACCGGTTCTCATAAGTAGATCTAGATTTAATTATAGCAACTGCCAAGAGTTCCATATTCAATGGGCGCTGCTTCCGGGTCAGATTTGCCCAGAAACATTGGAATCATTGAATGCTTTCCATTCACTATATAGGATGTGCAAAAATCACCCAACACTTCTAAAGGCTTCGTGACTTTTGTTTCCCTTTCACATCAATACTCCACTCCGAGCGCACCGAGCCAGCGCACCAGTCTCCTTTGAGCATCTGGCAGCTCGAGCCACTCGTCCCAGCGCACACGGCGCACGTCCCAGCCCAGACTCGTGAGCCTCAGATCCGGCGCTGGAGACGATGCAACGGCCAATCGGTAGGCCTCTACCGGTTCTCTAGGCCTCCAGTCGTACCTGAGAAGGTGGGACTGGGAGGAAGGTCCAGTCATCTCGAACCTGAGGAGGTATGACCGGAGGCGTAGGGATAGGAATTGGCTCCTTGAAATTGAGCTCCGAAAAAGGCCTCTCCAGTTGGTCGAACCCGCGGGTTCCCAACGCGTAGACATAGACAGCCGGTCCTATGCCTTCTCTTAGTAACACCCTGGACGTAGTAATATCAAACACAAGAACTATACAAGAACTATATGGTTAACAAAAATGTTAAAAATAAGACCCCAAAAGGGTGACCGTTCTCCCCATTCCTATTCAATATAGGTGATGTTCGCTCCTGGAAACCTTCTTTCGACTGGTGTGCAGCAGCCTTCTAGGTCATTGTTTCCTTCCTCAAGCCTTCAGTCACGCCACACATCCAGAAATTGTACACGACCTTGAGTTAAGACGATGCGAGCCCACCCCACAATCCGTTGCAATGGATCTAGTGGTGAAAAAGCACCACACTGGACCAAAACCAGTGACTTCCCATTCTATCGTTCTCCACCGTTCCAAACTGTGGTGCACATCCGTGCCGATGGCGCCATCCAAACGTCATTCGTCTCTTTCGGAAACGACCAAGAAGCAAAGAATGCTGCAAGCGCTTGTAGGGAAGGTATTGATCGCTACCTGATCACATGTGTCTCCAACGCCGATTGATTCCACATAGGGTTCGGGTATAGAGGATGAAATCCAAGCTAAGGGCAAGCAAAAAACAAGTGGCAGGAGATGGTCGTGGGACTGATTAATGTATGTCATTCATGAATGTGGTTGTACATCTGTCATCTACCCCAGCTCAGCGGTGCTACGCATTGCTAGAAACCTCAGGTGATCATGTTTTGTCGACCTCCGATGTTGATCCGCAACTCTTTGAGCTAACTATGTCTACACGTTAGAAAGCAAATGAAAGCGAAGGTTCCCCAGTCAGATCCTTTCGAATCCTCACGTCGACTCACCTCACAGGGTCCAGGGATCTCTAGCCTTCCAACGCAGCTTAAAAGGGTGAGAGTAAGTGGCCGCGCAAAATGGTCTTTTTGATTTAACAACGGCCGGTGCCTGGTGCACATAGATGTTATAAGACCCGGCAAAAAAAAACAATGACCTTTTTCCTTCTGAATCCAAAAGATTCCCGAGGTATATTATATGTGTCACTGGATGGATAGATGGAACATACACAGGCATCACAAACCCAATTCCGTCTCAAACCCAATGATGAAACAATAACTCAAGAAGGTCAACATCAGCTGGTGAAAGCCCGTCAACGCCTCATTTCCCACCACACAAAGAACAAAAGGCCCACCCAAAAGAGGGCAATTTCTGGGCTCGCATTTTTCATCTCATCACAACCGCAAATTGGTCGGCTTTCTGCGCGGCTTCGATCTGTCTTTTGTATGAAACTGCTTTTGTTGATTGGTGGGTTCAACTCACTAATTCGACAATTCACTAACTCAGTGTGGGATTATTTATCCCAAGTAAAGGTTCAATTCACCATCTCTGAGGTTCCACGTACCACAGTAGACAGTAGACTTTTCCACCCCTTCGGCCTCCCTTTGGATGGTGCTCTGAGGCTCTGTACTGAAGAAGAAGGAGGAGGGGCTATCCACCATCAAACAACGGCGGCGCTCGTCCACCTGGCTGTTTCAGGCGGTCTCCAGGCGGTCTTCGTGGTTTCGGTGTGGAAAAAAGCAACGCAACTGAGAGATGCCGTGCGTGTGTGTTCTACTTGGGTATACTATCTGCTATGGAAAAGAAGCAATGTCGTGTGGAAAAAGCGATGTCGTGTGATATGCTACCCAGCCAGATCTATGTGAATGCTTTCGAACAAAACTGAAGCCAGGCTCTAAAGGTTAATTGCCGGGTTATCTTGCTTTCAGAGGCGAATGCACAATGAAGCTACAATTATTATATATATAATATATATATATACAATAAGCAAAACTTATATTATACAGTATACATAACAGCGGCCTCCAAGTTGTGGAGTGTGCAACCAACTTGTAGCGTCACCCCTTCGATTGAAGTGTTCCCCCAGACTTCGTTGTTAAAAGAAATCGACTTCAGCAAAAGGGGACACAGAAATGACCGCCGGATTGGGCCAAGAGGTCTGTGTTGATCTCAAAATAAATTCCAAAGACCTCCAAAATTATAATTAGGTCAGGTCGAGATTTAAGAGTTGCAACACAGTGCCTCATTCTATTGAATCATCTGATCTATATAAAGGACATGGTACATGCTTGGTCCAATACCAATCAAACGGAAGATAGGCTTTAGCACTCCCTTGCCAACTTGAGGCAACCATGCTTTCCACGAATTGGACAACTTCCACCTCCAACACCTGTACTCCACCCATATCTCCATATTACCTGTCTCATCCTGTCGTCTCCTCATGTCTCCTTCTATGTCATGACACGTGGCACGTTGGCGGCCTCCAACTGCTCCAGCCCGATGTCAATGTACAGCGGACCCCATCGGAAGGAGTTCCGATGCGCCTCGAAGCTCGAAACGGAGAAACAAATCCCGCGGAGAGTTCCACCGACAAACACGTCACATGGGGTGACTGAAAGGAAGACCATGTTCCGAAGACCAAACAAGTGGTGCCGGAGCGTATATCATGGTGCTTGGTGTTGGTGGCGAAACAATGCGGGTTTGGGTATGGTTTTTAGGTCAGAACCTTGGTCCTCTTAGGGGCTTTGAGGGAGACCCCTAAATTCCTCAAACCGATGGTTTGGTCTATGTTTGGCGAAAATGATCAGGCATCACCAATGCCCAGCAACTCCTCTGCAATGTGGACCTCTCAAGTGTGAGTTTGCTTGCTTGAACATGGGTGTAGGTTTGATTAATGTAGACTCTTGATTAATAAACCACCCCAGATGAAGAGGTTTTTCAACTCAATCGTGGGGTGGTTATTAATCAAGAGTCTACAGTCTACATTAGCTTTCTTTTGGAGGTCATTTGGGTCACAGGCATAGTTCTGTAGAGACCTTCAAGGTGTCTACATATCTGGGCTCTCTAGAAACCGTGATCCGGCCTTCAAGTAACTATATGTACAACATAGGTAGTGACTGAATAAGCACAGGAGTGGTCCTTCAAAAGCCACGTCTTTCTACAGAGGCTGGCACTGCAACTCTCTCCCCTTCCACCGGCCCGATCGCCTCGCCCAAGTCTGCCAGATGCCGCGAGACGTCGCGTTGCACCGAGCTGGGCCTGGCTTTGTCTCGTCGGTGCTGCCGAGCATCGATTGGGACCATGAAGATCAACAAAACCCCAAGGCTCCTTGGATTAACATGGTTGAACATTGTAACGTTCAAGAAGGATAGTACAACCTTGCCTTGCTTCCCCAAGTATATATCCTACAATGTCGTACAGGTCAGGACTCCTGGACCTGGTCAGAGCTCAATGAAATCAAGGTCTTTGGACTTAAAGTTCAAGGCTGCGACCCCAGGTCACGCAAAATCTGTAAACCTCCAGCTCTCTCCCTGCCTGTCTGAGGTGGCTGCCAAGCACAAGTAATTACTGTCAGAAACCCAAATGGCTCCGTACAGTTTCAACGCTCTGCCCGGCCGTGTTAACGCGCGCCTGCGCCCTCGATCTGAAATATGCCTCCGGTCGCCCGGCCGATCGTTTCGAACACTTTGGTGTTCAACCTCCACCCCCCCCCCACCCCTAGGTGACCCTGACACAAAACGATCATAAACAATCAACAACATAAAACAAACCATTAAAAAAAAAACAACTCACTCACGTGAGGGTTTGCTTGGTGCAACATCTCTACGTCAAGAGAGATCTGCCTGATTTCGCCCAATCACACGGTCCGAAGAACACCAAACGATCATCGTTTCTCCGATCCCTGGCGACCCTGACCACCTGAAGTGACCCTGGACCACCTGGTGGTGACCACCTGTCTGAGACCATCCAAGTTCTGCAGAATCCCCTGCTGGAAGTTCTGGCTCACATCCACCGCCATGTTTGAAACAAAGCGCCCACTGTCTGAGCGAAGCCACTGGTCAACCTGAAGGTGGTCCTTTCAACGAAGCAAAGTTGGCATAAACCCGGACTGCCACATGAAGCCATGCCATCCCATGCCTCTGTGAAAGGCGTACATAGAAGGACTTGGAATCTTGAGAGAGCCGAGGCCACACCTGGCAACACGTACAGCCCACGTACAGTGCATCGATTCTGTCCAGCCTTTCTGCGGAAAAAAAGTTCCCACTTTAGGCACTTCAGGTCAAAAATCGGTCCCCGACTTTGCCCCCTTCAACATGACATAGACTTCACATTGGGGGTTGAAGAACAAGATAGGGAGATCCCCAAGCAATGGGTTCTGGTTTTTTCCTTCTTCTAGGGGTCGAGCTGGGAGGTCATCCTATGTTATCCTATTTTCATACACACCCACATGACACAAAGCTTCTGAGGTTTGGTGGGGTTTGAACTAGGTAACTAGGTGACCGATGTTACATTCCATCAAGGAAGGTACCGGTATGGGTTGGCCAAATTTCCTGACCAATCCAGAAATACTTAAACAGCTCGACAGTTTTCTTGATTTCCCCGAACTAACATATTACTTAACCATACTTAACCAGAGTATGTACAGCATTTGGTCCTACTATTTATTCAGACATACTGCGGTAATGTAGACTCCTGATCAATCACCCCCTCATACCAAGAGATTCTACAAATTGGTGAGTTGTATGTATTAGTTCTCGAGAGTGTAGTCTACATGACCAAAGTTTTGTCGGATATGACCTGTGTGCATCCCTACCAGGCCCGCAGGGCTGGCGCAGGGGGACCAGCCCTGCTGGTCGACCCGTCGACCCGAAAGGCACCGACTGGTCGACACCCGAAAGCCCCAAACGGGAGGATGGAGGACTTGGACGCTCAAGACCAGGTATGGACTCCAGAATGATTTCGTACTTACACAGACCATCCCAGACCCTTCATGTAGTTTGGCGTGTTTACCATGGCGGTGGTTTCACGATATACAGTATATTCCAGTCCCGTGGAGTGTCTGGGATAAGTCTTGAGAAGGGTCTTGAACGCACCTCAGTCCTTCTGTCCAAACCACGTGCGTATTTGACAAATGGTCCATATTCAGTATATACTTACACTTGTATATTTGACCACCTCAGTCCTTCCTTCCGTCCATCTTCCATTTAATGAAACGACCTGAAACGACCTGCTAACTGTCCACCGGAACGACCGTCGTTCAGGGCCCACGAACTTCACCTCCGGCTTCTGAATGCGCGAGACCACCGCGGACTCGTACCTCCCGAACGGTTCCAGCGGCGTCCGCCACGGCGACCGGTCGCCCACGGAGGTGCGCGGAGGTTGGGGTCGGCGCACGCTTTCTGCAAGTGCATTGGCCTTGCGGTGATAAATATCCGTCGAAAGCGCCTGGGTGTGCGTTCCGCCGGTCTGAAGTTAAGATTAAAGATCCTGGAAAGTCAAACAACCCACCATTTCTCGGTGGAAACATCCATTTCTTTCTGGTTGAGACTGGGGTTCTGTGCATGCAGCCTCCAGTGGATTGGTTCCAGAAACCTGGGAGGGTTGGTTCCAGGTCTATGCCTCTACTTCCGGACTGGTCTCATCACACATTCGCGATACAGCAAATGGTTGTGCCGTACCCAGCACTCGACATCCATGGTAAAATGAGCAATGTTTCTGCATGACCAGGTCCAGTAAAATGAGATCCCTGTAATATATGATATATTTAGATATATGTAGGGAAACAACATGATTGTGTACTATGCTTAACATTACTTATATAACCGTTGCAATATACTATACATGCTAAACCAAAAAGCCTGGTCTCCACATCCCTCCACACTGGGACACTATTATATAATATATGTCAATCCAATTACTACTGGACGCCTTGAAATCCAATCCTGCAGCCCCAGGTGAGTCAACGAATCGCTTGGAACAGCCCTTGGGGAACTAGAGCTCATCCTTGGGAACATGTCTCCACTCATCTCACATCTATGTTCCAAACGAGAAAAAAAACCGTTTCTTATAGGGAGTCTCAGTATACACCCACCAGGCTCGCAGGCCGATTGGAACCGGACTGAACGTTCAAGAGGCATCCAACTCCTGGGACTTTTGGCTTGACGAAGATCCCTCAAGCACACCGGCACTGCCCAGCACCCTACAAAGCCTATAGTTCCACCATGGGTCGCTTCACTTTTGTTTTTGCGGCGATCCCACACCGAGGAGATAGATCCACGCCCGATCCACGCAAACGCCCTGCGGATGAAAGATCGCTTCTGCCAAGTGGCTCTAGGATGTAGGCAGTCACCTGGCTTCAGTCGACCAAATGTGGATCAAGTCCTTTGCAATCGGATCTAAACGGACCAATTCTTGCGAGTTGTGCAATTGTAGGTCGTTCTTGACCTTGATAAGTCAGCTGTTTACAAATCCTGTGTTTCTAGATCCTTCTGAAATCCATAAGCACAGGTCCTGCTGTTTTGGAATTGGTATGTTGCAACATCTGAGTCACCAATAGGTCCTGCTTCATGTCTGATGTCCCATTGTGTGAGACCGCGGTGATGTGGGACGACTTAAACCCACGGTATGCTGAACATCTATATATATACATGCAAAAGCTGAGAGGTCCATACCCCTGAGCAGGAAGACCTCCCTCCTGCACCAAGCTTCTACAGAATCACCATTCCTTTCACAACAGAATGGCCATGTTTCCTGAAGACCAGCTGGCCACCAGTAATTCCTGCCCATCTGGTCAGCGCCTCATCATTCCACAGGTAGCCGATGGTCACGGGGTGCATGGCATCCCGAAACTGTCAGGGAAGTGGAAAGCACAAAAAATCTCTTGTATGGAATAGTTACATACATTTTAAGTCATGAAACATGCCTCATATACCCTCATGTAGCTAACTACTACACATGGATGGTCTAGGTAACAAGTGCCAATTGCTGGGACATGCCAATCAACTACCCGACATCTCGGGGCCCGAGATACTTGCTCCAAAGCAGCAGCCCTGGCTACATTCATCACAAAACGGATCAAATAGAGCTAGCTACACATGGCTAGAGATAGTGAATGAGAGCTACACATAGCTACACATGAGAGCTACACATGGCAACAACAGGACCTAGACCGGGATGCAAGAGGTACCGTAAGTGGTCCTCTAAGTGGTCCTTCTACCATCTTCTACATCGTCAATTCACCAACCAGTCGCTTTGAAACTATCTGCCCTAAGGCACCTGTGCAAGCAAGCAAGAATACAGGACATATAGTGACACATACAAAAAAATAACACCAAAAATACAGGTGCATATAGAGACAGTGTCAAAACCTCATCTTCAGGTATGAAGGCTAAACGGAGGGTGTGTGGAGAAAGGGGGTCAGCAAAAATCGCTTATACGAAGTTAGTGCATCAAAAATACCTTCCACGAAGTTCTGCGAAGGTTTCTGGGATTTCGTTGCAGTCAGTTCTCCTACTGGCCCACCATTCCACGAACCGTCCACGAACAGCCTTGGGTTCTACGAAGGTCACGCGCCTTCCACGACGTTGGTAGGGTGGTTTTTGCAAAACCCTTTATGTGCACTACCCTTCCGTTTGCCTTTGAAGGTAAGGTGTCCTCTCTCTGAATCGCAAAAAGTTAACTCAAACCCAAACAACACACACACACCGTACTTGAGCTGTGCTTGAGCTTGGCTTGCCCGGTATCTGCCCCTGCCACCAGCGCGTCAACTCCACCTCTGTTCGGGTCTGACCGGAAGTGGGTCTGCCCACCTGCTGCGCAAAGGTCTCTTCCAACTTCTCCACCGCCACGCGACACAGCGCCTCCTTGAGCCCTCGATCCTCGCGAGGATCCGTGAGGTCTCGTCTGTTCGGCTCGAGAAATGCTGGTTCCGGCTACGGTGGTTTCACAAACCACAAATCCCTACCATGTCTTTTGGGTGGGGGTCCAGATAACCACCCTTGTGGGGATTGTGCCATCTACTCTGAAACCACTAGTAAGAATTCGGCAGGGCAGGATTATGGTAAGAGCTACAGGTGAACCTCTCCTCGAGAAGGGGAAAGCGAAGGTTGAAGATGGAAAGAGGGACATGTTCAACATGTTTGGTTTATCTTGGTTTCATTATTACAAAGGAGGTCTTAAATGTGTCTTTGTCTAAGTAGGTCTCAGGTTCAGGTCTTAGTGTTACAAATGTTTTGCTCAACAGCGCATACTGCCCAAAACTTAGACCACCCATCGGAAGAGTGTTCAACCAATTGTATATAAATTGGTCGGACGGTTGGACTAATTTGACGAAAGGTTGAGAGAAACTGATGATAATGAAAGGTTGATATTAACATATACATGGCGTAAACCACCGTAGCCTCCAAAGAACTTGAAGAACGACATTATATGCAGGAATATTAACATCATGGGTCATCAACCAACCAACCAACCAACCAACCAACCAACCAACCAAGCAAGCAAGCAAGCAAGCAAGCAAGCAACACAACACACACACAAAAATACATACCAAGCGATCAATCACTTGATCGATCAATGAACCAATCAACCCATCAACCTATGAACTTATTCTTAATCGATTGCTCGGATTCACTCAACCAGTCGAATCCCTCGCACACCTGGTTGCTGAGGTGTTACTTCCCATTGTTCATACCTGCTTAGTAGTTTCAGTCCACCGAAGCTTTTTTTTAGATACCCAATCCCTGAAACCATCGAAGTGGATGGCATGGCTCCTTGGTTGCTCCCATGATTCAAACACCAAACAGGTTCTTTTCCACTTCAATATTCCAGGAGTGTAATCTTTCCCAAGTGAAGGTTAAACATCAACCACATTTTACAGTAAAGCCATCATCGTCATCCCGACACACATAGCAATAAATAATACAACATATACAAATATATGTATAGTACCACCAAGGGTGGTATAAATACACCCTCTGACCATTCGCTTTCATTCCAATAACAATCCTTTGAGTGGCGCTGGTATATATACATACAAGTATGTATATATATATATATGTATACGCAGTAAACCATTGATTCAAAGCATGCCTGGTCGTGTCTATGCCAGTGCGGTTAGATTTATCAGATTTATACACTGGGACGACTGGCGCAGCCGTGGGACGACTTCACGCGATGCGGCACAAGAAAAGTCAAGGACCCTGTAGGTGGGATGGGCACCCTGTGCACGACAGGATTCAGCAACACATAAAGATGATGTATGATAAGAACTGGGTTCCACACAATGTTCACAACAAAGTCTAAAAAGAACACATTGACAAACATAATGTGTAAAAGTAGAATGGTCAGTCACAACCGAGTCAGAACCTCCACAAGAAAGGATGAGACTGGTGATGTTTTTTTTGAGTCATCCACTCACATCAGCCAGATCTCCCTGATTTGTTCACGGAAAATGAGTCGGTCACCTCTGACGAACCGTGAAGACAGTCCTGTTCTGTTACGCCCCGACGTTCGACGGATTCGTGGCCCAAACCAACTCGCGATCGATCCGTCATCCCACCTCAGGGTCCTTCCACATAGGTGGGGTACCCGAGGTTTGGTTCACACAAACAGGTGAATTACGAATTTTCTGATTCATGGTTTCAATGAGAAAACGAAATCGTGGCCAGATCTTGCTTTTGTCGAATGCATTTCTTAACCCGCTGGTAGAGTTTTTTGACCGTCGGAAAAAGACATCGAAGCATAAGGGGCAATACAGACGGTCTTGAGAGATGAGATCAAAGGCAGCTCTAAGCGCACATTGAGAGGATAAGTCTGATTAGCAAGTGAAGAATAATTGGAGATGTGCTCAATAAGTTTGGAGGCATGAGGGAACTCTGGACGTGACGAAACGCCACCCACTAGACGAGCATGATACCCGAGGCGGACAAGTGATGACGCACCTGTCTTCTTGTAGCGAGGAACAAGCGAACATCGAAGTGTGTTTTCTACTTAGATAGGCCTGGGCTTTGCTAGTGTGTTAAGACTTTAAGTGACTTTATTAACAAAGTAGTATCTGATTAGTACCTCTGTAATAAGATGATAAAAGATGATATAACAAGTTATAACGGTGGTACTCCACTGTATGTTAATATGATACTTATATAAAGTTTGCCTAACATCATTAATGAAGTTAAAGGAAATTATGAATGTTATTTGTTTTATGTAGACATTAGCTAAGTTTCTTTAGCTATGTAGGCCTATTAGCTAATAGTTAGCTAAACTAGCTAACCTACAAAAATGTCGATTTTTCTTTCTTCAAATTTCAACAACAAATCCAAAAAACAGCAACTTATACATGTGTGGTGGAACATGTTGCAGCGTTACAAATTGAAATAATGGTAAAAAATCGACCACAAATGTTTGTCAAAACTGTTTGGGATACATGTGTTCTGTTTTCAGACAAGCAAACTTGTGGTTTGCTGAGAGAGCAAAGAAATGCCACAGCTTGTGCAAGCTAATCTTTTGGCATGCCTTGCTATGTTGAAAATGTTCCAGCTCTGCAAAGCTTGTGTTTGGAAGCATTGAGCATGCACATGCTGTTGGATGTGCAGCTTGTGAAGGCTTCCTGTGGCACTTTGAATGCCAGGTGTCAGCTTGAATCAGTTTTGTTTGGCAAGTTGAAGCCTAGTAAAAGCATGTGCGCTGCTGTTTTTCACAGAAGAAAAGCATGAAGTGCAGCAAGCAGGTTGCAAGGCAGCAAAGACATGAACACACAGGACAACACCTGAACACAAGACATCAAACAATAGACTGGTTGAGGCACTTGGCCTTGCTTTGTTTGCAATGGAGCCAAGCTTGCAAAGAGCTTTGGAAGGTGTGAGGGATGATGAGAATTTGGCCATCAACCTCAAGCTGAGCAAGGTGTGCCAGCTGTTGTCTGAGAATGGGCTCCTGTTTAAGCAACACTTGGCACCCTCATGCCTCACAGTGCACCCACAGAACAGAAGTGGGTTGATGTTGAATGCTTTTGATGTGCATGAGAAAGGGCTGCTGGCTTTAAAGATGGGATTCCAAGTGAGCAAAGTGTCTGAATCATTTTGCTTTGAAATGAGCAGCAAGAAAGAAGAAAGGGACAAGCAAGTGGGTGCTATGAGGGCTCTTGTCACAGCTTCAGAGAGGAAGTTGGCACCAGTGAATGGTACTGAGAGGTTCATGAGTGTATCATGCTCCCACATCAGCCAGTTTCTCAAAGCTGTTGGGTGTGGTCAGTGTGTGACAGAGAATGAAGAACTAGGTGAAAGCTTCCTGACAGTGGAGACCTTGGAAGCACAGTTCCCTTCAGATCACCATTTTCAATCAATGGTGAGGAATGGATGGCAGTGGCATTGCATCAAGAGTGAAGTGGAGGAGTGCTGCCCATGGATGCCACAGCTGCTTCAGGCAGCCTTGAACAGTGGAAATGAAATTTCCAAACAATCCACAGAAATGGAGATTGCCTTGAGTCTGGCCTACACTTACAAGACATCTGCCAGCATGGAGAATGCTTGTGCTGTGGTGAAAGCAGCCACAAGCTTGGGCTATGTGGATGCAATCAGCAAATGGGTGAGGCTGTATGCAGGAGGTGATGACTTCCCCCTGGTTCACCTCTTGGCTTCAATCCAGAAGCTGTTCAACAGCAGCCACTTCTTGGGTGAAGAATTCATGGGCAGTGTTGCAATGGCAGCATTCAAGTCCAAAGAAACCACTTACCCAATGGTCAGAGCTGCTTTGCTTGCATGCAACTTGAGCAGCCCAAAGCAAGTGGATGGTGTTGCCAAGCTTCTTGTCAAAGGGGATGTTGAGAAGCTCAGGAGCCCACAGTACAAAGAGAAGATGAATGGTGCAGAGAGCATCCTCAAGATTTGCTTTGAGCAGGTGCAAGGGTCAGAGAATGGTTTGAAACACAAAGACAATGTCATCCTCCTGGCAAAACTCTTCATAAGGACTGCTTTGTGGCTGTGCAACAAAGAAGGCAAAGGGAGAGAGAGGAAATGCTTTGGCTCCATGGAAAGCATCCATGAAGCCTTCCAAGAAGATGAAAAATGTGGAAAGCTTGCAAAGGAAGAAGAGCCAGCTGAAGAGGGTGAAAGCCAGGACAAGGTTCTATCCTTGCATGACAACATGGATGCTGTAGTGATTGCTCAGCACCAGTACCCTTGGCTTGTCAAAGGCAAGAACTATATGAAGAAGGACAGCAACCTCATCCACCGGTTCAGTGGCATGGGGGCTGAGACTGCCACCTTTGTGGTACAAGACATCTATGGTGTGGAAAGCAATGTGGAGGTGAAACACAAAGAGCTGAAAGTAATGAGGCCTACTGACAAGACTGTTCCAAAGAAGTTGGACAACAGTGCTGTGGCAAAACTCCAAGTGGGCAAATCAACACATTGGCTGCAAGAGCTTGCCAAATCTGAGGTGCAAGCGGCTGTGCTCAACAACTGCATGGAGGAAAGTGCTGTGGACCTCAGCAGCTTGCTGTTCTTTGATGACAGCAAAATCTTTACTAAGAAGCCCATCAAGAAAGGTGCTCTCAAGATATACCCCTTTGGGCAAGTGCAAAGGGTGAAGGATGAAAAGAAAGATGGAGAGAAAGGTGAAGATGAAAAAACCAGAGCAAACAAAGTGTTTGTGACAAACTTGAATGAAAAGGTCAAGTACCAAGTGCTTCAGCCCAAGGTAGATTGGAACAAAGAAAGTGGTGCTATCCCAATGTTCTTCTGGGCGCAGCCAACCAATGAAGACAGTGAGGCAAACATGCAGCTGAGTGAAGTGAAGTACAAGAACTTTTTGTCAATCCCTTGTTTAAAGAACAAGGATGCCATCCCACAAGGCCAGCAGTTAATGTTTTTGAAAGAGGACTCTTCTGAGAAGAGTGAACCTAGCAAGAAGAAGGCTAGGAAGTGAAGCACCCAAAGGCAGGAAACAGGTGTGGCTTATAGCCAGTACAGGCATTGTTCCAGCCAGCATGGTTACATAGCCTGTAAAGGCTTACATAGCCTGTAAAAAGCTTTGTCAACTTTTAACTACTAAAGCCTGGTTTTGTTTTGCATGTTCACCACACCAGTTCTGATAGAGGAAACTATTTGGCCCAAGCCCTTGCAGTGATGGAAATTGCTAGAAGGATTTCCTTGAAATACAATGATGGCCCTGCTGTGGTGCTCCCTGCCCAGCTAATTCACTTTGATGATGATGGACAGGCATGGGTGAGGTTCAAGCCATCACATTATGCCATTGGCAAGTTGGTTCTGGGGCACATGGAGGAATACACAAATGCTGCGGCTGTGAACTTGTCATCCAGCCCTCAGTGGAAAGAACTCAAATGCTTACAAAAAGCTGTGGTCAAGAAGGAGCTGAACCTGGACACCAGCAGCAATGAAGTGTTTGATGATGATGATGATGATGATGGTGCACATGAAAGTGATGACAGCACCAGAAGGTCATGGAAGAAGCTCCTGGAGAAGGTGGGCAAAAGCATCGTTGTGAACCTGAATGGTGTTGATGTGAAAATGATGACACCAGCTAATTGGAAACAATCAGAGGTGCTTGTGGTCTTGGAGGAACTCCAGTTGAAGGCCTTCTGTGACTATGTTTGCCAAGATGTGGATGCTTGTTTTGGTGACAAAAAACGAATCTACACAAGAAAGAGGCCTGCAGCATCTGCTGGCAATAGTTAAAGAACTGTTTGAGCAACAGTTTGGGCCAAGAGTGATAAAAGTGAGTCCAAACTGTGCTGCTCAGCCCCTATAGGCTTGTGTTGTTTGCATGGCCATTAAAGGCTTGCCATAGCCAATATAGGCTTGCTCAATGTCATGGTGTCACAGCCAATACAGGCTGGTTTAGCCAACCATTGGGGGTGCCCACTTTTGACAGAGTTGAAAACCTAGCCATGTCCAGCTCCAGCATAGCTGGGAAGGTTGGTGAAGTTGCAGGATTACACAGACACATTCAACACACAGCAATGCAAAACATACTGTCCATGAAGCACATGGATAAAAGCAATGGCAGAACTCCTGCAACCCAAACACACCATGATGAATGCTTACTGTTTACATTGTGAGTATGACACCACAATTTTAGTGGGTGTGTGTGCCATTAGCACACAGGTTTGGTTTCACTCCAGGTTTCACCTGACCTAGCCATGGCCAGCTCTGGTTCTGGAGGGCATGATGCAGAGATGGAGTTCTATGAGGAGTGGGCAGCAGAACAAAGCCAGCTCCACATGCTGCAGGAGGTGGGGCTGCACAAGTCTTGATCATCCTAGGCTTGTGTGTTTGTTTTGCATAGCCATTATAGGCTTGTCAAAGCCAATGACGGCTCAATGAATTTGATGTCACAGCCAGTGCAGGCTTGTTTCAGCAGCCATCCTTAAGGGCCTTTGTCTGCCAGGTAGCCAGCAAGTGTGTGCGTGACCAGATGAACCAGTGGAGGGCGACCATGGCTGAAGAGAGGGCCCAGAAGAGATTGAAGGCATGGTTGACTTGAGGTTTGAGTTTTATACCCTCTGCAATTGTCCAAAGGGTTAATGTTCATTTCTGTGTTTGAGTATGTTTGCAGGTGACACCACAAGTGGCAGTGGAGGAAAAGGAAGTGAAGATGGATGAGGTGAAGCCTTCTACTGGTGGAAAAGAGAATACTGCAGGGGAGCAAAAGAATGAGGTAAAGATGAATGAGGTGGAGCCTCCTTCACCCATTTCGGTTGAAAATGAGAAGGCAGTGGAGAAAAAAGGATGACATGAAGATGGATGAGGGGAAGCCTTCTCCCAGTATGGCTGGGCATGGGAAGCCTGCAGTGGAGGAAAAGCAGAAGGTGAAGATGGATGAGGTGAAGCCTTCTCCCAGTATGGCTGGGCATGGGAAGCCTGCAGTGGAGGAAAAGCAGCAGGTGAAGATGGATGAGGTGAAGCCTTCTACCAGTATGGCTGGGAATGTGAAGCCTGCAGTGGAGGAAAAGGATGAAATGAAGATGGGTGAGGTGAAGCCTGCTCCCAATACTGATGGGGGTAAGAAGACCTCAGTGGATCAAAAGAATAAGGCTGAGGTGAAGATGAACAAGGCTGAGGGGAAGATGGATGAGGTGAAGCCTTCTCCCAGTGCAATTGGGAATGAGCAGAAGCTGTGCCCTCCAGCAAAGAAACCACCTGTGTCACCACCGATTATGATGCCAACAGCCAAGGTGAAGCAGGACAGTTGAGATTTTGGAAGCTGAGTATGTGGATGGCCTGCAGAGGCTTAAACTGCAGCTGATATAGGCTTAGTGGTGTAGCCTCTATAGGCTCAACCCAGCCCCTACAGGCTCAACCCAGCCTTTACAGGCTAACCTTTTTGTGAACTAAGGCTTTGCTATTGCAATACCTTTTATGTTTGTGTAATTGTTCACACAACCTGCAGGAACCCTCCAACAAGGACAAGAATGTGAAGGATGAGTACCTGCTATGGGAGGAAGGTATGGATGCTGGATGGGCACAGGACCAAATCAACATGTGCGATCAACAAATAAACAAATCTTAGAGTACAGTGTATTGACTGCTGATGTGTATAATTGTTATCAGTGTTGTTTCAAAACCTGCAGGATGGAAATGGTGAGTGGGCATGGTGGGAGAAGGATCTCCATCAGGAGAACTTATGGTGGTGGGTGAAGAATGGCTCCTGGCATCGGTTCAAGGTTCATGTTAATGATGACTATGGACCAACTGGAGGTGGATGGATGGCAAAGGCACTTGCACTATGCCACATGCACTACAAGAAGGAGAATGAATGCCTGAAGTATTCATTGGAGAAGCTAGCATGCCATCCAAGCATCACAAAGTGCTGGAACAAAATCCAAGCAGGATATGATGTGAAAGGAATGAAGATTTATGGCCAGTACATTTGATGTGCACAGACACTGGCCTTTGAAATGAGTGCATTAGAGATGCACTGGCTGCACAGTGGATGTACAGTGACTTGCGCACAACAGCTGAGACTGGAAATGAAAAAAAGCAATTGTATGTCAAGTGTAGCCTATATAGGCTTTCACTCTAGTTTGAACAGACTGAGACCTAGCCTGTACAGGCTCAAAAACAGTCAAAACCTAGCCTGTACAGGCTCAAAAATAGTCAAAACCTAGCCTGTACAGGCTCAAAAAACAGTCAAAACAGCCTGTACAGGCTTCTTTGGTATATGTATTTGATTTTAGTTTTCTAAAATCAAATACAAAAAGATTGTATTTGATTTTAGTTTTCTAAAATCAAATACACAGGGTACAAATGCATAATTATATTGATCGCAGTGTATGTGTGATCAAGTGAATGAGTGATGGAGAGAACTAGAATAGTTGATGTGCAGAAGTCATGGGAGGAAGTGGATGTGATTTGGAACGATCCATACTGGTGTATGAAGAGTCTTTAATGCACTTAGATTATACATTGTCAAAAAGATTTTGTTGTTGTGTGAACCAGCCTACAGTAAAGATGAATGTAATTTGCATTGAACCTACTGCTTGTATATTTCAAATTTGTGACTGTTTCACTCAGAGTCAACATGTATTAGACAATCCATTGATTGCATGTTGAAAGTTTTGTGTTTGTTTCACTCAGGATCAGATGGTATGAGATGAATCCAGATGTGTGGAGAAGCTGGTGGACCTTTGACAATGGCGTGAAATACAGAGTGGCAGAGTACTACAGTACTACTCAGGTGACTTGGAATGAAATCATCATGATATATATTGCTTGACTTTATTTCATGATTGTTTAGTTACAGCTTGGTAGTTGTGTATGAACATCTTCACTGAGGATGGCAGTTCTGGACACTTGGAAGCACTGATTGAATGATATACACTTGGGTGAGTGAATGATTGAAACTTGATGATTGAAACTGTATCCACCCAAGGATGACAAAGAGAGAGTTGGAGCTCAAGGGCGCCCACTGGAAAGGTCCCATCATGCTGACCATGTTTACCAACCCAGTCCTGCTATGAACAGCAGGAAGTGGAAGTGAAAAAGAGCTTGTGGCAGCAGCATCAGTCTTAGCCAGTAAAGGCTCACCAGCCAGTAAAGGCTCACCTATGCATCAGCCTCTGCAGGCTTTGATTAGCTTATACAAGCTCAGTTTGTGTCTGGCTACAATCAGCTGTTCAAATGTTATGTATATGCGTCAGCCCCTACAGGCTTTGATTAGCTAACCAGCTTTTGATTAGCTTAGTGAAAGATAGTATGCACTTTTGATACCTAGTGGGTGTTTGGCTACAAACCAGCTTTTCAAAGTGAAGCTTGCACAATGGCTGCCCCATGGACTGTGGCTGACTTCAAGCAAGAGATAGTGTCTGCTGGGCTGCTTTTGCAGGCCAGGCCTCACTTGAGTGACTTAAAAGAACACATCAAAAGCCAGGTGAAGCACAAGCTAGTGAATTTGGGCCATGTGGATGCCAACAGCCTCATTGACCTCTATGATGTCCTGAAGGGGTGCAACCTGCCTCAAGATGTGAAGGATGACCTCACTGCTACAGTGGACCAGCTGGCCCTTGGATGTCAGGATGAGACCAACACCAAAGTGCATACAGTGCCTCAGCAATGTGACACTTTTCATTTGTACCTGACAGCCTGTGATGTGAGTGAGTTGGAAAGGGTCAGTATGTGGCAGGGGACAGCTACCTCAGCTGCAAGGATGAAGAAACTGGGTATCAAAGGAATGAAAGAAAGCACAAAAAAGGTTGCTACAGCCTTGTTGCTTTACCATGAGCAGCAAAAAAGAGGCAACCAAATGCCTACAGGTGACAGCATTTATGTGCTTTCCCAGCAAATGATGCATGCCCTGGCAAGCTCACCTGAGCCAACACCTATGGGTGTGCCAGCTTTGGCAGTGTATCCAACCCACCCCAGTGCTTTGTCCAAAGAGCACCTGCAAGCTAGCTATGGGGATGGCAAACCATTGGTGAATGATTTCCCTGGTTTGGCACAGCTGGTGAGGTACAACACTCCTGTGAGATGCAGCAACAAGATGGTGACTGCAACAAATGCATGCAAGAAAAAAGAACCTGACCAGCAGGTGGTGAGCCCAACAAGTGACACATCAATGGCTACTATGATGAACATGCTATGCAAAACTTTCAATCAAAACATGATGAACAAGAGCCAAGGACAGCCAGATGCAAAGGTGACCTTTTTGAAGGGCAGCCAAACTGGCACACAACCTTGTGCACCTGACCTAGCTTTGCATGCTAGCAGGAAGCCTGGGCAAACTTTGCCCATTGCTGACAAACAAAGGGACTGTGACCCCAAGGCTGAAGCTGAAGCTGAGCAGCCAGAATGTCAGCAGCAGGGTGGTGGAAAGTCACTGGAAGACTTTGAGCAAGAGGCCTTCAACAAGCTGAGTGGAGGCAAGAGAACAAAGCAACCCAGTGGTGGCTGCAAGGCCTTCAAAAGGCCAGCTGCTTCAAAGAAGCATGCTGCACCCAAGGCAAATGCAGCAAGCAGCACCAGCACAAGCAAGACCATGAAGCTTGGATGCAGGAAGTGTAGAGGCTCCCACAATGGATGCCAACAATGTCGGAATCCAAGCTACCAGGGGCAAAGGCTTTGCAGGAGTGAATGGAATAAACTTTCAACAAAGCTGGGCTTGACGTGAATAAACTTCTGCAGCTGTATGTACCATATGTTAGTTGGTGGGGTGTCCAGCTGACAGGAAGCACATTGACATCCAGCAGACAAAAGATGTTGGGAAAACACTAGCAGCAGCTGTGCCAGCAAATACATGCTATGCTGACCAGCCTATACAAGCTCAGCACATTTTTGCTTGTATAAGCTCAATTTAGCCTGTGCAGGCTCAATTTAACTTAAAACTGAGGAAGTCTAATTTGTAACAAGCTACAAACATTTAGAAAAGAATTTGGTCATGCAGCTATATGAGTGGCCCAAGCACCATGTCAACCCCCTTCAAGTACTCCTGCCTGGAGAAGTGGGGCAACCAACTGTGGCATGTGGTCCACTACCACAATGGATGGCAGAACTGGAGCCTTTGTATGATTAGTATCTTGAACCAGCATGAACTCATATGTGGCTTGTGACCTTTTGTAGCATGGTTTACCCCATATGTTCAATAGACAACCTCCAACCACACTGAGCCAAGGATAAACTTGGAGGGGTTTTCCTAGGATGGTCAGTTTGTGAGCCTTGTATTTTTTTCTTGGCCATTTCCAACCACCCTGTGCCAAGGACAACCTTGGAGGAGTTTTCCCAGCAGTGGCTGAGGCATGGCCTGAGTGAAAGTGAGAGGCAGGCGCAAGTGGCCATGCTGTACAAAGATCATGGCCTGGGTGGTAGCAATAATCAAGGTAGTGCTAGCAGCAGCAGCAGCAATACCACTCCCCAAAGTGGCCAGCAGAAAAAACTGAGGTATGGCAACCAGCTTGAAAAGAGTCCAGTATGTGCACTAGCACTTGCCTGCTGACATTAGCCAGCATAGGCTCAGCTGCAAACTCTTTAGCATGGCAGCCTGCATAGGCTTTTCTGCTGGCAAGCCCCCTAGCCTGGCAGCCTGCATAGGCTCATTTGGCAAACCCTTTAGCATGGCAGCCTCCAAGAACTTTTGGTGTTTGAAGGCTTAGAATACTTAAGTGAAATACACCTTGGCAGTTTAAGGCAGCAGCATCCAAGTCCATCTTACAATTCAGAGTGCAATGTCTTTATGCAACCTGTATTTTGCACATGAAGGCACAACTGCCCACACACATGCACATAATACATAAATTCTGCCAACAATTGCGAGAAACCTATTTGTGACTTAAATGCAGAGCCAAAGCTTTTCCTAACATTTTGCAATGGCTTCCAGTTCAAGCAAAGTGCCAGCAGCAGAGCATCCAAATGACAGGCCCACCAAACTGATGAAGCTCCAAGATTTGAGGCAGAGTGTGCCACATATGACCAAAAGTGGCATGGAAGCCTTGCTGAAATATGTGTCTGCAAAGGGCATACCTGAAGCCAAAGGTGCCAAAGACATGAGGGCTGCCAACAGGAAGGTGATCCAAGAAGCAAATGCTTATGGGCCACTTGTGTATGAAAAGGCTTTGGCCAGTGCCACAGGTGGTAGCATTACTTTGCCTTTTGTGATTTTTTTGAGCTGGATGTTTTATGCTTACCAAAAAGGAGGTGGCTGGCAGAATTGTTTGGACAAGTTGCTGGCCAAACATGAATGTTTGTCCTTGATATTGTACAGTGATGAAATATCACCAGGAAACCCACTAGCAAGCAAAGTGGGTAGAAAGTGCTGGGTGGTCTACTGTGCCATCAAAGAAATGCAAGAGGGCCTTTCAGATGTGGATGCTTGGGTGACTCTTTTCATTGCAAGATCAACCTTGGTACAAGAGGTGTCGGCTGGAATGAGTGCAGTGATGAAAGAAATTTTGATGAACATATTCAAAAACCCTGTTTGTGATGTGAAGAACCTTGGGCTTATGCTGAAACCAGCTGCTGGAGCAGGAGTGTTGGTGAGACTGCAATTTGCTTTCTTCTTGCAAGATGGGCAAGCAATGAAAATGGTCTACAGTGTGAGAGGAGATGCAGCCTCCAGATTCTGCCCATTGTGTAAGAACATCTTTTCTTGCAAAGATGACAGTGATGGGCTGCCTGTTGTGTGCAGATTCTTGAAAAGAGAGCAGCTACAGCTTACTTCTGATGGTGAAATGATAGCAAGCTGGAGGAGAATGCAACAAAGGGCTGATGAATACAATGCCAAAAGGATCACTCTTAAAGAGTTTCAGAAGTGGCAGCAAGCTGCTGGCATTACATGGGAGGCAGAAAGCTTGCTGGCCAGCCCTTTGCTGGAGGATGTATTGAAGCCATGTAAACAATGGGTGCATGATTGGCTACATTGCTTGCTTAGCAATGGTATCTTTGCAGTTGCAGCATTTTTGCTGCTGAATTCTTGGGATGTGTGGAGCACATTGCTTAACTATGTGGCCATGTGGTGCTTGCCAAAGCATTTGCAAGGGATCAATATCAGATCATTGTTTGAGCCTGCCAGGGTGAAGAAGCACAAGAAGAGTGAAAAGATCAATGCCACTGCATCAGAGTTGATGACTTTGGAGCCAGTGCTGACACATTTTGTGGAAAAGGTTGCCTTGCCTGCTGGCAGTGTTACAGCTGAGTGTGAAGCTTATGTGGCTTTGGCAACCTTGGTGCAAATGTTCCAAGGGAACATGCAACCACAAACTTTGTTGGCCCAAGTGGAAACAGTGCTGAGGCTGTGGTGTGCTGCTGGTTGGCAAGACAGAATGATAAAGAAACATCACTGGCTACTGCATTTCCCTTCCCATCTAGAAGAGCATGGGATGACAATTTCTTGTTTTACAACAGAGAGAAAACACAAAGATGTGTCCAGGCATGCAGTGAGCATGTACAACACAAAGTATTTTGAAAGAGGTGTCTTGGATGAAGTCATCAACCAAGAGTTCCATTGTTTGGGTGATCCAGCTACTTTGTGCACAGAGCCTGGCCTTTTGAAAGCATCACCTTTGCCAAAGAAAATGTTGCACATTGGGCAGCAAATTTGGCCATTTGCACAAGATGTGTGTACAGGCCACACTTTGAATTTGCAGCATGGTGGCAATGTTAGCAAGGGTGATGTTGTACTGCTGCATGGGCCCCCCCACTTGGAAATGTGGGATGGTGAATGTTCATTTGTCACATGCTGGGCAATGTGTGTCTGTGGTGACACTTTTTTCCCTTGTGGAAATTGGTCCTGGCACAAACTTTGCAGTGTGGAAGAGTACAGATGACTTGGCAGTGGTACAGTCTAGCCAAATTCTTGCACCAGTTACATATTCTTTGAATGGTGGCACATACACTACTTTGGTTCCTTTGGCTTGGAGGTGTGGAAGCTGATGTGAGAGAAAATGGGTCTGCCAGTTCACAGCTTATGCAAGCTGATGCATGAGAGAAAGGGGTCTGCCAGTTCACAGCTAATACAAGCACATACGTGAGAGAGGTCAAAATCTGCCAGTTCATAGCTAATACAAGCTCATGCATGAGAGAAAGGGGTATGCCAGTTCACAGCTAATACAGGCTGATACATGACAAATTGACTTGCAAGTTTCTAAGCTTGTAAAAGCTGCCGCATGTCCTTATTGGACCAACATTGCAAACTGTTCTGGCTAAACACAAGTTCTTTAGTATCTTTTGTGACCAAACATTTGTTGTCATTTTGCTGTTAAAGAAAAATTTCTCTTGGTCAGAAACACTTTCTTCAAACATCTTGAAAACACTTTGCTGATTTCGTCTTTCTTCTTAGCTAACTCCTTAGCTAACCCCTTAGCTAAACTGTTACTTAACTAGTTACATAACTCCCTTAACTAGATAATAATGACTTACTTACTTAACATGCATAACAATCTTAACACACTAGCAAAGCCCAGGCCTATCTAAGTAGATAACGAACAACAGCCCGCAGATTATTGGCCTGGTGCCACACACTACGGGCTTCAGGCTTTTGTATCTTAGCAACCGAAGAGTCAAATGGAACTGGGTACGCACGCTTTTTGGTTCCATCATATATCCACAAAGGCAAAAATGAACCAAAGTAAATGGCATAAAATATGGCCAATTCGCACCAAGTAATTCCAAAATCATCTGGTCTTCGGGAGAGAGCGGGATCACGCCAACGAAAGAGACGAAATAAGTGCCAGACCTTGAACGCAATATCTGCCCCAGAGGGGCATGCTTGAGCAACAACTTCTGGGAGTGCACAGTCAAACGTCCATATCGGTGGGGGAACCTGCCACGTACATAAAATCGACTGATAATTAGCAAAAGCATCCACGGAGGATTGCATGTTATGGTCGGAGGAAGGATGCTCTTTTTGAGATTTCAATTGTGAATGTAGTGCATTTAGTTCGGCGAGATAAAGGTAAAGACAAAGTAGAGATTCAATTTGAATCTTTGAGTGGGTGGAGATGGTATTCGCAGCAGCCAAAAGGTCAGGTAAGTCACGTTTATTAATCTCTTTGGCCACTTGGTCTGCAAAATCATTTCCAAGAATCGTGTACAAATCATCAATATCTTTAGCATCTTCTTTGTTCCGGTGGGATTTCACTTTGACGATGTGATGACACAGAGGATTCCAACACTGTTGGAGCAACAGCACTAGATCAGCGTGGGCCATATGGTGAATCTTATACTTGACAAGTCACCATTCGAAAGAGCAGTTATGATGCGGATAACGAAGCTCGAGTCTGAGTACACCGTCATGAAGGTCTGGGGTTTGTTGGTGGAGAAATGATGAGCCAACCATGTGACTGCAGCCAGTTCACCACGGTTTATGGACTGGAACCCGCAAGTATGAGATGCCTGTGCCACAATGAAATGACTGGGAGAAGGATCTGTAGAAGAGCGGTGAATCTGTTGTACCACCGACCACGCTGCACGACAACAATTCTGTTCCCGAGGACGATCGCAGGTACCATCCGTGTAAAAGACACAGTGATCCTGAGGATCGATAAATGGCTGGTCAAGAAATGGGCCCTGGCGGCAAAACTTAAGACGATTATAAACTATCTGCTGAGGGTGGCTAGTAGCAAGTGGTAACCACATCAAATTTGGATGTGCAATCAACAACTTTACTGCGCTCGGATGATTATCACGGATGTGTTGAAAATCAGGGCAGTGGAGCAAGCGGTGCTCGTGAGTATCTACAGCACCGCAAAAAGGACAAGTTGGTGATGCTGTAGCGTCCCAAATGGCTTTTGTAGCACCAGTTTGAAACCCACCCGTGAGGTTGAGAGCGATCAATCGAAGTGTGGCATCGGATAATTGCGCGAGAGCCTTTTGTTGAGTGTAAACAAAGGGCTGAAGTGTAACCCCCTTTCGATGTTGGACTTGCTGAAATACATAAAGCCTGACGCAGAATTAAACGAATCTCCCTGGTCGACTGAAGTTGGAGAGAGATCTGGTGACCACTGGGCATCTGAACAACACCCCCCCGGTTGTGGAAGCCACTGAACCTTAGCAAGGTAACGAGATAAAGCACCACATGGTCCATACGCAGGTGGGTCTGAGCAGACACGTTCCCAAATCTCATGTGTAAGTTGGGGGTGGTAATAAAACATGCGACGTATGCTACAGAGAGCAGTAGCAATGACATAATAAAGGATCTTCAACCTGAGGACAAAGCATATGTAAGGCCAGGAATGAGGATGCATATTTATGTGGACCCACAAGGGCATCCGATGCCTGACGTCGTAGCAATGTGAAATGCGTATCACCAATACACTGGCTCTCAGCCCCATAAAAAGCCAGAGGCCATATCGCAGTTTGAATCTTACTGGCCTTATCCCGGAGAGGAATGTGTAGCTTGCCTAAGCGGGCCAGCCTACGTGAGGCTGCCTGCATACGGTCTTTTATACATCCGAGAATGATTTGTTTGGAGTACTGGAGCATACAGCCAAGATCCTTTGACGCATGTTTCACTGAGATGGTACGTTGATCATGAGGGAACAGAAGTTCCGTACATTGCCAAAATTGCCTCATCTCCTTGGAGGTACCCCAGCCCCATGATTTGTTAATGTCGACTTTCATACGCAGAGCACTGGTGAAGTTTAAGGTACTAACCAAAGCACGAAATAGTGCCCGCTGAGAGGTAGACAAAAATGTCCAGTTAT
This sequence comes from Durusdinium trenchii, assembly GCA_963970005.1. Classification (NCBI taxonomy): domain Eukaryota; class Dinophyceae; order Suessiales; family Symbiodiniaceae; genus Durusdinium; species Durusdinium trenchii. The sequence goes on along the minus strand of CAXAMN010021807.1, from coordinate 785,535 downwards.
CAGCATATGTAAATGGGCGTACCTGTATGTGTGACATCCGATGGAAGAAAGCTGCTGCGATGGTCAACATTGCGCAAACAGAAAGAGCATCCCCCCTCAGGGGCACCCGTGGTAGAAGCAACAGCAGGACTGAACTTAGAATGTATTTGAAGCATACGTTTCATCTTGTTAAGTGATCGTATCCAAAAAGATATGGCTTGGTCGGAAGCTCCAAAATGAGTCAGGAGATGTCGGACCACCTGACGGGGAATGAGATTAAAGGCTTTCACGAGATCAAGGGTAAAGCCCCCGATCGGTCTGTTGGTTGCATGGGCTTTTTCCATAAGAAACTGTTGTTGAATAGTGATGTCTTTTACTGCACGAAACGGGAGACCTCCTGCAATTCCGGGGTCCCAGGATTGGCTCCATGCATCCAACAGTTGGTCGGCAATTAATTTTGACGCAAGTCGTGGCAAGTAACCAAGAATCGTATTTGGTCTTCCGTCGGAAAAAGTTTGAGGACTTGAGGTTTTGGCGAGGAGGATAACCCTTGCGAGCATCTGGTTTGAGGTAAAGCTAAACGGCCAAATGGAATGAAAGATTTGCGCAAGATCTGCAATAATAGCTTCCGGTGGCAACAACTTGAGTTCTTGTGCACGCCACCCATCAACCCCAGGGGCCTTGTAAGGTTTTAATCTATCAATAGACTGGGCGATAAGATCAGGGTCATCCCATCTTAACGGAACAGGTGGTTGTCGTGGAATATGTTGTGTAATTTCGCCAATTACATCCCGCCAATGATCAAGATTATCGGCTTCTGCAGGTGTATCGCGGCACCACATAGGGTTCCAAAATTGAAAGAAGTGATGCGACAACTTATCGATGTCCTGAGTATATTGATCCTGGGTCAGTTGAGCTCGGACGGGTAGTGATTCGGTAGGTGTTTCAATACAAACCAAACGAGCGTCTTGTGTCTTGATGACAACACGAATAGGACCGAAACTGGCAGGACCAGGGGCAAAATGTGTATCCGTAGTTAAAAGTAATCGAACAGACCCTTTTGATAGTCGAATCAGTTTGGCTTCAGCTTGAGTTGGGCATGGGAGTCCCGATATGACCTTCTGTTCTGTTTCCCGTAAGGCACGAAAAACCAGAGATCCGTTCTTGTCTTTGGTGTCTTGTTGGATCAGGTGCTTTCGAGCAGCGCGACGGATCTTTTCTTCTTGACGGACGGACAGATCGGTCTCATGTTTAGTGAAGGGCAAAAATAAGTGGAGCATAGGTAAATCTGGAACGCCCTGAGGCAGAAGAGGCACACAATCGAAATGAAGAATCCAGTACTCCCAAGCACGGCCAAACCCCTGTGCCCTACGTATGCATTCCCATTCGCGAGACAAATTCTGCCGAGTATCAGGGGGGGATGTTCTGCCAGCTAGAATAGATCGCGAGTTGTTTTGTGACCTGACGAAACAGTGAGGCTAACCGCCGGGTTTGCCGAATTTTAAGGCAGGTCTTAAGAGATGTTGGTTCCCCGGATGGGTTAAAACCGCCAGCGGGGTCATGTCTGGCACTGCGTTTGGGTGTAGGGCGAACGAAACGGGGAGGTTGGCATCGTCCAAAAAAGTGTACTGGAAGTCTTTTTTTGCGGGCATCTCAATGGATCCTTTTGATGCATGACTTGTAGGGTGTGACATACTGATTTTTCCACTGTTTCAGACCACAAACGAAGCTTATGCTCAGCGTCTGCGGGAGAGTGTATATGCGATGAGAGGAACGATTTGGATGATTGATGAATATATTGTTGGCGAAGAGTTGCTCGGTCAAGATCAAAGGTAGACCAGTCTTGTGGGACAAACAGTGCTGGGGTAGCGCTTACCCCCCTGGGAAATGGTAAATTTTGCATAAATCGGGGAATGATCTGCGAATACATGAGCCGGGCCTACCCACATGTCACTGATTAAGGACCCAACGAAGGGATGAAATATAAAGGAATCGAACCGTGTGGCATTCCGACATGTGGGAGGAAGGGTCTTGCCCAAGACAGAGGAAGCGAAATCAAAGCCCTCACAACATTCACGATGTAAAAATGCCTGCCAGGCAGTTAAGGTCTGAATCCTTTGGTTGAAGTCACCTGCGATCAAAAATGGGATTTCGGACCGGGCTACATAGTCGTAGACTTGTGACAGAAGTATATCGTTCAAACTCTGAGCTTCTGTAGTACGACCCGGAAAAAAATAGACAGCGATAACCAACACTTCAAGGAATCCAAAATTGCAAACGCAGGCAGTGAATCGCCCAGATTGGCGTAAAGCGCCCGACTCTGCGATACGAGAGCTACGTGAAGACAGTTTGGAAAGAATAGCAGTCCCCAACGCTTCACCTCTCCTAGAAGGCTTATCATGATGAATAGGTGTGGACTTAAATTTGTCATCAACCGGAATGCCCCACCATACTGAGAAAGGTGACCCTTTGAGAGATGTGGTAAACTCATGCTGAACAAACGATGTAGCCGACGTCTCGGCCATAGCAACCACATCTGCGTCAAGCGAAAGGAGCAGATCTTTTTTGCTTGCGATCGAAGTCGGGTTTATCAAGCACACGGTGATCGTGTGATCCGGACCCGGGTTGGTGGCCTCGCCAATCCTGTTTCCATGAAGGTAGTTGTGATCATGATTCAACCTCTGAAGGTACTGATGGGCAACATTGAGTGAAGTATAGCATGTAGTAGGCGTAATCGTACAAAACTCCAGAACCACGGGTCGTGACTGTGCATTGAGGAACGCACAAAGTGCAATGTAATTATAACTCTTCGTTGGAAGAAGACTGTTGAAATCTTTCTGTCATTCATGTTCTGATTAACATATATCAAGAAAGAATAAAAAGGACCAACGAAGACATAGCTACAGGTGAACGGTTTCCATATGCGAACGCATGGCGTCAGGACGCCTGCTGCATCTCTGCATCTTCTGGGCTCGGTTTTGCTGGGCTGGGAGGCGTATGCCTTTTTCCAGTCAGCTTGCTTGGTCGATCATGAATTGTTGCAACTGCTGAATCGAACTTTGCATAGATTGAGTAATCTTGGCTTCTGTATTGGCCAACGCAGCTTCAAATGTGCTTTGATGCTTGGCCTCTAATTGCTGAAAATCATGCTTCACTTCAGCTTTAAAGGATTTCATATCCCTTGCGATTGCTGTCTTCCATGCAGCGTCTGTTTTATCCTTTTGGCTAAATTTGTCTTCCAAAGCAGTCATCTGCTCTTTCATAGTGCGTAATTCGGATTGCTGAATGGACATCTGCGTGTGAAGGCGAGATGTTGACTCTGTGGTACTGGGCTCACTTGGCATGCTGGAAGATGCACTAGCACCAGACGAGGACAACCATTGAGCCCAGGGGTCTCCCACACCTTGCAATTCATCATCCAAAGCAGCCAAAGACTTCCAAGACTTGTCTTGGCGCTGCTGGCCTGCAACAATGGTGGGCTTGGTGCGATCTGTCTTGGGCTGTACTGGCGACAGCAATACAGAATTGCATCCCCACGTATGAAAGGCACGGAGAGGCTTATCCACGGTCGAAATCAGCCATGTGGAAGTGTTCAAAGCTCGAACAGGCTTACCCTTAATGCCATGTACGGAGAGCCATTCTCGAACATTCTCGCTAGACGCTCCCATTGGAGTTGGTGCGATCTTTGCCAAAAAAATGCGTAACGAGGACTGGTGGTACAGTCTTGTGCGGGAATGCTTTGGCAAAAGTGGCTGCAAAGTGATCGGTGTGAACTCTGACTCCGTAATGGAGTGTACCGGTAGTAGAGCGTGCAATGCCAAGCTGGTGGTCAATGGATGCAGCAAAAGTGGTGACTTGCTCGAAGGTCGAGTCTGGATGCCATACCACTGAAAAACGCTCATCTGCCCGATTTAATGTTTCGGACTTTGGCACCAAAAGCACTCCTTCATGGCCGCTGTGTTTCATTAGCAGTTCCAAGACCGAGGCCTTTACTCTGCAATGGTATTGAAACGAGCATGCTTCCTCCGGCTCACAAGTTCTGTCGGCGTTACGAAAGGTGCGGCCCCATGGGCTCGTGCTATAATGATCAGCTGGAGTAATGCTCAGCACCTGGGCACATGTTTTCGCTGGTGCCGTCAAAAGTGAATTCCACATTTCCGTTTGCATTTCACTCTTCCAAGCTGTTATAGCGACCAGGCATGATGGATGAACAGTAATGTCATCACCTGACGTATTACGAAGTTTGATAGCATTGGTGCCACATTGGTGTAGGCAGGCTTTAAGAATGACTTGGATACCCTGTCGGTCGAGGGCAGGGACATGGATCGCCTGACATTGTGTGGAAGATCCTGGGCACTCATTGCCTACAACACACACAGCGAAAGCATTTGGTTTGGAGGCAATTGATTGGACAATATCCCCAAAACAATCGGCATCCACCAGCATTACACCCTCACGAAGTGAGCTGGAACATGACAGCACTGCAACATCACTACCATCTCCAAGAACGAAGGATATTGGAGCAATCGTGAATTGTTCCGCACGAATGGCCGTGGAATCCGCAAATGGCTTGGGACGCCACGAGCGAATCTTTTTCCCATCGCTCGGCTTGCAAGTCTTCAAAATGGATGGGTTTCACATGCATGGCCTGAGCTAATCTACGAATCTGTGCGAGTTTTTCCTCTCCATCCTTAATGGCCATTGTGTGCTGGAAACGAGCCATGCCCGCCTTTTCATAGAGATCATGGACAAAGGAGTTCACATCGGCAGCGTTAGCTCCACACTGGAGGAGAAACTCAATGGCCTGTTGTTTCAACCGGTGGTGAGCATCCATCTTACTTCCACCACCATGCTGCTGCATCACAAAATGAATCTTCATAACACTAGTTGGGGTATGTGATGCGGGAAGATACGTGGCCAAAGTTTGCTCATTCATCATCTGACGACCTCCAGTAATTGCACGCATGACGAAGCGTTCCCCGGTATGTCGAGACGCCCGCTGCCATGGCGTCAGCAAAGCATCAACGGGAAGATCCCCTGGACCACATGCGCACTGGATGCCAGGTGTCCCACGGTTTCAACGCCACTTGTAATGCTTGGCTGTCTGGAATCTCAGGTGGAAGTAGGGCCTGGGCGATTGATGCAGTGCAAATGGATCGGAACTGAATCTTGGACACGCTGGGCGAAGACGATATGGACCGAAAGGCCACACTCCATTCCGGCCGGTATCTGCACAGGGGGGGAACGAGGACCATCTGCCAGCCCACGGATTCAACAAGAGCAAGGACTCCCACACATCGACAGAAGTGGACATACGAATGTAACTGATCATCAGTGGCCTTCAGTTCCCATCCGCTTTCAGTCTCCACCCACGTGATCTGATCAATGACCTGAGCCAGTGGGGTATCTTGAACGGCGGGCAGCATGAAAACCATGTCAGGACAGGTATCAGTAAGCATGAGTGGAAAACCCCACATGTCGGCTGGGTGAAGCAATTGCGGGACCTGGCCACTCAAGGAATACAGTAGAGAATTTGTAAGGCTGGACACTTTCTTGGCTACAACGAAAATGCCAACAGGGGAAAGCACCACTGCAAATGGACGAGAAATCAGTTGACACTCCCCTTCGCGAATTTGAATGTGGCTGAACACCCCATCGAAATGGACGGCATCATAGCCTGACGAGTCTTCAACAGTGAGGAATCTGAACGTCCGGAAAGGCCTTAGATCGCCATGTAATGGATCCCCCTTGTGCATTTGGAAAGAGAAATCTCAACACTCGTGCCACAGGAAGGCCCGGATGAACACGAATTCGACCCAGGCAAGGACCAATTGGAATAAGCCATTCAGCAAAATCTGCAGGTGGGTCAGACCATTGCAACGTTGGCGAAACCAAAAGCTCCTTGATTTCAATCTTGCCAGTAGCAGAATTGACAAGAACCTCTTGACGTGAAGCGGACAATCTCTGTGACATTGCCATATCAACGATGTGTACTGGTGTAGTCTGCCATGAGACTTTCATTGTCTGAGCGATGGTGTTGAACATGAAATCAGGCTTCAGGTCATGGTTTTTGCGAACCAAAGTCAGGAGACACCGCTCACGACTTTGTGGAAGCACATCCAAGAGATTTGCACGACAGCCCCATTTTACCTTCCATCCCAGCCACTCAATCACATCCAGTACAATTGGATAGTGAGCATGTGCCATGAAGTTGCTCACATGTTCAAGACCAAGTGCCGTTGGCTGGAGGACAGTGGCTTTCAGAAGGATCTCGACAGTAAGGAACCCGTCAGCACGTGACAGACCATGCGCGATATTGGCAGGCTCCACGCTGGACATGGTGGGGATGCAAGTAATACATCCACCCAACTGACGAATTGCAACCACCAACCCTGACGGATATCAGTCTGGAATGTTCGCAAACTCGTGGGGCCAATGGAAGTGTTCTTCTCTCGATGAATGGCATCAAGTGCTGACTTTTCAACATGTCCATCGCTAAAGTTGGATGCATAGGTCGAAGCTGCTATAGAGGGTTAATGTCAATGGCAAAGCTCGAAACGATGGGAGTGACATGCTCTGCGACAAAACAGGCAGCGTCCACCCGGAGAAACCCCCACAGCAAAATTCTCCCTTGGACAGAACATCATCATCAATGCGCAATCTCTTTGAGGGAAAAAAGATTCCTGTCTGAGGATTGGTGGCACCCACAAAAAAGACATCCTTTATCTCAGAGATGGTGGCATCAACGAGCCAAACAAGGTCTGATCGGTCTGTTTGTTGCCATACAGCTTTCAAAAGTCTGAGACGGCCCTGCGATATCTTCATATGGCTGCAGTCCGGGTGACACACAGAGTGCTGACGAAAGCTAGTCGGAAAAGACACAACTGGCTCAACCAGTGACATGATGACAGTAATGGAAGTCTCATCTTCAGATATCACCTGTCGCAACCTAGCGCAGGCAGCGAAACATCTTGCATTACAGGGACACACATTGGACACTGGAAAGAAATGCACTCAACCGATTTGAAAGTAGGGCCAAGCTTTCCTCAGGAGTTTTCTTCTCTTCATAGCCTTCGTCGCCTTCACGCTCATCATCATGTGGATACTCCTCTTCTTCTCCATCAGACAGCTGCTCGAGGGCCGTGCTTAGCTCGCAGCTTCCAATCTTCTCAACTGCAACCACAGCCATCTCGATGGTCTTTTTGTCTTTGTCAGGAAGGATGAGGGTGCTATCGAACCGGTACAGGGAGTCACCTGCTACAACGTCAATTTGACCCCCACTGAGTCTTCTCCAGGTGCTCATGACTGCTGTCGCCACTCCGCCCAAGTGAGTACCCCCTGAACCAAAGACAACATGGTCTCCGGCCGGGCTGTGTGAAGCAAGAAGCTCGCACATGGATGTTCCTTCCAGGACAAATCCAGATGAGTCTGTTCTCCTCAACATGGGATTGGCCGTGAACGCGTGGACAATTCCTTCAAAGACTCTTCCGAGATATGCGTTCCTAGCTGTTGAGCAAGTGGTGATGCTTCGGCCTCCGACTGCTTTGAGCCTCTCCAGCTTGTACGCATCCAGTTTTGGAGCGAGCGTTTTCACACACATGAGGTTCCGCTGGTGCCTCTGGTCTGATGTCAGGAGTTCGTAGTTGCAGCTCTTGTGGTCTAATGAGATGAGGTGCTGCAGCACGTCGTCACAGCCCCGCTGCTGTCAGGATCTCCTGAGGCCTCTGATCGACCTTTCGAAGATGCCACATCAACCTTTCGGCCAGGACTGAGCGACTTTGCCTTCCTCTTACTTTCCTTGCCTCGTTTCGACACTTTCTCATCTTTTGTCTTCTTATTGTATTTTCAGGCTCAACCACTAAAATACAGTCAAATTCCGCTAAGCTGCAACTGCTAGCGCTCCTTTTTGTCGCGATGAGCTGCGTGCTTGAGCCAAGAATTGGCATGGTGCGTAAAAGCTTAGCTTTAGGTGATGTATTTCAACACCCCCCTCTGCTTTCGCAAGCGACGCGCGAATTAGCAGCTATGATCGGGCTAAGCTGTGATGCCAGCGTGGATCTTCTTTTAAAGATCACTCTATGGCACACGCTTCAGATGCATGCATGCAGCTCGAATTTAGTAGGATCGCCAGTTCCCAGTTGACCACCGTCCATAGTAGTCGCGAGTCCACCACTGCCCCTGGTAGAAGGTGTAGTACCCCCAGCGATCGCCATCTCGATACTCTCG
>CAXAMN010021807.1:720210-747330 GCA_963970005.1 Durusdinium trenchii | reverse complement strand
AACATAACCTCTGTAACTACTTAGCAAACACCCGGCTCATCTAAGTGCTGCCCTTTCTTTTGTTGGGCTACGATACGAACCGAGCTTGCGGCGAGTAGCGCTGCATGCATAGCTTGATCGAACACAGGGAGTGGCCGACTTTTTCGGCTTTGGCTCCTTCTTGGGCTTCGGAGAATTTGGCCGAGCTGGGTCCTTCGGAGCAGCTGCGCTCTTCTTTTCATGCAGGTACAGACACTTGTCCCCACGGCGGCAATCCCCTCGTGCAAAATAGATGCATGGAGTCTTTGCCATTTCCTCTTTGTTGAGCTTTTTCTTCGGGTCACGACTGGGCACGCGAGGTGTCCTTTGTCTTGAAGGTGATCTATCCTTCTTGTCATGACGGTACGGGCAGTCCTTTCCCTTTGCGCACTTCCCTTTCACAAAGTCCCTACATGGAATCTTCTATTTGTCAGGAGTTCTTCCCCTTGGGGGTGTCTTCTCCCTCTTGGCTGGGGGCACCACGGGTAGTCCTGCCCTGTCTTTGGGATTGTTCGGCTTCGGTTGATTCTTGTCGACGATTCGATCTCGATTCTCCCTAAGCCTTTCTCGATCGATCAGGTCCCGGATGGCTTTCACAAGGAACGAATACGTTTTACTTGGATCGCCTTCCTTTGCCCGATCATAGGTGTCAATGTCATACTTGAGTAGCGTGCTGGGACGGATTTGACGGAGCAAAACATCACGAAGGACTGTTTCTTCAGGCTCCTTCTTCATGCCGGCCAACACGGCATCCCAACGATTGATAAATTTCTTGAGGTCTGCAATGGTATCCCCGAACTTCGCTACCTTCAAGAGGTCTTCTAGTGAGTAGAGAGTACCTGCCTCCTCAGACGTTTTGAAGTAGTCATCAAACATGAGAAGTACTGTTCGACCTCTGGTCTGATTTCCCTTCTTTGCTTGCTCTTCCTTATGGTTAAGGATTCTGTTTCCCAGGTCGCCGCGGGCTGACTTGGTGAGAGCAGCGGTGAGCTTCGTGTCCAAGGTCACGAACTTTCCTGGGTTTTGGAGCTTTGCCTCGAGTTCGACACGGGAGAGTTTCGGATCCCAAACCTCCATGATCCATTCCCATGCCTCATCGGGCTTGTCAGACGACGATCGAACGAGCTCACGAACCAAATTCTTCCATTGACGGTAAGTCTCGGGTGTGGGCATGTCCGGTATGGCAGTCGTATCGGCTTCTTTGACCCTTGGCTTGCCTTCATCGTCCTTCTTGGACTTCATTTCTCTGAGTAGTTCCGCGAGACCACTCATCAGCGCGTTGGTGTCGCCTGAAGGAGCCGGGACTTTGCCGTCGACTCCTCCATCGCCAGCGTGAGACATACGTTCGTCGGCCGTTTCACGAGCGTCGACAAATTGTTCATCCTTACCTTGGGCAGGCTCCAACGCTGCGGGAAGTTGTGCTGTTGCAGTCGCTCTTGATGGATAGAAATCACCGAGCTTCTGGGCGAATTTTGCATCTAGCCTCGCCTTCCAGTCGATTTCTATCGGTTGGGGCAAAGCCTCGCGGCCTGCTGGCTCGGACAGCACTGGTGTTGCCGTGCCTGGCAGGTGTTGCGGCGCTTCAGCCTCATGCGCTGGGATCAGTCCATCAAGTTGGTCTTGCAGTAATGCGTTGGTTTCTGATGCCTTTCGCAATTCCTGTTCAAGACGTTCTTTCTGCTCAGCCCACTCGGTCTCCATGATTTGGTGTTGCCGCATTGCCTACGTTCTTCTTCAAGGAGTGCTCTAGCTTTGTTAGATGCATCCTCTACCATCTTTTCGAACATAGATTCCAGCTCCTTCATCTTCTCGTTCATTTTCTGTATGTGAAGTTTCTCTGCTTCTGCCTTCTGCTCCGACATCCTCTTTTGGTGTAGGCTGTCTGCACTAGCGACCTTGGCCTGACTCTCAGCCAGCTGTCCTTCTAACAAGTTGATCCGACCTTGCATGGCCAGGATCTGCTTGCTGCAGACTTCCCTTGCCTGATCAATGGCAATCCTACATTGCGAGCCTAAGGCTTGAATCGTAGATTGCATGATCTCTCGATGCCTTTGCTCTGCTTCGAAGCGAACGGCTTCCTCGTTTCCTGAAGCAATCTGGTGAACGTTGTTCTGAATGAACTGGAAGTATGACGTAACGCCTTCAGATCCCATGACAACATCTTCGGGCACGAGGTTGCCCCCAGCGACCGGTGTAGCATCGCCAGTGTATGGGATGAGGGCGAGCGCGGCATTCACACCATCGTCTGTAGCCATGGCAGAGGCTACGGCTGATAACCTGTATTTTCAGGCTCAACCACTAAAATACAGTCAAATTCCGCTAAGCTGCAACTGCTAGCGCTCCTTTTTGTCGCGACGAGCTGCGTGCTTGAGCCAAGAATTGGCATGGTGCGTAAAAGCTTAGCTTTAGGTGATGTATTTCAACACTTATCACTTAGCTCAGCCGGACCTGTCAATGAAGCGAAGTCGATCAAACCTCCTGTCACAGATGGGCTCCTCCGACTGCTCTCTGCCACCTTCTTCTTCTCGCGTCGAGCAGAGGATCCTGATCTCTTACTACGAGAGCTCGACCTTTGAGGGCTCCTGCTGTCAGATCCGGACCCTTTCTCATCCTGCGACCCTTTGCGGCGTCTCATCGTGGAAAGGCCCCAAAACGGGGGCGTGCTTCCAAAACGACGGCCACATACTTCTTCCAGTGAAAGAAAAAAACACAAATACTCCTGAGAAAATAAAAACCAACCCCTGAGAAAAACAACAAAACATCCACCAAGCGACAAGCGATAACCCATACAACGTCACGGAACCGTGACGTCCCACGAAACACGGGTGGGACCAGTCCAGCGAGTCCGAGTCGAGTTCGTCCTGCAAGCCCAGCTGAGCCAGGGCATTGGCCACCTGCGCGCGAAACCCACCCGGCCACCTGGTCACCGAAGGCACGGGGAGGAGGGTGACCTTCCTTGGTCGGGCGACCCAAAACAGGGATCTGCATCGGCCGTTGATCGCTCTGACGAATCAAACGTGCTAACACGTGCGAAGTGGAATTCATGGTCCGAACAGAAAGACGAGGTTCCTTTCCTTTCACAGGAAGTGGTCCACTTCCATGTCAGTGAGGTCGAAGTGTAGTTTGTTTAACATCAATTTGAGATCCGGACTTGTCACTTCTTTCAGAATGTGGGACATCACCTACCACTACCGGGATCCACTGGGTGGGTTGATGGAAGGGCATTACCAAGCGGTGCATGACCAAGGGCGGTGCCAAGATCCAATTCATGGCCGAATATCATGCAAGACTGTGGCCATGGTGATTCTCAACACGGGAAACCAAACTCGAGATTGACGTACGCCAATGGAGAGAAAACCTGCAACTTGGCATGAAGCAAGTCATGAAGGAGCCAACAAGTCACATAAGCAATCGATACACATACAAATTCACCAAAAAAACATACAATAGCATTTAAATCGTCACTTTCAAAGAAAACAAACAAAGAAATACAAAGAACACATCACAGCAGCCAACAACTCTCCTGAATCCTCCTCTCCGAAAACTGCCAGAACCTTGATGAAATCAGAGGGCCGCAAGTGCTCGATGATCTCCAAGGAATGCTGGGCCGCTCGCCGGTTCAGCTCCGCATCGTACCACTTCAAGCGCTTCAAACACCACCTCATGGAAAACAAGAACAGCAGTCCGTTCACGAGAATGAAGAACCCACCCCCAAAACTCCACCGGCTACGGCTACGCGGTTTCAACTCACTTGAACAGTAATACGAGTAATATATGAGTCAATGGGGCTCGAGTATCCCAAGTGAAGGTTGACATGTCAAGCAAACAAGTGCAGTAATTACAGTATCTGAAACCACACTCAGTTCACTTCTGTCCAATGTGAACCTGGTCTGGGTCTTTTGCCTGTGGCTTTTGCTCACCCCACAGTCTTTCGGTCTCCACAGGTGTTCCAGTACCCGCCCTGATGCAGCTCGGCTGAGAAAAAACGGAGCGAACGGCTCGGCTCGCTTCGGCTCGGAACTTGTTTGGCTTCCACGGCACATGAGTGACATCAGCGCGTGGGATTGAAAGCCCTGGAGCTTCAGTTTCACCACTGGCAGCATCTCCTGAACCACGCGATGCAGCCACATCCCCAACCCCCAGTTTATCCCAGGCAGCCCACGAGTAGTAAGGGACCAGGGTTTCAATTGCCCTAGGCCTCCAAGTACCTTCGGAGAAGGTGGGACTGCGGTGGGTGCCAGGAGGGTCCAGTCTTACCTTCCGAGGAGGTACGACTGGAGGTGTAGGGATGGTGAAGCTTGGTCTTTAAAACGACTGGTCCCTAAATGGGTCCACAAAGTGATTTGCCTGGATCCACTGGGATACACTCATCATTCACACCCCACCCGTGGAAGTGGATGGGGGCACCTGGCAAGACCCCTTTTGGAAGATACAATCCAGTTATGGTCAGCGCTACCCGTGACTTGCACCGAAAAAAGGAACAGGTATCAGGACTGGACGACTAAGACTAAAACTTGAGGTTTAGCCATCTGAAGCCAATTATGTAGTGTCCCAATGACATCTTATGTCCACATTTCAAGAAACCAAGACCTGGCCTGAACGGATTCGATTTTTGGCATCATGAGCAGCTGGAGCTCCAAGTTTCTGGCTCAGTTTCTGGTTCCTCTACTGCCCCAAGTAGAAGCAGTCGTTTCGGTCGGGCCGGAGCAAACAGTCATTTCAGTTTCCTGGTAGAAGTTGGCATCTACAAAGCTGCTCTTGCCATAGCCCCAAAGGACATAGCCCAACCTGGGAGAAAAAGAACAGCGCGCAACATGCGCTAAGGCCAACGGAAGTGTCGTGCATCCGGAAAGCATCCGGGGTTGTCATTGGAAGCAGTTTTGGCTGGCAAACCTTCAAAAGTCAGCGCTCCGGAAAAAGAAGAGCCCCCCCAAACCTTCCAAAGCCTCCCGGCTGGTAGAATGTAGTGCGTGTATAACGTAAATATGTATATAGAGCATATCATATATCTATGTATATCTATGTATAAAAAGTTATATGTAGTATTGGTAATAATATATAGTATAATTAAATGTAGTATGGCAATATGTGTAGTATGTATATAACTATATATAAGTTATTTTCAGTTAAGCTTGTATGCTCGTGTATGTGCTCAATATTTATAAATAGTAAATTGTAAACACATTTAGAAGAATATCTGCCTGGAAGCAGAACAAATGAGTCTTCTGACCAGGTGTCACCCACCAAGGAAGGACGGCGAAGAAGCCAAGGGACTGCTCCGCCGTGAGCTCATCACGTAGCTCCAGTAAACGCTTGGAGTAGCCGAACCAAAGTTTCACCTCAAATGGGTCAAGAAAGAACCTGGACACTCCCAAAACCATCTGAAATTATATTCTAGCTTCACCTCCCTTGCTGAAAATACACTAACGTTACATTCTCTGAAATGGCGTTATGTCTTCATCTACATACAGTACATAATACGTATGTTCATACTTGAACTTGAACCTAGGGCCATGAATCAAATGCCAGGTCCCCTCCCAAACCTAGGTCCCCTAGGGCCATGAATCAAAAAGAGATGCCTTTTGAATGGCCGAATGGTTCATCTACCGACCAGGTCGGTTTTGGGGGATGGCACCCACTCAACCTCAACCGCTTCCCGAAGACGGTGGCTCCGACTCCGGTCGTGAAATCGCCTGTTTCAAGACGGTAGACGTGACCTTTTCAAGGCCTGTTTGTGACCTCATTCTGGGATCTCAAAAGGTCACTGGGAAGGTCCTGGCATAGGACAAAATAGAGAAAAAACACTAGGCAAGACTCTAAGCATTTATCTTGAGGAGAGTGCATCCTTGGACACGTTGACTTCAATGAATCTTGGCAACATACTTGTCCCCCGCCATGAAGGGGTTGGGGGGGGCCAAAGTAAGCTGGGACTGATCAATGTCCAAGTCATGTATTATGTTCAAAGCTGAGAACATCATGGATCAAAGTGCAAATTGGTCCTCGAACACCTGTTGTGGAGATTCACCGCCGTGCCGATGGAATCTCCCACATGTTGGACACATACTCGGTGTTGGGCATTTGCAACCGTCCCCACTCAGCAAACGTTATAAGCTGCTATACTTCCACATTCCGCTTGGCCCAGGTTTGTTTCTGAAGCCTTTCAGCTGCTTCCAGCTTTTGATTTGTTATTCTTGGCTCGTTTACACGTGTATCATCACGCAAATTCACACGTCTGATTCATAGGTCTCATGGATCCTCATGGTGTCTGGCCCTGCATGTGTCCCAGTTGTTACTACATACAAGTACCACTCATGATCACTGTCAAAGAGGGAGAAGTTCTGTATAGGGCCACTCCACATGCTGAGAATGTCCAAGAGGCAACACTGGACGGGTCAAAGCAGGAAGTTGAGGAGCTGGGAAAGTCGACTGGTTCGCCGTGGATCGCCATGGATCGCCAGGGCAAAAGGCCCATGTCATGCAACAGAAACCGTCCCTCTAGGAGAAAAACAAGATGCATACTATACAATACACTACACTCCACTACACCACTACAATACCACACAATGAAACAGAAAAAAATATATATATCATATCATTATATAACTATGTCTAAATACATCACATACACATTACATCCATTACATTACACTACATTACATTACATTACACTACTCAACTCGCCTTTCGTCAACTAACACGGAACTCTTTCACACATGTTCCCATCACCATGTCCGGCCATTCACCAGTCCCATGTCCGGCGGAGCTGACATCAAGTCGCATCATGCTTTCGCAAGGATGCGGCCTTCTGCACGCATCGCATCACATATGTGGCCTCAGGCGCAGGCAGCTTTTCGCCCCCGCCAGGTAACGCCAGGTAGCCAGGTTCTCCTTCAAGTCTCCCCTCTAAATCCGTGCTTCTATGCCAATGATTTACAGTAAATGGACATTTGCTCTTCGTAGCCAAAGGCATCAAAGATCCCCAGAAAGCCTAATCAACGGACGATCCTCCAAAAATGTCCAAGCTCCGCACAGGTTCCACAGATTGGGACTGGAGAATACTCACATACTCAGGTTGAGTGAATACATTCTGACAGCGCGAAAACCAAGCACCTCGCAACAAAATTGGAAGCAAACCTCACTTCTGGATGCCCAGGTGTTTGCACCGCCGGTCCTGGTCCTCCTGTCTTTCTATTTATGCATGCATGTCTCTGCCAGGTACACCGAACTTGCTTGTAAGTCTTACTTATGATTGTATACGTATGTGTAAGTTGTTAGTTGCTTGTTAGTTCCAAAGACGTCGAATGAGATCAACCTCGCCGGCGCACGTGGGAGTTCTCTTGGCAAACATGAGATCAGCCCCCCCCCGTTGGTTCTTCAAATTCCGCAGCTTGACACACGGAAAGACTCTACCTGGGTCACCACCTGAATTCATGACCTTTGGAAGACGATTGACCTCTACAAATCAGTGATTGTCAGGTCTCTGAACCAGGGTCTACAAGGCACTTCCCCCCCGTCTTCCACCGATCTTCCGGACTCTCGAAAGGTCTGCAAGGCACATCCATCAAGCTCGTATCCTTTGGCCGCGTGCAACGACCAACGCCGAACGACCAGGGTAGGTGGTTGACAGTATCATACATACCCTAGGCCCTAGGGCTCCAACCATATTATCTTCAGAAGGTGGCTAGACCCCCAAAACCCACCCCAACCACCTTCTCAGGAGCTAGTTGGAGCACTAGGGATAGTACCTTAAGCTTTAACAAAAAATGATCATTTTTGGGGTCGACCCAAAACATGATCATGAATGGCCCATTCCGAGGTTTACGAAGACACAAAGGTTCAATGAATCGACATGAATCGACGTGAATCGACATGGGAGGAAAGCCTTTTCAATTTAAGGCAGTGTAAACTGGATGGGCCCCGGAGGAAGGTCAAGAACGAATCCGCTTCTCACACTCAAAGCATACGGATCATAATAGGTCTTCTCGGTGAATCCCATCAAATGAGTCATCAAAGGTGAAAACGAAGCAAACGCTGAGTCTTTGGAACCACGAGTTACCTGGTTGTTTATCCACTGAGTCTTGGGTACCTCTAGGGCTCACAATTTCCCTACCTTCCTACCTCTCAATCACCCCCCCTTCCTACCTCCGCAAAATGGAGCTGTTTCTTCACCCCATCGTTTCACACCTTCTCCGCCCATTGGGTCCACATGCCCCAAAAAAATCCGTTGCGCCGAATTCCTCGGCCAAACATCCCGGAATTCTTCTGGCCGAGGCTCCGCGGTCAAGGTCACGGGCAAGGGGAAGCGGAACTGCCGCACGCGGTTCTGTGCCCAGGATCGCCATCTGCGGAGGAGATGGCGAAGGTGGCGAGAATGGAAGTGGTCGGAGGCGACAAAGGAGGCGACCAATTGCTATAGGCGTCTTCTGATGTCATCTGCAGAACAAGTCATGGCAGGTACGAGGATAGGTTCTTAAACCTATTAAATCCTAAAGTGTCAAAGGCAGGTTCTTTCATTACTTCCTTACCGGCAAGATGAACTCGGTCCCCTTGGATGGTCCAGGTATACAAAAGAAGTGAATCAGCAGGGGATATGGCCCAGAATGGCTAAAAATTGGGTTCTGGGAGTCCAAACCTGACTGCTAGTCTAGACTCTTGATTGATTAACCCTCTCCAATAGATTTTCAAATGTGAAACCTGGTGATACGTTCTGTTTGAAGTCACGTAGCTTTTATATATATATATATCCTTTGTACCCCCATCCCTGGGTCAAAACGACCCAATGACTCCTATGAACTCGTCCCTTACATCCCGACTCGACGCCCCTCCCTTGACGCTGTTCGTTGTTAAAAACATGTAAAGATCCTCTATAGATTTCTGGTATGTCCTATCCTATCATCCAAGCGAAAACGCCTCACCACACCACCAACACCGCAAAAAGAAAAGAAAGACGCGGAGCGGAGAGTTTCTCCCACGCCGGAGGCGCCTCTTGTTGAAGCGCGCGATGCCGTACTTTCGCACATTCCGCTGCTCGTCCCTCCAAGCGCGCAGCACCGCGCGCTCCAGTGGCCGCATGCGAGCCTGAGGGAAAAACAATTGAAGGAACGGTGGGATTTTCTCTGGTTGGATGGTTGATGATTGGATGTTTGTCTGCTGGTTTGGGGTTGATGTCTTCTTTAGAACCGACGATCATCCAAAATGCAAGTCATCATGCCTCATTGCCAAGTACATTTGGGCATGGTTCATCATCCCAAAGAAATAGTGCATGGAAGAAATCTTCTTGGCTGATGATTGAGTGGTGGACCAGAAACCTTCACATCAGGTTTCCCCTAAGATACAAACAACACGAACCTGCAGTCTGACTCATCCAAGAATGCTCCAACTCAACATGATCCGAAATAAGAACAGGATAGAACAGGGAGCCTTACTTCTTGGGCACTTTTTCGTCACAGCCAGCCAAATGCCACCACATGTTCACTCCACCGAGATCAGCACTCTCCTTTCCTCCTTCCCTCCTTTCCCACCATTTCTCACCTCCCAGACCCCGCTTCCGAGCCAGAACATTCACAAAACACTAACTAACTTAAAAAACACACAACTAACTTCCTTCTAAAACCTCTTCTTCCTTCTTTCTTTCATCACCTCCCTCCGCGCCTTGAAAACGCCTCGGTTATAGCGCACGCCTCCACCGCTGCCCGGGCCCCAGCATCCTCCCGGCAGGCGCCCGAGACCCTCCGCCGCGGCCCAGGGCCGCCCTAGGAGCCGCGCCGCCATGGCGCCGGAGCGGAGCGTTTGCAGCGCGAGAATAGGAAAAGGAGGTGGACCTGGAGAGCTGAAGACATGTATTGGTTCAAACAATCAAACACATTGTTACAATGAAACACGGATTTCTTGCGGTTTCTAGAGTTGTTATGAGAGGTAGGTGGGATCGACTGGTTCTTGGAATTATTCATGTGCGTTCTATATGGTTTTATTACCTCACATCAGCTCTTCGGAATGTCGAGGAGGCAAAAAAACAGTACATAACTCCCAAAGTATTCTTATGGCTTCCCCTGTCTCTCAAACCACTCCTGGCAAAGCAATGAAGTTGGCGGGGTTGCCTGCCTTACGTATAAAGCAACCAGTCAAATAACACTTCCTGCCAGGAACGTTTCCCCTTCAAGGGGAACCATTTAAGTGCCATGAACATATGGTGAGTCTGCTATATTCTGCAAAACCCCAAGTACGCAGTCTCAACTGAAAGCTCACCCAAACAAAGAGGATATCTTTGTCATTTCGTGTGTTCAACGGCTTCCACGTCGACGTGAGTATGGAATTCTCCGTGGCCAGCCTTTCCAAGTACTTGCAACAGGTTGGCCATTGGAAATTGGAAGGAGAGGTTGTGAAGTACGTAGTTCTATTTGGACAATGTCCTATCTTCCATGGCCTGTGCTGTTTGATCTCCTCTTGATCCAACCAACTGTATTGAAATTGCAGTTGCCACGCTGACTCGGGCTCCTCGCTGCTAGAGTTTCGACAGAAGAACCAAAGGGCGTGTCTCATTCTAACAAACCAAGCCGAAGATATTAAGCAACATATTTGCTTTCAGAATGTATGTCTGGACAAAGCATCGAAGATCCTCGTATCTTGCTGATAATTAATCTTGGCGGTTGTTTCATAAGACCCACCATATATGAATGACCATCCAGGTGTACATTATGATATGATAATTACATATTATAAATATAACATAATTAGGCCTAAAGGGTTTAACAAAACAACTACTTGTTCCTTCAAGCGCAATGGATCGGGTCCCTTGACACCTTTGAACTGGTCGCGTGTGGTCCGAAACTTGGGAAGATCTCATTTAGCCCAAGCCGTCGATGTATGGAATACTCCCCCTCCAACAATCAAGGAAAGTGATGCTTTCCGTAAACCAAACCCCTGACCATGGCAATGAGCCTCTCTACCAACCTTTGTATCTCAATGGACCCCTGACCGGGTGGTCTCTGAATTACAGTGGTTTCAGAGTAGATGGCACACACCTCAAGATGTCCTTCACATGGGGGTTCATATAAACCACCGACATTGGGTCTGTGCCATCTACTCTCAATCCACTATAAAATAAACTGGTGTCTTCACATAGGACCTTGAAGACCTCATGCAGTGGGGCTGAAAACTGCCTTGGCAGCGAGGAGGTTTGTCCTGGTAGTGAGCAATCTGCTCAGAACGAACTGAACGGTCTATCCGTCGAAGCTGAAGGACGCTCGATCTGGAGAAATGCGTCCGCACCACCTGATGATGGTGTTTCTGTACTACGGATTTCCTGAAAGTCGCGTGAGGACGGCTTCGATGGCTTCTTGGAACTGTTTGGCATCAGGTCGGTCGCCTTGAGAGTGCACAACCAATACCTCCACCAATACCAGTCCCGCCCAAAGCCCCAGAACCCCGGCAAAACAGAACATTGGCTGGCAGAGCTGAGCGACCCCAGAAACAAGCTTCAACTTTCTTCCGCCTGCTGCTTCTGAGTATCTATCATTATCTACGATTCCCTGAAAGCTGATACCAAACGTCCTCTAGTGCTTCCCTGTTCCCAAATTTCGCCGAACCCCTCCACATGAGATCCTCATTTTCACGAGCCAACTGTGGACCTCCTTCAAGCACCGGGGATGGAGCAGAGGTCGGAGAA
This sequence comes from Durusdinium trenchii, assembly GCA_963970005.1. Taxonomy (NCBI): domain Eukaryota; class Dinophyceae; order Suessiales; family Symbiodiniaceae; genus Durusdinium; species Durusdinium trenchii. The sequence goes on along the minus strand of CAXAMN010021807.1, from coordinate 735,647 downwards.
GAGGCCACACCGAAGTTTTCGCTGGGCCAAACAGAACTGCCAAAACCGGGGATTAGCCCCTGGTGCTCTGGGTCAAGAGACACGACACTTCAAGCCGCTTCAAGCCTCTTTACACAGAATTGATTGTAGGCAGAACAGTAAAGGGGGAATGATGTTCTGCAAATACGAAGCAAGGCTGTACAATCAACTTCATGTGAGGGTTGGGGCTCCCTGAAGAGTATCTCGAAGCCTGCTGCCTTTACGGTGCAAATGATTTGAATATGCTTGCGCTATCCATGTGTGGTAAGCATCTTAACCTCCCCGCAGGAATTGTCTATGCGTCACTGCCGCATGAATCACCGGACATCCCTGGACCTTCGACCGACACCATTCGATCGACACATGGAATAGGCTTCCAAACATCGACCGAATCGACTGCATCGACCGCATCAAGTTGACTGGGTCTTGGAGGTTTTCCCAGGAACAACGATCCTGCTAAGCAAACAAAAACAGGTTGGAACCTCTGTTCCAGGGACCTGTGGTTTTCAGATGTCCGATTCTCAGCGGTCCCAGGGACTTTTCGTGAAGGACAGGATTTCGCACCACCGTATTGGGTTGCAGAAATGAAGAGAACTGCAAATTACATAACCCTAAAATCAACCGGTAAATATACCGGAGTGTCTGGGTAGTAGACAGACCTCATGTGCAACTCAAATCTGTTGGTGCCAACATCTGGACATGTTCCCAGAGTCTACAACAGCTGAGTGACTCCTCAATAGGCCTGTGAATGGAACCAGTGGAATGCTGAAATCGTAATGCAACATGAATATGAGTCTCTATTGCGTTCCTTTGGGGTCAATGGCCAGTCGACTGTTACCAGTCTCTTTGAACCACTTGCACCAGGGGAACGACCGGTCGATCACTAGGGTGACACGACGTCGTGCTACGGCCCACAGGCCCGCTACATGGATTGGCTTCTTCGAGCTGATCATGCGGACGACACGACTGGGAGTCACCCGGAAAACCCACACAAAAACCATCTTAATCCTCATTGCCAGGGGGCTCCACCCAGTTGCGGGCCATCCAAATCACTCCAAAAATCACCACACAAGAGAAGGCGCGAGTCGGCTCGAGTCGAGTTGAGTCCGGGTTTGGAACGTCGCCATGGATTCCGGAGCGGAGCGCGGAGCAAGCGCCGCTCGCCGGGTGAAGGGAGGAGGAGCCTTTGGGCGATTCCCTGTGTGGACATGTGAACATGCCCAGCCGGTGAACATGTGTACCCCGAAGATGGAAGATAAGCTCCATTCAAAAACTCCCATAACTCGCATAACTTGAATGAAACACATGAAATAACATATCGTGGTCCCCTTACACAGAAAGACAATCAAAATGGTGTCCAATACATTTTCTACGTGGGGTTCTACTTGACTCTATCTATTTTGGGTTTAATGTATCAAGTTAGCATTGAAACACCTGCGTCCAGGCATTCGATACATCGGTTCTTCTCCTCGTTCTATACATATGGTTGCCGCTGCAAGGCGTGTCCCGTTCAAGCACCAAAGGACTAAGATTTCAGGTCCATATAGGGAAACATTGTAATCTATCATTGTTCACTTTTTTTTAGGTCTTTAACGGTTATATACGGTTGTAGTATATGTACATGCACTGAAATTTGCAGGTCCTCATGAGATAAACGATAACAAAGACAACAAAGACTCTAGATGCTTAATCACCATGTTCAATTCAAAGAACTAGTTTATCGCTCACTTTCCAATCCACAGTTTTCCCTTGTCGGTGCTACCATCGCGGAGTTTCTTCCAGGCATCATGAGTCTCCTCAATGACCTGTCGTGACCGAGGTGGACGAGCTGAAGTTCTGTGAAGGGTGTCTTCTAATCCCCATCCATGGTGCCCTGTTTGTCAGGGTTAAACAAGTTGGTCCAGCTCAAGGTGATTGTTGCTTGCTTGCTGTGTCTGCCTGGGCCAGGGTTGTCGTTGCAGGTGTTGAATAACCGGCCCGGTATAAATGCAACACATAGCGGCATGGCACATAGTGGTTGAACTGTGTCACTTCTGTCACATCTTTATTGGAGTGGCAAAGTACACAACGTTTTCACTGCATAATTCGTCATGAGGTCATGACCACCAAACATCACCAAACCCATGATTTTCAGGTACAACTTGGCCCTCGTGGCGGCTGTATTTGTGCTTGTGATTATTGTGTCACCGCAGTAGGGAACAAAGTCAATGGGTCAAGGGCCCACCTGAGTTCTCTGCTTTTTGCAGAAGCAACGCAAAGGACATTGACCAACCAGGCATCAAACAGGATCTCTCAGTACAGATTGGTTCGACGGATCACGGGACGCGAAGTTCGCATGTCCAACTGTGAAGCATTTCCGTGTCATTCCATGAACCAGGAGCAAGCAATGGATCTGGGTTGCTATAACCAAATTTTAGTGTTCACTGGATGTTGGATAGTATCTCCGCATCAGCTCCATCAGCTTCCATGATGGTTGTTCTTCTTTTCCCCCCATCACTGGACTTTCGCAGGGGACAACGAAGCTTGAGGCCGAAAGTCCGATTGGTTGGGTCATGAATCGGTGAAGCGCCATCCCGCACCCTGGGAGACCAACTCGGTGGCTACGACCAGTCGGGAAGTCGCGAGGAGCGAGTCGAAGGACGGTTCCTTTCCGGCTGGGAACGTTGGGTGTATACTGTTTTCCAAAGGACCAACATACATCAACATTGCATGTGTTTTGATATGGAAACACCATGGTTCCATTGTTCAGCATGTTCCATCGTTTTGACATGTCCGTTTTTTCCACAGACAATGTGTGTGTGTTTTTTTTCCATCCCCAAAGGGCCCACAAGGCTATGTCGCTCGGTGTGGAGGGAAAGCACCGGGCGACCGAGCGTCAGGATGGGGGACGACACCACCAGCCATCACACCTCTGGTGGCTCATCTGCGCCGCCCTGCGCATGGTAGTCTGAGTATAGTCCTAGACCACCCACGACTACACCCAAAGCTACCGACATCCCACGCAGACCCACGGGCCTCAAGAGCAAATTTCTTGTCCAACGCCTTCTCCTGTGCCGGCGACCCGCTGTCCCCAAACGAGGTGAGAGTCATTGAGTCATGCAAAAGAGGTGGAGATTGTCCAGGTGTCTCGACTCTCAAAACACATGAAAACACTTCATGTCTGGACATTGCACATATATAAGACGAGGAGCTAGATCAAACATCCAACAGCCAGTTTATCTACTCTTGTCACTCTTGTCATTGATGTTTCCATCGTCTCCTTTTCAAGAGCCCTCTTCGACTGACCACTTCCTTCGACCGGCCTGCGGTGATCAAGCTGGACAGGTTTGTATCGAAGTATCCCCGCAATAGCAATCAAAACCCTTGAGGGACATGAAAAACTACTTTGAATTCCCCTCTTCCCCAAAGACAACTGCAGGTCAAAGTGCACATCATTATGACTCTTAGCTTGCCCATCAACAATGGCAAGTTATCTGCTTTTTAAAAAGGAAAACATATGCATACTTCTTGTCCAAGCACATGAAACCATTGTTGCTTGGTGATCTTTGTGCACCCTCTTTATGTCATGGGTCCAAACAAAGAACAACCACAACCACCACCACCACCACAACAACAACAACAACAACAATGTAACAACAACAACAACAACAACAACAACAACAACAACAAACTAGAACTGCGTGAACAACGATAACACGATAAACATTCACCCCTGAAGTGGTTCCTGGACTCCAGGAAACCCCTCTCAAGCCCGGCAGGTCGGAGCGAGAGTGTGGTGAGTTCTCCAACGGTGAGGACGGCACCGCCACTGGGACCTTCCGGTGCCACCGGTCATCCCGGTTCGGAGCCATTGGATCGATCTTCGGTTGGAAAAGGGTCCAACCCCCAGCGGCATGCCAAAGCCGTTTGGCCTCCAGTCGTAGCTTCTGAGGAGGTACGACTGGAGGTGTAGGGAACACGCATGGTCCGAACTCCACGAACCCACATGGGGCGCGACACATGGCCAGGCCTCGTAGCCGAAGGCGTTCAGGGGCTTGCCATCGGGAGTCTTGTACCATCGAAACCTCGCACGCTGGCGGGTTCCGAGATGGTTTTGTGCGGGATTTTGAGGCTCTGGTCTAACAAAGTCTTTATATAGAGAAGAGAGACGCGGTCTCATTTTTGAGATCGAGAATCCGGAGTGCATCTGTGCATCCTCTGTCTCCATGGGCGACTACCTCCGCTCCAGACCGGATCTCCAGAGCTCCGGTGGTTGAGCCAACTGGAACCCCAACACACCAAGCGAACCTGTAATGACCGGTGGTCGGGAGGTGCGAAGAACGAACTCGCAGCAAACGATAGATGACCATATATAGCTTATAAAAGCAACAACCTTCAGATACATCCAGTATCATCCAGTACTACATCCATCAAACATCATCCAATCCCAAGCTGATTTAGATCACCTCCCATCACCACGACCAAGCACGCGGACGCCAAGCACGCGGACTCCTGCTTGGTCGTTTCAGCGCCTCTGCGCGTCGCCGGGAGTCCGGGCCACTCGCGGATCCCGCTGATCACACCAGGGCACTTCTCCTGGCACGGCTCCAACCAGTCAAGCGAGCCGACACCTCAAACCCGACGGGTTTGGGGCATGTTTTGGTTGCCCGCTCTTGGTTTCCGCAGTTTGCGCAGTTCCACCCGATAGTACCCATCCTAGCGGTTGGTACCCTATAGTGTGAGAAGAGAACATCAGATTGTCAATGGTTGGAGTAGTCCCAGCCGAGTGGTGTCCCAGTCGGCGCGCATGACCATGACCACTTTGAATTCGCCGCTGCAGCGATGTAAATGCATTCTACACCCAGAGGCTCCCAACAGGCTCTGATCCCAAGAGGCTCCCGGCCCCCACAATGTTCGGGCTACGGGCTACGTGCAGTTGGGAGACTCCACGGAGCGTCTCTTGAGAATCCAAGGACCCCAGGGACCCATGCCGCACAGGTTAGGGGCAGAAGGTCCAACTTCTGATGTGAATAGAGTTACAGTCTGGAAGATTAAAATGGAACCTGAAAACCACTGGTTTGTAGAGGCAAATCGTCTTCCAAAGGTCCATGTTCAGGTTCCATGTTTATTTTCCCGGGTGTAGCTCCATCGTTCAAGCATGTTCAAGCCAATTCCGGGAGGATTGACCTCTGTGATGCATTGCTAATGGATAAGCCCGTGTCCAAAGGAACAATTCCGAGCCTGTGACTCTCTGATGGAGATTTGGGCAGGCCCATCAGTCTGTCCGTCAATTCAAGGTTCTACTACTGTCCAGCAACCAAACCTGTGAGATCCTGTGAATCTGACTTATGACGTGCTACGTCTAAAGGACATCGCATGGGCCGAAAGTTTCGGTCCTCCACGGGGTTAAACCATCCCATCTCCCACCATACGGATCCATACGGTCTTTTTTCCTTCAAGCCATTTTCAGGAACCCCCGGCGCAGCCCATTCGGCGCAGCCAGGCAGCACTAAGAAAAAACGATGAAAATCGATGGACATCGCATCAGTCCTCAGGCCGTGAGGGATGCGTCCAAACTTTTCAGGAGAGCCTGTCTTGGCTTTACCAGGATGGGTTCAAACACCACCCCCTTGCTGTTAGGGTCCAACTACACTACCCCGCGTAAACGGGGTCTCCTCATATAATCTCTATAGCTTTGGAGTGCCATGTCAATGTGGTCTCGGGTTTTTTTTAGGCCCCCAGAATGGCCTGTTTCTTCCCACTACTCGCCACACAAGTTGTGACTAGCTGGGCGCTTCAGTAGCTATAGTAGGTGATCCAAGCCAGAACAATTGAACAATCATTGGTGCATATGAGTTTGACAGAGAAGACTGTGGTGACTGTTTGTAGACCGCTTAGTGTTGACCGTATACTGTTCACTCTGTGCTTGGAAGTTCATGACCATCAGCGGGTCATAGCGGTGGGTTTTTGAAGGCGTGGTTGGAAAGTAGAACAAACAGTACTCATGCCCTAAGGATCCAGTCGTACCCTCTGAGAAGGTGCTTGGAGTGGGTGCCAGGAGGGTCCAAGTACCTTTTGAAGTTCGGTACGACTGGATCCCTAGGGATGATGAGTTCGGGTGCAAAGTGTTGTCTCTTCCAAGACCGAAGGCCGGAAGGAAGCTGTTTGGCCTTACCAGGAAGTCTTCGATCACTACTCCGGTATGAGAAATCACCCCCATGGTCCGTGCCCTTTTTTGTGGTTGGTCCGTAAAACCCTACATGATCATCGACTCGAACGGTATGTGCCAATACAACTTACTCGAAAACTCTGGAAGGAACATACGGCGGATAGACTACTTGAGGCCAGAGGGGGTGAACGAAAGCTAGCCGGGCTTCCGGTGGTCTGCTGCTGGTGCTGCTGCTGCTGGTGCTGCTGCTGCTCTGCAGGCGCCGGGTCGTCTGCTGCTGCTGCTGCTGCTGGCGCTGGGTGGTCTGCTGCGGCTGCTGCTGCCGCGGCGTTGGGTATGCTGCTGCCGCTGCTGCTGCCGCCGCTGGGTGGTCTGCTGCTGCTGCTGGTGCTGCTGCTGCTGCTGCTGCCGCTGCTGCCGCTGCTGCGCTGGGCGCTGCAGATGCTTGGTGTGCTGCAGCTGCTTGGTGGTCCCGCTCACCGCGCGCAGGGGGGAGTCGAACCGCGGGGGGGGGGGGTCCATAAGATTGATTTAATCAATTATTTGAGGTTTCTGAGGTGCGTCCACCCCGTCACTTAACTTGCTAAAGCAAGAGCAACTCCAGCTAGCTAAGGCTAGCTTTCGTGAATATCCCATAGACCACCTGCAGAAAACGATCCAGGATATCCCACTGGATATCCCCAAGTGCCTGGTACCCGGAAAACAACACGGCGAAAAACACGATTTCTTCGAACATGTCAAAACACGGTCGAGACGTCTTGACGCACCGTCTGAGTCTCCGATGCGCACGTCTCAGGCAGTTGCAACAAGCTCCCGTCGTCGTCTAACCTCAAGGCGCATGGTGCGCTGGCAGAACCTCAACAGCCTTCTTCGAACACGGATGATTCAATGGTCAAGTCAAGTGGTTGGGGGCCAGTGGATGTTTCTCGTCTTTTCGGGTGGTCAGTTCATGCTGTTAGTCAGAATATGGAAGGCATGCGAGTTATGAGACCGATCAAACTCTTCAAGATCCGATCAGATCTTGGTCGCCCCATCGACACCGTCGGTCCGCATCGTCTCCATCGTTGGTCCGCTTTGGCTGCTCTGTCTGAGCGACACAGCTAGGGAGGCCTCTCTGTGACGACTCGTTTTAAGCTTCACCAAGGTATCCAAGGACAAGTAGGGCAGTGTCCACCTGTTTCCCTGCTCCAAACCTACTCTTGTGAGGCAACATGGGGTGCAAAAGAGAAGCATTCCACTTGGACGTTGGTTCCACTGGTGTGCTGCGAATAACAACTCCTAGACACATGTCTTCCATATCGTTCTGTATCTAACAATGATTGACAACGACAACCCTTTGATGCATTTAGGAATTGTTGGCTCACGACTCTAGGCCGGGAACGATTCTGCCAGGAAACGAAATGTCAACGACTCCCAAGAACTTCTGCTTGTGAGATTTTTGGCCAACACTCTTCGAGTGATCTGTATGCTTGTTAGCTACTTGGCCAGCATTCTTCGAGTGATCTGCAGGGCGACATTGGGAGTAATACTCGTTGCTTATGATGCATGCAAGTCCATCACTGCAGCAGGTTGGCCCCTCAAAATCAAGGCCACCACACTGTTGCCATTCTGAGGCACAACTCGTTGATGGTGTTGGAACAGGTCTGGGAGCAGGCTTTGGAGCTGGTGTAGGTGTGGGAGCAGGCGTTGGAGCTGGTGTAGGTGTGGGAGCTGGAGGTGGCGTTGGAGCTGGAGGCTGCGGCTGCGGGGTGGGCGCCGGAGCAGGTGGTGAGCCTGGGTACTGCTGCTGTGTGGTGCCAATCTCACCGAAGGCCACGTTGGCATAGGAGACCCAGCCTGTGCCATAGTGGCTTCGGACGAAGTCGGGAGCGCTCTGATCTCCGCCCGCGCAGGGACCACGATGCACACCGGGCGCCGAACAGTCCAGGTCCTTGCTCGCCATCAAAGGTTGGCATCAAAAGCAAGTATCAAAAGAAGTATGCAATTGGTTTTCCAGATAAACTGCCATTGGTTGTGATTCTAAGGTTGCATAAATATCATAAAATTGAACATGCATATAAATATATATAGATACATGCATATATATATTATATATATATGCTGATGTTATACTGTCAACATCAATCAGAATCTATCAAATCATGATGCTTGCACAAATTGCTCTGAAATTGCTCTGCCACAGTGTCAGCATGACAAACAAGCGATCTAGCCGTCGAGAGGCCGTTGGGAAGCAGGAATCCAGCCACATCATTCGAACACTCACATCATCCCAGAGAGAGAATGTGGCGACGTGTCCACGACCCAAGGATTCTCCCATGGCCTGCCAAGGATTCTCATGTCATGCACTGCACCCCTTTCTAGCCTGGTTGGGGAGGTTTTCCATGGCTTTGCAGTCGGTGCTGGAATGGTTTGGCTCCGATTTCTTGTATCTTCCAGAACCACCACCACAAAAAAAACAAGAAGATGCCTGCCTTCAGCCCTCCCTTAGCTTTGAAGTCATTCGGGTTCTCAAAGACCTTCTTGACTTCATCGCACATTTGGTCGGTCATGGACGCAGGGCTGCCAGGAGCAATGTCGATGGAAGGACTTTCAATGACTTTGCCATCTTGCCTTGGTTCACGCCAAGGAAAACCGCATGTCGCCGTATGTTCTTTGGCCAACCATCAGCGAGAACCATCTCCGATTCCCAGCGATTCAGGATGGACCCCGGCGCGCCACAGCGCAACAGCCACGCGCACACATATAGCAGTATACTGCGGAACTCAAGCCCACCATGTTGGGCAGTTGCAGTTTAATCATGAAGGTTTCTGGCACAACGAAACGCACAACATGTTCCGGGATGTTGCAGTACTTGATGTTTCATCTACACTAAGTGACGGACCTGGAACGCCAAATGATCACAGTTTTTTGAGTGCCAATCAGTTTTGAGACGCCACATGGCATTGGTGTTCTGTTTTTTGGTGTTTGGCTAAAACATGCTAAAACGATAAAAACAGATCAAGGACTGCGTTCCCTATGTGGAAACCTTACCGGAAATGAGCTGGAGACACCCAAATGCTTGAAAAACACAACACAACATTTAAAAACATGATGCAAACGATTAGACACACAACACAAACGACTATAGAAACACAACGCCGTTGTGTGAACCACCTGAAACAACAACCAAAAATACAACGCAAACGATCAACAACATGACGCAAACGCTCAACTTTTTGGCGCAACTTTGGTGTTGTTATTCAATAGACTTTGGAATCCTTGGAGTGCCCTCCGGCAGACAGGTTTTGGATTTAGTTCTTTGATGGTCGATCAAACAATCTAAAACGACTAGATTTTGGCATATAGGTGCTCCAGGCTGCAGGTATGTATCGCGGGAATTTGAGTTGGTGTTCAGAACATACATTTATATACGTATTGTAGAGTATTTCAGCATAAAGTGTTGGGAAACAAGAAAGAGTAGAGTAGAGCACTAAGAATATACAGTAGATCAGTAGATCCAACAAGCAGCACGGACAGCCGCCACAAGGATTCGAGCGGTTTGAAGATGCTTTTTGGGTCTCTACCAAAATATCATATATCATAACAAACACACATCAAAGCAGGCGTAAAACTGCTTATATAGATGGAAAGGACACTACCGGACACTACCTTGCCTTACTTTGACAAAAAAACATACGTACAAAAACATAACAAACACCGTACTATAGAGTTTACAAAAGCGAACACACCAGGTTTTCCTACGCCCATCACCTATGGCATCCCCTCCCAGTAGCTGAGGCCTCCTCACCGAGCTGCAGGTAGAAGCGCCGGATCTCCACCAAGTCGCCGGCGTCGGTGCCGTCGTCGGTCACGAACTGTGTCACCACGGTGACCGGCTTGGAGGAATCCAGGACCTGTGAGTGAACAGCTTGGAGGGCTCCTGGCCTACCTCCGTGAGGAGAAGGTGGTTGGGGTGGGTGCCAGGGGGGTCTAACCACCGAACCTGAGGATATGGGCCAGGAGCCCTAGGGCATATACAGTGGTTTCAGAGGTTAGATGGCACTTGCACCCAAAGATGTCTTTGATATGGACGTTCATATGAATCACCGACATTGGGGATTGTGTCATTTACTCTGAAATCACAGTACATGGAGTCGACCTGTAAAATGAGCACACGTACCTGTCTTTATAGAGTCGTATGCTATTTTCTAAGGTACTTTGGAGGGTTCAGGTTGAAGACAATGGATGAGGTGAGAGTTTTCATGGAAATGCCGTGAAATGCCCATGAAACTGGTATTCCCTATGGCTCCTGGCCCACATCCGAAAAGAATGTGATTGGGGTGGGTGCCAGGGGGGTCTAACTTGTCAGGATGTGATTGGAGCCCTTCGGGAAATATATCTCGCAAAATCTGGAGATGCCCTGCAAGTGCCAGGATGATGCCAGGATGATTCTACCTGGAGTCTGGACCATGCAGCCATGCAAATCATCACGCATGATCCAACACATACCTAGATCCGGAGACGTGTTTGAGTTTGTATTCCTGCGCTCCTGGTTTGCCCAGTCAGGTGACCCCTGATGGCAGGATCCAAAAAGAAAATAGACACAACATTGCTAGTAGCTTCTTGTTCCTACTAGCGATGCCCTTGTTCCTAGTAGCTTCTTGCTCCTCGCAGTAATGCCAGGAGTTCCACGCGGAAGTCCAAGGTCGTCACTTAAATAACCGCATCAACTGGGACATGGTGACTAAGTGGGCGAGGAGAATCCTGGTGCATTCGCTGCCGCGTGGCCTTCTTGCGTCGCGTGGGGAAGGTTGGTATTTCTGTGCGGTTCGTCCATTCGTGGACGGCAATTCTACACCCTCTTAGTGTCTGCAGATGTCTGCAGTCACTGCAGTCCGCAGTCACTGTGCCCATTGACATTAGTGTAGCCTGGAGACAGGGAACTGCCACCCCCAAAAACAAGTCATTAGGCACTGAGGGCCCATTTTCCAAAGGGCTCATGACACAGGTCAGGTGCACCTCAGGTACAGAAGAAAAAGTATACCTGTTTGGTTCTTGGTTCGCTGTCAGACGCCAGGCTTCCAAGAGGCAAAGCCCTCTCCTTCGCCCCAAAAGTCTGTGTCCCCATCGCGGAAGGGGTTGATGTCACACCCGGCCTGCCGGGCTTGTGCGAGCTTCTCGTGTCGGGTGGGACCGTCGCTGCGTCCAGTCGTTGCTGTTCAGGGCCGATGTCAAGATACCCTCTGGATCCACTGCCACCCTAGCCTTGGAGGGTGATCTGTTCGACACTTTTACCTAGCCTTCGAGGGTTCAAGTATCTTCTGAGAAGGGATGTAGATCCCTACATTATAGGGGACCTTTAAGCCTGGGGTGTGGGCAGTTTCAAGGTTCCGCGTGGGCGGATGCGTTTAGGGGTCAATTGAGTCCCATTTGTCGTGTCTGGAACATGACTCCAAGTTCACAAAACACATGCACATCATGCAGCTTGTTCAATTGTTAGCTGGTCACCTTTCTGCCCCTGGCTCGTCTCCGCTCAACTCGACAAAGGTGCCAAATGAAGTTCAAATATGGTACAGGAACCTGAACATATTAATTACTGGCTATCAACGGCTTGCTTTATCCTTGCAGAACGACTTGCAAGTCCGACCTGCAATTCTGAGAAACACGTTTTTCACATGTGAGGTGAAATGACATCTATACTGCTGGCCCTAGGCCCTGCTGCTTTGGCCCTAGGCCCTGCTGCCTTGTCGCAAAGTCCTTTCAACTCATTGCCGCTGCCGCTGTCGGCACAATCCACTCCTTCACAAATATAGGGACCTGCAGTATCGATCTTGCATGGGTGCGCTGTATACGAGGTGGCTTTGTTGTTGGCCTCCCAAATGTCCTCAGAGGCTTGCGCGGTAAATGCAATGCGATTACAGAACAAAAGAAACAAGATGTACAATTAAAACATTACGTTAAAACAAGCAGCAGTCTAATTCAACAATGCAAAGAGCATCAACAATTTCACCACGGTCAAACGAACTCCCACGCGCGAGAACCACACCTCACGAGAAGAAGTGAACTGACAACAACTCTGTCTCATTTGGTTTCTCTGCTATAGAAACTATAGCTATATTAGGTCCTACAACGGTGCATTGGGTCTCCAAATCCTGCCCAGGTTCCATCTCTGCGCAACAGGAGCCATGGCTCCGGTCGAGGTTCGCCTTTCCCGACATGAACTTCACATCCCGAGGGCACTGGGCATCACCTGAGGGTCCAGGTACCACGAGCATCGGTCTTCACGAGACGTGCGGGCGAGCGATGAAACATCGCCTCGCCGGTCGACGAGGCGGGGTCTACCCGGTGGTCCTCACCCGTTTCGACGCCGTGACGAACACGGCAGTTGGACCATGTTCGACAGTGTTTCGAAAGGGGGTCCGGGATGGTAGAGCTTCCTTAAGGGGGTTGGAAGACATGTGAACGGAACCATGGGGGCAAAACACACTGCTTCACGGTCTTGATTCTTCTAAGAGGAACAAAGTCTTCCCAGCCTTTTACAGATTTTTGTGGCGGGCACACACAGGTCAATGATTGAAAGGATAGAAAGGCGCAAGTGCGTGTTCTTAGTTCTTCCACAAACTCAATGGACCATGATATGTTGTGCAGTCTGAGCTTAATCTGCTTTGCTATCTATCACAAAAACTATATATATACCCCCAATTATGTCACGGATACTCAGGCATCCAGAAGGCTGCTTTTGCAATCATTTGCACATCTCTCCCAAAGACCACCCATCATCTCAGTCAATGCAAGTGACAGTAGCCTGTACCATACATTGCACCGGCCTGGCTTTCTGTCACGAGGAATCACGAGAATGGATCTACCAAAGGCCCAAGGCTCCATAATGTCCTCTGATGATTTCATTACACATTATCTGTATGATTGAACTATGTTGGACTTAAGCATTTGTCGATTGAGATAACACTTCCCAAATAAGGAGATAGCACCAATACTCTCAATCACCACCCAGTGATGTGTCAGACCTCTCAGACCGGAGCGGGGAACGGTTCTTCTTAGCTAGGGAAACAACCGCCAAGAGCAGAAAGACCAAACGGAGCACTTCCAATGAGTTCGCAAGTTCACCAAGGCAGAAAAAGGACGGGATCTCTCCAAGCATAGTACCCATTAGTACCGTGAAGGATGACAAAATGTTGGGATTGATCCTGGTTACATCAGCCAGGTCGCGTGACCTTAAAATAAGGACGGCATCTGGACCACTCTCAGACTTGGAAAACAAACCTCTCCGCCTCGTTCACACTAAATGTCAGGAATTCGTGTTACATGCCCTTTCCATCCTTTCCTACCAGTTGCCCATGCTCCGATTTCGGAACTGTTTGCCGCAGCGCCTTGTTGGACCCCAGGCCTTTGCCACCGGCTGCATCCATCTCCACGAAGTACATGGCCCCATTCATGCCGCACTGCACTTGCGAGGCATCCACGTCCACAGCGAACTCACGGTTCTTCAGCTTAAACCTGAGCAAACATCAAACGAGTCCCGGCGCTTTTGCTCGGGGTGGGACCTGTTCAGGAACCGCGCCAAACACGAGTCCGGTTGGGTCTGCCGATGCTTGTCCCACTCAGGGAAAGACCTGAGGATACCTGAGGGAAATTTCAAACACATATGACATGAGGTTGTGTAAAAAAAAACATCCTCTACCTTTCCCTATACTTTTGACGTTATGTTGTTTTCTTCCTTATCGTTTTACAGCGCTTTGACTAACTGCAACATATGTAGTATATAATATAGTGTGTGCACTACATGCATGTGGTGTGGAACCTTGCAGGCATGAAGACATTAGGCACACTTCATTCAAACTACGCCCATGTGGTGGCCTGCCTACGGAAAGGTGGTTTAGGTTCGCTGTGGTATCGTTTTGCTATCGTTTTCATGCCTGGTGCAAGTTGGAAAACCATGTGGCACAATAATGCTTTAGCACAAGGCTACAGCCGTCCAAACCCTCCCAATTTGGAACAGTAGTAGGTTTTCGGTTTGTGTGTGCACGCGTTTTCTTCACACCACGTCTCACATGTCAAGGGTTTTCCACAAGAGTCATCGGGGGTTATCATTGTTCTTATTCCTTCTCGTTTTGCAGGGGATTGAACATGCTTCGGAGAAAACGGACATGCGAATACTAATGTTTTACATGTGTTTGTTTAATACTATATTCAAAATACTATCACATGGTGCTGTAGCTATTTCCAAAGTTTCATCCTTGCTTGAGACAAACCATTTTTGTTTGGTCGGGTTGCTGATTGCTCTCCAAATTCCTTTGTACCAAAAAATACCCTATACCACAGCCGGCACAGCAAAAAACGACAAACGACACGGTCTTACAAAATCGTCCAGGTGTGCGTCCAAAGGACTCGGTCTCTCTATCTGTTTCATGGTTCTCTTCCCTTCGTGTTCATCCCTTCCCTTGAACAGGTCTTCCTTTCAGCGAAAAACCCACGCAAAAAAAAAAACATGGAAAAACTGGTGCCACCGCCCACTGGTGCCACACCATCATAACACCCAAATAGGTGGCATCTTGTAGTTCTCATCCTCTAGCAGGTAGAGCCTCGACATGGAGGACTACGAAGACACACACACAAGAGAAACACTTCAGATTGCAATGTAAAACAATGCATTCTGAATCTCTGACGGCAGATCAACCACTGAGTGTTTTTGTTAAACATTCGCCTCGTCAGGTGTTGTGGTCAACGCTGCGGCTTTCGCGGACACACCGCATGGATTAAGCATGTTCAAGCCGAACTGGTTCCCACAGCAGGGAAGTTTTTCCCACCTGTCAGGTGAGGGTTGTTAGATTTTATGTCAGCCCCATCTCCTTCCTTCTCCTTCTCCTTCTCATTCTTTTCCTCCTCGTCCTCCTCCGCCGGACCTCAACCACGACCATCCACGTCCAGTGTTCCCTGCCGGACCTCAACCGCGAGCTCCAGACCCAAGTGTTCCCCATCGGACCTCAAAAACGACCATCCACGTCCAGTGTTCCCTGCCGGACATCAACCACAACCTCCCACGCCCAGTGTTCCCTGCCGGACCTCGACCACGACCATCCGCGCCCAGTGTTCCTTGCCGGGCCTCGACCACGACCATCCGCGCCCAGCGTTCCCTGCCGGACCTCAACCACAACCATCTGCGCCCAGCGTTCCCTGCCCGACCTCAACCACGACCATCCACGCCCAGTGTTCCCTGCCGGACCTCAACCACAGCACACAACAACAAACACACAACCACAAGAACGACCACAAA